>CM065593.1:138114695-138530253 GCA_033119425.1 Bufotes viridis | reverse complement strand
ACCCCAGAAAAAATATATGTGTAAGCGGACACTATGAAATCTGGCCTGAAAATGTTTGGACACCAGATCCAGAGTATTGCTATATTGGCAGGTTAATTTCACCCCAGAAAAAAATATATGTGTAAGCGGACACTATGAAATCTGGCCTGAAACTGTTTGGACACCAGATCCAGGGTATTGCTATATTGGCAGGTTAATTTCACCCCAGAAAAAAATATATGTGTAAGCGGACACTATGAAATCTGGCCTGAAACAGTTTGGACACCAGATCCAGGGTATTGCTATATTGGCAGGTTAATTTCACCCCAGAACAAAATATATGTGTAAGCGGACACTATGAAATCTGGCCTGAAACTGTTTGGACACCAGATCCAGGGTATTGCTATATTGGCAGGTTAATTTAACCCCAGAACAAAATATATGTGTAAGCGGACACTATGAAATCTGGCCTGAAACTGTTTGGACACCAGATCCAGGGTATTGCTATATTGGCAGGTTAATTTAACCCCAGAACATAATATATGTGTAAGCAGACACTATGAAATCGGTCCTGCAACTGCTGGGACACCAGATCCAGGGTATTGCTATATTGGCAGGTTAATTTCACCCCAGAAAAAAATATATGTGTAAGCGGACACTATGAAATCTGGCCTGCAACTGTTTGGACACCAGATCCAGTGTATTGCTATATTTGCAGGTTAATTTCACCCCAGAAAAAAATATATGTGTAAGCGGACACTATGAAATCTGGCCTGAAACTGTTTGGACACCAGATCCAGGGTATTGCTATATTGGCAGGTTAATTTCACCCAAGAACAAAATATATGTGTGTAAGCGGACACTATGAAATCGGTCCTGCAACTGCTGGGACTCCAGATCCAGGGTATTGCTATATTGGCAGGTTAATTTCACCACAGAAAATAATCTATCCTTTGCCAGACAGCAGACTGTATTATACTTGTCTAGCCAAAGCTGGAACACCAGATTTAGGGGATTGGTATTTGGGCAATTGTATTTAACCCCTTAATAAAATATAGAAATTGCTGTCCTGAGTTTCTAGGGGTGACAATTAGCACAGCCAAGCCCCTGATGTAGGATATAGCAACAAAAAAACTAGTATTGATGGATTGATGGACTTGGTGGCAGCTTCTTCTGGTGCACCACAAGTCACAAAATGGCCGCCGATCAACCCAGAAAATAAGTGACAGAAAAACGCTCTGTGCAGCCTAAAAACCAGTGAGCAAGTAACTAGCAGAAGTTCAATGATTCTCAGCTGTAGATCGATCCGTTCATTAGGTGCTGTTGCTGACTTTAACCTGCCTAATCTCGCCCTGACAGAAGCTGCGTCCTCTCCCTACACTAGTAAGAGCAGTGTGACGTGCGGCGCTACCTGACTCCAGCTTAAATAAAGGCTGGGTCACATGCTGCACTTGGCCAATCACAGCCATGCCATTAGTAGGCATGGCTGTAATGGGCTCTTAGGGCAAGAAGTAAAACGCTAGCTGATTGTCTGCTGTGCAGCCCTTCAGAAAGCGGGAAGTAATCGACGAACACCGAACCCGAACCCAAGCTTTTTTGAAAATGTCCGGGTTCGGGTCCGGGTCCCGGACACCCCAAAATTCGGTACGAACCCGAACGATGCTCGAACTGTTCACTCAACACTAGTCCCAGAACATCAACCATGCTCTGACCAAAACACTTACTGGGAAGGTCCACCTCACCACGGACACATGGACAAGTGCTGGTGGCCATGGGCGCTACATTTCCCTGACCGCACACTGGGTGAATGTTGAGGACGCCAGGAGTGAGTCGTACCCTGGGATGGCACAGGTGCTACCCACACACAGGATTGCGGGCCCTACATCCATCAGGGTCTCCGCCAGCAGCTATGTTACTGGCTCCAACCCCCACTTCTCCTCCTCTGCCACCTCCTTCTCCACTTCCACCTCCAACAGCAGTCAGCCATCAGTCGCTAGCTGGAACCAGTGTAGCACTGCTGTGGGTAAGCGTCAACAGGCCATGCTGAAGCTGATCTGCTTAAGGGACAAACAGCACACCGCCACAGAATTGTGGCAGGGTATAAGGGACCAGACAGAGCTGTGGCTCTCGCCACTTAACCTACAAACAGGCATGGTTGTGTCTGACAATGACTGTAACTTGGTGGCGGCTTTGGAGCTCGGCAACCTGACACACATCCCATGCCTAGCCCACATCTTAAACTTAGTGGTTCAGCGGTTTATAAAAACCTACCCCAATTTGGTAGAGCTACTAGTGATGGCGCGCCTCGTGTGTGCCTATTTCCGCAAGTCGTCCACAGCTTCAGCCGGTCTGTCAATACTGAAGCAGCGATTGCTGCTTCCAGCTCACCGACTGTTATGCGACCTGATCACACTCTACGTTCTACATGTTTGCCAGGCTTTGTGAGCAGCAGAGTGTAGTTGTGGAATACCAGCTGCAACATGGGCGTCGGCGCCTTTCCAATCAACTGACACTATTTACAAGCAAGGAGTGGGCCTTGATGTCAGACCTCTGTGAAGTTTTAAAAAACTTTAATGAATCCACACAGATAGTTAGTGGCGATAACGCTATTATCAGCGTAAAGATCCCACTGCTGTGTCTACTCAAACGATCGCTGCTCACAATTAAGGGGGACGCTCTGAATGTGGCAGACGAGGAAATGGGGGAGAACATTACACAGGGTGATAGCCAGATCACTCACAGTTTGTCTTTAATTCCATCTGTTCAGCGTGGATGGGCAGAAAGGGAGGAGGAGGATGAGGGGATGGAAAATCATCCTGATGTTGACATCGACGTCTTGTCAGTTGGTACTTTGGCACATATGCCTGACTTCATGTTGCCTGCCCTTCTGCAACCCTCGCGTTATAGGAATTTTAGATAACATAGATTACTGGGTGTTCACCCTTCTTGACCCTACAAAGAGAACTTCTCATCTCTCATTCCTGTGGTGCAGAGGATGAGTAAAACGGTGCAATACCAGAAGGTACTTGTTGAGAGATTGCTCCATAATATTTCCTCTGACTGACAACGCAGCCGCCAGAGCGCGTACATTCTTAGGCAACCGAGGAAGGGAGACAAGTGAAACACACAGCAGTTCCAACAGAGGAAGGGCAACACTCTCCAAGGCATGGGACACTTTTATGACACCCTGCCAGCAACCTCACCCTGAAGCACGGCCTAGTGCTACAAGGAGGGAAAAGTTTTGGAAGATGGTGAAGGAATACATTGCAGACCGTGTCAGCGTCCTAAATGATCCATCAGTGCCTTATAACTACTGGGTGTCCAAGCTGGACACGTGGCACAAACTTGCGCTCTACGCCTTGGAGGTGCTGGCCTGCCCTGCTGCCAGCATTTTGTCTGAGCATGTATTTTGTGCTGCTGGTGGCATTATAACTGATAAGCGTATCCACTTGTCCACTGACAATGCTGAAAGGTTGACTCAGATAAAAATGAACAAGTCCTGGATTGCCCCTGACTTCTCAACTCC
This sequence comes from Bufotes viridis, assembly GCA_033119425.1. NCBI lineage: Eukaryota > Metazoa > Chordata > Amphibia > Anura > Bufonidae > Bufotes > Bufotes viridis. The sequence goes on along the minus strand of CM065593.1, from coordinate 138,526,748 downwards.
ACCAGAGGAGAGCTGAGATGATTGATGATGAACATAAAGGCAATTTCAATGTATTGTTTATAATGTACTCAGTCTTCTGTAGTGTATTCCCATGCACCTTTTCCACCACAAAAAAAGTGTATATGGTTAAATCTTGTTTTCTACTCCTCCTCCTTATCCTCCTCCTCATCCAGATTGTATATATTCCCTCCACTACAATTTTTAAAGAGGGTCAGCTCACCAGCAGGCCCTCAACCATAATGTTTTATAGGGTTAGCACACCAGCAGGCCCTCAACCATAATGTTTTACAGGGTCAGCTCACCAGCAGGCCCTCAACCTTAATGTTTTATAGGGTTAGCTCTCCAGCTGGCCTCAACCATAATGTTTTACAGGGCCAGCTCACCAGCAGGCCCTCAACCATAATGTTTTACAGGGTCAGCTCACCAGCAGGCCCTCAACCATAATGTTTTATAGGGTTATCTCACCAGCAGGCCCTCAACCATAATGTTTTACAGGGTCAGCCCAGCAGCCAGTAATGTTTTTAAGGGTCACTAGCAGGCCACCAATCATAATTTTTCAAGGGTGTGTATGATGCCCTTCTTTGTGTGTAATAAAGGGTGTATTGTAGTGCCGGTTCCTTGTAATTTTTGGCAGCCCTTTCACTTAGTGCATAGGCTTTATAAGTGTAGGAGTCCCACTACCTGAACAATTGTACCACAATGTGAACGGGGCCCTTCTTTATGTGATTTACAGGCTGTTTCGGAGTGCCTCTTGCTTGAAATTTTTGGCAGCACTTGCACTTTATGTACAATTGAATATACAGGAAACAATATTTCCTAACAATTTTTCCTGTGAAATATATGGTTTTTTTGTTGGGGGGGGGGGGGGGGTTGTGCGTATCTTTGTCAGTCTGTAAAAGTGGCGTTCAACTCGAACAACATGGTTCCAAGCAGCGACCAGGGAGTCCAAGGTGCATCCATACATCGTCCCCATGCTGTTCCCGATCCATTTAAGTGGTGTTTCTGTCACTTTTAGACCTTTTCCAATGGACCAGGCACCCTCGCCTTGTCTCTCATTGATTTCCATTAAACTCGGGTGCTTGGCCGAGCGCACGAATATTGCTAAGTGTTCTGACCGAGTACCCGAACCCCCGAATACTTTGTTGCTCGCTCATCATTATTAACTAGCAATCTATGTGGAAACAGCAGATGGTGTAAAGGAAACAGCTCACTCTATAGTAGTAGTGGTATAGTAGAACCTTTGGCCACTTCACAGTTAACATTGACCTGCCGCTAACATTGACCTATGAGGTTCACACTTCGGTCATTTAATTCCAAAAGTTACTGTATAGTGAGCCAAATAAGAAGCCACTCTTACTCTCAGATAAGGAATCATGAAAAGATTTGTGTTTTCAACCCATAACAGACCAAATAAGTGAAGAGTGAGCCTAATAGTAACGCACAGTCATTTTACAGCTAACAAAAGTGATTCAAAAGCATGTGTTTGCACTGCCAAAACATGGCTTAAAATAACCTTTTTTTCTTCACTACTTTTTTTTGATAGTCTTTTTTTATTAATTTAAAAGATAAAGATTTAAAAAAGTTCACCGAACTAGAATCACACATACCAATGAGATATTGCAACAACAGCTTGGTACAATAAATAAAACTCCACAAAAGTCTGTCAGTAGTACACTTTAGAGCCTGTAAGTTTGCAGTTGCTTCTTGATAGTTGCATTATAAACCTAAATACCACTCACTCACTCACACCCCCCTCCCCCACACGCAGTGCTGCTGGCCTCTCATCTTCAGCTAAGCTACTGATGTTCTAGCAGCTAACCCCATATTTTATCAAATCTCTCTGGACTTCCTCTGGCAAGGTAAATCAGTTTGTACATTGTCAAGGCTGCTTCGATAAGTTGTATCCAGTGTTGGACTGTGGGAACTTTAGGGGGCTTCCAGTTCAGCAGGATAGACTTCCTATCATAGATCATTAGAAGTCAATATAGTATCCTAGAATATTTGGTTTGCAGCAGATCATTAACCAATCCTAGCAAGCTATTTTCTGGGGAGCATACCGCCGGCCGCAGTCCTAGCTTCAGATTTAAGAACTCATGGACTGCTGACCAATACTCCATGATTACCGGGCAGTCCCAGATCATATGAATCAAGGTGTCCCTCTCTCCATCACCCCTAGTACATAAAGAGCTATTGAGTTGGGGCATTCGTTCTAATCTGACCGGGGTCAGATAAACACGGTGTTACCACTTGACCTGTATCAACTGATCCCTAGCACATATGACTGTGTTCCACCAGTTATACATTAACTCCTTCTCATGTCTATCCTCTAACCTCGGAATGTCAACCTTCCATCTTGCCAGGGCACTGGACAGCGGGGAGGCTAGTTGAGACAGAAGCTCTAAATAGAACGAAGATACTGGTTTCTACAAGACTGCTTGTCTAGAAATGTTTTCGATCTCTCCATATTTTATCCTGATCTTTCCTCTTCCAAATTATTCTGCACAAGCATGTCTTAGTTGGAAATATCTAAAAAGACTAGTTCGGGGTAGCTGGACGTCATCCTTTAAATCCAGTAAGGTTTTAAAAATTCTCTCTGAATACAATTGGGCAACATACTTAATAACATGCTGCGCCAAAATTGAAAATCAGGCAATTTGTATAATTCCGGTAACTTTAAATTCCTTCATAATGGCAGCACAGGAGATCAACCCTCGACCCCTCCCTTGTCACCCCACACCCAAGCGTTCTCATTCCATACATTTATTACTTACTTTATTACTGCTGTCATATTAGAAGTGAGGCACTTAACTGAATACTTGCCCGCTCTATTTTCTCCACTACTTAATTGGCACTGCATCCATGTCCTTCTTTATTTTTATTTTCACTAAAGAGTCATTGGGACACAGGTCTTGTACTGCTGTATACTTTTTTTTTGTTTGTGTAGCTAGGGGTTAGCTAGTACTGTTGGTGGCCTGCAGGACGATGCGCATGTCCATATACTGTATAAGACTTGCCTGTCATACTGACACACAGTAAATGTTTTGCTACCAGAAAGAACTAGCTATGCATGTTGTTGAAATGTACAGTAATGTACACAGAATACACTCTCTCTGCAGGCCAGGATATAGCCGATTTAACATGCTTCATTACAAATTAATTCAGAACTAAGCAAATACTTAAAAAAATTTCAGCAATGCGTTGCTGAATCGAATTTTCAAAAACTTCGCCCATCTGTATTGACAATAATAATTCATCTTCTTTTTCACAACTGTTCAATTTTTCAACATGGTTGGCACCCATTTAATTACAACATATCCCACATTTGTGGTAAAATATTATTTGAGAATTTTGAGACAATTTAAACCATGCCTCAGTCATGTATTCACTATTTAATACATCTGTGGCAGAGAAAAGTAAGGTAGAAAATAGAAACCAGTAAAAAGTTTTAAAACCGTTAACCTTTAAACAGATGGATAGTTCCAAACAGTGCAGTAAAATTAATAGAGCATACACTATATGTCTCTAAACTTTATGAAATGCATGTTTCATAGTTGATAATAAAGATTTTCCTTTTCTTGGTGCTACTTCAGATTTTAAATGAAGCCCATTGAGTTTGTTATTTAGAAGTTGGACTTAAAAACAAAAGTTAGATTTTTCATGCGTGATACAGCTCCCAGTCCCTATAAAGATCCGTGAATGTGATGAGAAGGATATTTTGAAATGTAATATTATTATATGGAAAGGTTATGCAAGTATTACAATTTATAAATTTTTATGTTCACTTGGTCAAAGAATTAAAGAGGACCTGTCACTAGAGATAAATTAATCGAAGCTGACGAAGTGGAATTCAATCCAAAATTCTGAAAATTTTGTATTTGCACCGAAGTCGAATTTCCTCACACTTCGTGGTTACAAATTGCATTTTTTCCTAAAATGTCTGCTCAACGTGTGAGCACATGGAGAAAGGAACTCTGGGAAGGCGGGATCACCGATACTGACATGCATGCAGCCAATCAGTAGCCAGCCAGCCCTGTGATATCAAAGCCCTATAAAGCCTAAGCCATCTTAGATTCTGCCATTTACCAGTGTCCAGTTCAGCTTGGAATCCTGCAAGTTGATCCAGAGACAGGCAAAAAAAAAAAAACTGTGAGGTAGGAGCCAATTTTCCCCACTTAAGGGGAAAAAATTCCTTCTCGACTCCAATCAGGCAATCAGATAACTCTCTGGATCAACGACCCATCTCTAGTAGCTATAGCCTGTAATATTATTACACTCCAGAAATACATCCAGGCCCCTATTTAACTCTTTTAGTGAACTCACCATCACCACTTCCTCAGGCAGAGAGTTTCATAGTCTCACTGCTCTTACCATAAAGAATCTACTTCTATGTTTGTGTACAAACCTTCTTTCCTCCAGACACACAGGATTTCCCCTTGTCACAGTCACAGTACTGGGGATAAATAAATGATGGGAGAGATCTCTGTACTGACCCCTGATATATTTATACATAGTAATTAAATCTCCCCTCAGTCATCTTTATTCTAAAGTGAATAACCCTAATTTTGATAATCCTTCAGGGTATTGTAGTTCCCTCATTCCAGTCATTACTTTAGTTGCCCTCCTCTGAACCCCTTTCCAGCTCTGCTATGTCTGCCATGTTCACAGCAGTGATGAGCGGCAGGGGCAATATTCAAATTTGCGATGTTTCACGAATATTTTGGTGAATATTCGTCATATATTCAATAGTTCGGGAATTTGCGATTATTTTCTTGATTACGAAAATCGGCAGTGTAATATTCGCATATTACGCGCGCAATACTAGCGTGGGTCACTTTTGCTACATTTTTCAAGCTGCTAAGAAGTTTCTTGAGACTGAAGAAAATGGTTGGCATGGCAGAACATTACAATAGCTTTACATGCAGATAGAGTGCTCCAATATATTCGCGCTTGCGCAAATCGGCAGTTGATGCGCATTGTTTTGCATAATACGGGCAACTTCACATTTTAGCAGGTCAGACTACATATTAGTGATTGGTGCATTAAGTATTGTTGTGAACTTGTGACATCACAGCACTGTAGCATGTATGTATGGACAGCAGAACTTATCATCCTACCTAACACTAGTGTTGAGCGTGAATATTAGAAAAGTGAATTTTAATCTCGAATATCGTGATTTCGAGATTTTGCGAATGTGTCGAATACATGACCCCATATTCACAATTATGAATATTCACTCTTAAGATGGATAGTGATAGGGAAACTCTATCTTGAAAATAAAAGATTCAGACATAATTCCTCCAACCTTAATTGCTTTCTATAACAATTTCTACTATTTTGTCACCAGAGTATGCCAATCTATAATTTATATGCGCGTCCCAAGCTGTCAGGTACCAGCAGATGAAAAATTGTACAATCTAGTAGAATATGTCGAATATAGCGCTATATTCGTCAATTTCGAATATAGCACGATATTCGCCATATTTGTCAATTTCTAAATGCTATTGCCGCCTCGTGTCAAGGCTGTGAAATGCCTCATGCTGCGAAGTGATTAGTGCGAATACCAACTACCAAATAATCGCATATACCAATTTCTGTCCCAAGTTTAATAACATTTCCCCGTCCCCGATCTCAATATACAAATCTAATCAATGGTTTAAATACTCCTGTCAGAGTAAAGACTTAATAGGTAAAAACTGTCCTGCGAATGTTCGTCACTCGAATATTCAACATTAATCTTTTCGCGGTTTGTATTCCCTTTCCTACCAGGCGTTAACAGGTTGTGTCAGACTCCAGTACGCTGCATGTATTGCGAAAATTCGTATATGTCTTTTTCGCACGCTACTATAACTTGAAAAATTGATCGCAAGTCATGATATTGAATACGAAATAACGAATATTGCGAAATCGCGAATATATGAAGAATATGATGCAAATTATTCGTCAAATATCGCAAAATAGAATATGGGTCTCTGCGCTCATCACTACCTAGCACCCTGCACTGGAACTTATCAGCTACACTATATCACCATCTAACCTACACTGACTATCTCACACTAACTATCTTTATTATATTGCTGATAGTACTGATTTTCTCTGTAAACTACAAGAGGTTGATTTAAGTAGCCATGCTAATTTGTCTCTTGCTTCATTTGACATTGTATCATTGTACACTTCTATTGTGCTTTGAGGAGGACGTCGTCTATGGGTCTTGCCATTTCAGCCATGTTCTATGCTGGTGGCGATACATAGACGACGTCTTCCTCATTTGGACTGGCACCCATGAAGAATTGTTGTCCTTTCAACAATATTTGAATGGTTGGAATGAGGACTTGCAGTTCACACTGGTCTGGTCACGGGAATCTATACAATTCCTTGACACTACAGTGATTCTTACTGACGGAGTACTATCCACCACACTTTTTACTAAGCCAACGGACAGGAATACTGTCCTGCGATTCGAGAGCAATCACCCCAAACACATGGCCCAACATCTTCCTTTTTCTCAATTTTTGAGGGCCAAAAGGATTGAGTCTGATCCTACTGCCTTAAATTGTACTTTTGAGGCTATGATACAAAAATTTATTACACGGGGCTATCCCAGGAATTTGTTACATGCCCAGGTACAGGAGGTACAGAAACTTAATAGGCACAGTTTACTATGCAGAAAGATGTCTAAAAAATCTGTAAACAGAATTCCGTTTATTTCTACATTTAGTGAACAGAGTAGCAACATCAAAAACATTATCAAAAAACACTGGGGTATCCTTAATAGACTCAAAGGGATCCCAGAATTTCAGAGGCCCCCACTTTTTTCTTTCCGCAGGGCCAGGAACCTAAGAGACCAGCTAGTGCGCGCTGATGTGGGTTCCTCACAGGTGGGCACGCAAAGGTTTTTGACGCAACGCAGCCAGGGCTGTTTTCCCTGCCTGCGATGCGTCAATTGCAGGTACATTTGCAAAGGAAGACAGTTTGTTCATCCAGGTACTGGAATTGTATATCCTATCAAGCAATACCTTACTTGTGACACCAATTTTGTCATTTATATTCTATCTTGCCCTTGCCTTATACTTTATGTTGGGGAAACCTCGACAGATCTTAAAACAAGATTGAATAACCATAGATTCTCCATACGGCAAAAACGTAAAGATTTACCTGTACCTAAACATTTTAGTGAAATGGATCATTCTGAGCGTGATCTACGTTGTTGGATCATTGAACATATCACGCTCCCCAGACGGGGAGGTGACAGGGTCTCCCTTTGAAAAAGAGGGAATCCTTTTGGATTTACACCTTGAACTCATTGAGACCACATGGTCTCAATGTGGAATACAATCCTAGATACGCATATAGTAGCTGACTTGCCCTCTGACCCTTCCATGTGAATGTCTGTCCGCTTGGCTGTAGTGTTTTCTGAACATAAGATGCGCTATTATACTTTTACTAATTTATCTTATGTTTCTATCTTTTGTAGATATTTATTTCGACCGTCCCCTGGGAGAATAGACAGGACATACCTTTGAAGAATTCTTCGCCAGCCTGCGCCATTAATATAGAGTCTGTTTTATGGATGGCAGCGCATTTTTCATTTGTGTTAGAGTTATGGAGGAGCCTATCTTATCTTTTGCGGAGAATCCCGTTGTAATCACTGTTGACACGATTAGGTGGTTGTATTGGGGGCTCGAACATTAGCACGCGGGATTACTGCTGCGGTGCTTTTGGTAGAGTTACCCCTTATTGAGGGGCTTCATACCTTGGAAAAGGTGTGTCCCCTCTTTTTCACCTAGTGTCTTGTGCAGATAAATTCTATAGCGGCCAGTATTGGCATTTCTGGCATTTTGCCAGCTACTATCATGGCTCCGGTACCTATTCAGCGCTATATGCGCATGCTCCGAACTCCGGGCTTTTTTGCCCTTAAAGAATATGGCCGCGCTGACGGCCTTTTCACTATGCACATGTCCGGAAGCAGTCCTGAGCCGACTTTTGCAACCAACACTCGGCTTTTCATTTGCACGCTGGCATTTAATATTGTCTCTCTCAGGTATGTTCTGACCTTCTCTCCTAGTTGAGACGCATCCCAGCTTCTTGTGGATTATTTTTTATCGGTATTCGTACCGTCGCACTCATATGCACTGATATATTGCACATGGCACTTTATAGTAGAGATTTGTGGTCATTTTGTGATGAAACAAACTGTTGATTTGTTATAATATATTTTTCACATTGTTTATTATCATGTAATGTGTATGAGGTCACGCACTTATATCACTTCCTGTGAACCCTGATATCCGATCATAACCACGCCTCTTATTTGTCACATGATTGATTTCTATTTCCTGTTTGGCACTATATATGATTGTCATGCACTTATGTTTATTGCTTGAAAAAGGCTCTATTGTCGAGCCGAAACGTCGTCTTTCCACTTGTGTGAATAAAGAACACTTGGATTTTACGTTGGAGTGCTGTCCATCTTCTTCAGTATATATATATATATATATATATATATATCTTTAAGCTAACTATCTAATGTAATGTGACAGCAAAACACAGAGTACAGCAATGACACTGCTGTCTCTCTCATAACTGTGAAAATGCCTGCTGGGGAGGTTCTTATCTACTAAGGCCTCTTTCACACGCGCGCGCGTTCACAGCAAATCTCGCGTCTCGGGTATTGAACAACAGACCGACGAGTGGTTTCTGCCGGTGGGTCTCAAGCCCGACCTGGTGGTGTGCGATAATGGGCGAAATCTCGTGGCAGCTCTGGGACTAGCCGGTTTGACGCACATCCCTTGCCTGGCGCATGTGCTGAATTTGGTGGTGCAGAAGTTCATTCACAACTACCCCGACATGTCAGAGCTGCTGCATAAAGTGCGGGCCGTCTGTGCGCGCTTCCGGCGTTCACATCCTGCCGCTGCTCGCCTGTCTGCGCTACAGCGGAACGTCGGCCTTCCCGCTCACCGCCTCATATGCGACGTGCCCACCAGGTGGCACTCCACCTTGCACATGCTGGAGAGACTGTGCGAGCAGCAGCAGGCCATAGTGGAGTTTCAGCTGCAGCACGCACACGTCAGTCGCACTGCGGAACAGCACCACTTCACCACCAATGATTGGGCCTCCATGCGAGATCTGTGTGCCCTGTTGCGCTGTTTCGAGTACTTCACCAACATGGCCAGTGGCGATGACACCGTTATCAGCGTTACAATACCACTTCTATGTCTCCTTGAGAAAATGCTTAGGGCGATGATGGAAGAGGAGGTGGCCCAGGAGGAGGAGGAGGAGGATGAGGGGTCATTTTTAGCACTTTCAGTCCTGTCTGTTAGGAGTGGCTCAGAGGGAGGTTTTTTGCAACAGCAGAGGCCAGGTACAAATGTGGCCAGCCAGGGCCCACTACTGGAGGATAAGAAGAATGAGGTGGAGGAGGATGAGGATGAAGCAGGTTCACCCGACGGGGAAGCGGGGTGGCACCCGACACAGCTCAGGCCCATCACTGGTGTGTGGCTGGGGGGATATGGAGGACGATGACGATACGCCTCCCACAGAGGACAGCTTGTCCTTACCTCTGGGGAGCCTGGCACACATGAGTGACTACATGCTGCAATGCCTGTGCAACGACAGCAGAGTTGCCCACATTTTAACGTGTGCGAACTACTGGGTTGCCACCCTGCTGGATCCCCGGTACAAAGACAATGTGCCCACCTTACTTCCTGCACTGGAGCGTGATAGGAAGATGCGCAAGTACTTGCACACGCTGGTAGACGCGCTCCTGAGAGCATTCCCAAATGTCACAGGGGAACAGGTGGAAGCCCAAGGCGAAGGCAGAGGAGGAGCAAGAGGTCGCCAACGCAGCAGTGTCACGGCCAGCTCCTCTGAGGGCAGGGTTAGCATGGCAGAAATGTGTTAAAGTTTTGTCTCCACTCCACAGCTAACTGCACCACCACCTGATACGGAACGTGTTAGCAGGAGGCAGCATTTCACTAACATGGTTGAACAGTATGTCTGCACACCCCTCCACGTACTGACTGATGGTTCAGCCCCATTCAACTGCTGGGTCTCCAAATTGTCCACGTGGCCAGAGTTAGCATTTTTTGCCTTGGAGGTGCTGGCCTGCCCGGCGGCCCGTGTTTTGTCTGAACGTGTATTCAGCACGGCAGGGGGCGTCATTACTGACAAACGCTGCCTCCCCCTCAACCATGTATTCTTGTACTCTGTGGCACTTCTTTATTGAATCCTAATTTTTTAACTTTACCATGATCTTGCTGTGCAACCCAAAGTTGAATGAACCTCTACTCTGTCTGGTTGCTGGGCCGAAATAACTGAAAGTTTCCTTCTCTAGTGGTGGGTGAAATGACGCATGATTCCTTGCTGTGGGACCTCTCTCCTCTGTCTGGGTGCTGGGGCCGAAATAACTGAAAGTAGCCTTCTCCAGTGGTAGGTGATATGATGCATGATTCCTTGCTGTGTGACCTCTCTCCTCTGTCTGGGTGCTGGGACCGAAATAACTGAAAGTGGCCTTCTCCAGTGGTGGGTGATATGACGCATGATTCCTTGCTGTGGGACCTCTCTCCTCGGTCTGGTTGCTGGGCCGAAATAACTGAAAGTGGCCTTCTCTAGTGGTGGGTGAAATGACGCATGATTCCTTGCTGTGGGACCTCTCTCCTCTGTCTGGGTGCTGGGGCCGAAATAACTGAAAGTAGCCTTCTCCAGTGGTGGGTGATATGATGCATGATTCCTTGCTGTGGGACCTCTCTCCTCTGTCTGGGTGCTGGGACCGAAATAACTGAAAGTGGCCTTCTCCAGTGGTGGGTGATATGACGCATGATTCCTTGCTGTGGGACCTCTCTCCTCGGTCTGGGTGCTGGGCCGAAATAACTGAAAGTGGCCTTCTCATGTGGTGGGTGATATGACGCATGATTCCTTGCTGTGGGACCTCTCTCTTCTGTCTGGGTGCTGGGGCCGAAATAACTGAGTGGCCTTCTCCAGTGGTGGGTGATATGACGCATGATTCCTTTCTGTGGGACCTCTCACCTCGGTCTGGGTGCTGGGCAGAAATAACTGAAAGTGGCCTTCTCCAGTGGTGGGTGATATGACGCATGATTCCTTGCTGTGGGACCTCTCACCTCTGTCTGAGTGCTGGGGCCGAAATAACTGAAAGTGGCCTTTTCCAGTGGTGGGTGATATAATGCATGATTCCTTGCTGTGGGACCTCTCTCCTCTGTCTGGGTGCTGGGGCCGAAATAACTGAGTGGCCTTCTCCAGTGGTGGGTGATATGACGCATGATTCCTTGCTGTGGGACCTCTCTCCTCGGTCTGGGTGCTGGGCTGAAATAACTGAAAGTGGCCTTCTCCAGTGGTGGGTGATATGACGCATGATTCCTTGCTGTGGGACCTCTCTCCTCTGTCTGGGTGCTGGGGCCGAAATAACTGAATGGCCTTCTCCAGTGGTGGGTGATATGACGCATGATTCCTTGCTGTGGGACCTCTCTCCTCTGTCTGGGTGCTGGGGCCGAAATAACTGAAAGTGGCCTTCTCCAGTGGTGGGTGATATGACGCATGATTCTCTGCTATTGGACCTCTCTCCAATTGATATTGGTTAATTTTTATTTAATTTATTTTATTTTAATTCATTTCCCTATCCACATTTGTTTGCAGGGCATTTACCTACATTTTTATGCCTTTTGCAGCCCTCTAGCCCTTTCCTGGACTATTTTACAGCCTTTTTAGTGCCCAAAAGTTCGGGTCCCCATTGACTTCAATGGGGTTCGGCCGAACTTCTCGAACCCGAAAATTCAGGTGTTCGCTCATCTCTACTCATATATCTATATATATAAGTGTATTGGTGTGTATATATGTACAGTATATATGTTAAGAAGATATACTCATGGGGGAATTTATCACAAGGAGAATATTTGAAGTCAGTTTTGCTCAAGTCTGCGTTGGTGTACTTTGTGCAACATTTATCACATGTCACAGGTTGTTTGATAAATTTAGCTTATCCTTAAACCTAACACTTCTGTCTAGAAAGCTAATCTAATTTTTTGGGAATTTTGCACAATTGCTTAAATTTTTAAAAAGCGAGTGCAAAAAAGTAGCCAAAGCCCTATTTTGTGACTTTTTTTGCATCAGAATTCTGGAGTGAAGGTATGATAAATCAGGGCTATAGTGTATACTTACACCTTATCTTGTCACTCATTTAGTTATAGTAGATATAGTATATCAGTTCCATTCGGTCCCATCACAAGATATATATAAAATCCAGCATCTAGCTTTGCAGTCTGCCATTATAAACTTTTGTGAAAGACTGGAACATTCTAAAGAGCTACTGGGGTAACAAGTAAGTTTGTGAATTTTTTTCCCCTCCCATATATTCCACGGTCAACTGTGAGTGGTACAGTGGAATTGAGCTACAAAGTGGCTGACCATGTAGAGTTACAGAGCGGGGTTGCTGAGACTGCACAAATGTCACCAACACTATGCTGACTCAAATGCGGATAGTTTCAAACCTGCTCTGGCATTAACATCAGTACAAATACTGTGCGGTGTGAGCTTTTTGACACTATGCAAAGTATGGGGTAAAGTGGCATCTGACCTCACAAATGCTCTTCTTACAAACACACTCAAAAATCTTGTAGAAAGTCATTGCAGAAGCTGTTTTAGCTGCAAATAGGGGATCAACCATATTTTGTTTTGCACCCCGTATCGCCGATTGCTGCAAACCGCAGGTCAATTCACACCTGCGGTTTGCAGCATTTTTGGAAGTTTCTGATCAGAAACATCAAAATTAAGTTTTTTCATTTTTAACCCCCTCCCTGCAGCCATCATTGTGATGTGTCGGCGGGTGGTGAAAGGGGTGGTGGGGTGTGGGTGGTACAGGTGGTGCGGACGATCATCCGCCCTCCTCCCTCTCATTTCCAGGATGGCCGAGCGGTTAGCAGAGTGTCAGCACATTGCTGACACTCTGCTTAAAACGGCTGACATCTGACACAGATGTCAGCCGTTTAACCCCTTTGATGTCCGTAGGGACTCCCTCCCTCTCCCATCGGGGCCTGCTGTGCCATTTCAGCCCCCTATTCTTGATGGGATCGCAGAGGGAGGGGGACCCCCCTCCCTTCCTATCACCTGTTGCTCTGTTGTGGCAGCAGGTGAGTGTTACCATGGCAACCGGACGCCTTCACAGGCTTCCGACTTGCCATGGTAATGCTAAGTCTGATCAGACTTCTGCTGAAGGCAGAAGTCTGATTAGACTAAGTGTAAAGTGAAAATACAGTACAGTGCACTATATAGTGTACTGTATTGTATTATAAAGACATCAAACCCACTGGATCTTCAAGAACCAAGTGGGTCTGGGTCAAAAAAACTAAAAAAAAACACATTTATCACTGATTAAAAATTAAAAAAATAAAATGCACTACATATGTTTGATATCACCATGTCCGTAATGACCTGATCTTTGAAACGGTCATGTTAATTTTCCCGCATGGTGAACGACATAAAAAAAAAAAATTAAAAACTATGATGAAATTGAAATTTTGCCCACCTTTCGTCCCAAAAAAGATAATAAAACTGATCAAAAAAGTCGTATGTATGCCAAAATGGTACCAATCAAATCGGCACCTCATCCCTCAAAACATGAGCCCCTACATAGGACAATCTCCCAAAAAAATTAAAAAAATATCGCTCTCAGACTATGAAGACACTAAAACATGATATTTTTTTTCTAAAATGCTGTTATTGTGTTAAAGTAAAATAAATAAAAAAATTATAGATATTATGTATCGCCGCATCCGTAAGAACCTGCTCTATAAAAATATCACATGACCTAACCCCTCAGGTAAATACCTTAAAAATATGAAATAAAAACTGTGTCAAAAAAGGAATTTTTTGTCACCTCTCATCACATCACAAAAAGTGTAATAGCAAGCGATCAAAAAGTTATATGCAACCTAAAATATTGCCAATCAAACCGTCATCTCATCCCACAAAAAATGATACCCTACCTAAGAAAATCACCCCAAAAATAAATATATAACTCTCAGACTATGGAGACACTAAAACATGTTTTTTTTTCTTTCAAAAATAATATTACTGTGTAAAACTTAAATAAAATAAAAAAGTAGATATATTAGGTATCACCGCGTCCGTAAAGCCTGCTCTATAAAAAAAACACATAGCCTAAACCCTCAGGTGAACATAGCAAAAAAAATAATATAAATACGGTATCAAAAGTCATTTTTGTCATCTTACATTACAAAAAGTGTAATAGTAAGCGACCAAAATGTCATATGCACCCCAAGATAGTGCCAATAAAACCGACATCTCATCCCCCCAAAAAAATGGGCCCCCACATAAGACAGTCGCCCAAAAAATAAAAATATGGCTTTCAGAATGTGGAGACACTAAAAAATATTTTTTTTCAAAAATGCTTTATTATGTAAAACTTAAACAAAAACACCCAAAGGGTACTCATATTTGGTATTGTCACGTCCATAACAACATGCTCTAAAGAAATAGCACACGATCTAACCTGTCAGATCAACTATGTAAATAACGGTCCCAAATCAGCTATTTTTTTTTGCTAATTGTTGTTTGGCGATTTCTTCCCGCTTTTTGAAAGGCTGCAGGCCAGCCAATCAAGAAGCGTTTCACCACTTTGCCTTAAGAAGCCATCACAGCCATGCCTACTATTGGCATGGCTGTGATTGGCTAAGTGCACATCACTCTGCTGTTCTTAGTGTAGGGACAGGTTGCTGCTGCTGCTGCTCTCAGGGAGAGATTAGGGACAAATCAGTTGAACTTGGTGGTGTTAAATCTTCAAACTACAGAAATTATCGAGGGTGCTATGCTACATATTTGTACCCAGCCCTGAGCCCAGTAATACTGCAAAATAATTTTTAATCTATCTGTTAGGGAGGTGGCAGTGGGTGGCCATTTTAGCAACTGCAGTGTCCTTGGAACTGCATGTGTCCCAGCCTGCCAGGGACATTAGTCAAATTTTTTTTCCGTAGCTCAGAGGAGGAAAAATTCCTTTTTCTGGCAGGTGCAAGTCCCCCTACATTACCTATTTTAAAATTTTGTGGTGACATGCATTTCTGCAGTTGGGGGAATAAACCCGTACTGTCGTACCACAGAGCACGTTTTCATACACCACTGAAAAACCTATTTTAAAATTTTGCGGCGACATAGTGCATTTCTGTAGTTGGGGGAATAAATCTGTACTGACATACCACACAGCACGTTTGCATACACCGCTGAAAGCCCTATTTAAAAATGTTGTGGTGACATAGCGCATTTCTGTAGTTGGGGGAATAAACCCGTACTATCGAACCACAGAGCAGGTTTGCATACACCGCTGAAAAAACTGTTTTATAATTTTGCGGTAACATAGGGCATTTCTGTAGTTGGTGGGAATAAACCCGTACTGTCGTAGCACAGAGCACATTTGCATACAACGCTGAAAAAATAGTTTTGAAATTTTGCCGTGAAAAACTGCATTTCTGTAGTTGGGGGAATAAACCCGTACTGTTGTGCCACAGAGCACTTTTGCATACGATGCTGAAAAAACGGTTTTAAAATTTTGCAGTACAAAACTGCATTTCTGTAGTTGGGGGAATAAACCCGTATAGTTGTGCCACAGAGCACTTTTGCATACAAAGCTGAAAAAACAGTATTTTTGCCAGTTTTGCAAACCCCTATTCTGCATAGTTAACAGGGAGGTAAATTTCAAAAAATCATCTGTTACATTTGTGGGTGACATTTTGCCAGTTTTGCTGTATACAAACCCCTTGCTCTGCAAAAGTGACAGGGAGGTAAATCTCTAAAAATCATCTGTTACATTGGTTGGTGACATTTTGTCAGTTTTGCCATATACAAAACACTGCTCTGCATAGCTGACAGGGAGGTAAATTTCAAAAAATCATCTGTTACATTGGTGGGTGACATTTTGCCAGTTTTGCCATATACAAACTCCTGCTCTGCATAGGTGACAGGGAGGTAAATTTCTAAAAATCATCTGTTACATTGGTGGGTGACATTTTTCCAACTTTTTGCCATATTCAAACCCCTGCTCTGCATAAGTGACAGGGCGGTAAACTTCAAAAAATCATCTGTTACATTGTTGGGTGACATTTTGACAGTTTTGGTTTATACAAACCCCTGCTCTGCATAAGTGACAGGGAGGTAAATCTCTAAAAATCATCTGTTACATTGGTGGGGGACATTTTGCCAGTTTTGCCATATACAAATCCCTGCTCTGCATAAGTGACAGGGCGGTTAATTTAAAAAAAAATCATCTATTACATTGGTGGGTGACATTTTGCCAGTTTTGCCATATACAAATCCCTGCTCTGCATAACTGACAGGGCGGTTAATTTAAAAAGAAATCATCCGTTACATTGGTGGGTGCCGTTTTGCCAGTTTTGCCGTATACAAACCCCTTCTCTGCATAGGTGACAGGGAGGTAAATTTCAAAAAATCATCTGTTACATTGGTGGGTGACATTTTGCCAGTTTTGCCATATACAAACCCCTGCTCTGCATAGGTGACAGGGAGGTGAATTTCAAAAAATCATCTGTTACATTGGTGGGTCACATTTTGCCAGTTTTGCCATATACAAACCCCTGCTCTGCATAGGTGACAGGGAGGTAAATTTCAAAAAATCATCTGTAACATTGGTGGGTGACATTTTGCCAACTTTTTGCCATGAACAATCCCCTGCTCTGCATAAGTGACAGGGCGGTAAATTTCAAAAAATCATCTGTTACATTATTGGGTGACATTTTGACAGTTTTGCCATATACAAACCCCTGCTCTGCATAGGTGACAGGGAGGTGAATTTCAAAAAATCATCTGTTACATTTGTGGGTGACATTTTGCCAGTTTTGCTGTATACAAAGCCTGCTCTGCATAAGTGACAGGGAGGTAAATCTCTAAAAATCATCTGTTATATTGGTGGGTGACATTTTGCCAGTTTTGCAAAATACAAATCACTGCTCTGCGTAAGTGACAGGGCGGTAAATTTAAAAAAAAAAAACATCTGTTACATTGGTGGGTGACATTTTGCCAGTTTTGCCATATGCAAACCCCTGCTCTGCATAGGTGACAGGAAGGTAAATTTCTAAAAATCATCTGATACATTGGTGGTTGACATTTTGCCAACTTTTTGCCGTTTACAAACCCCTGCTCTGCATAAGTGACAGGGCGGTAAACTTCAAAAGATGATCTGTTACATTTTGCCAGTTTTGCTGTATACAAACCCCTGCTCTGCATAAGTGACAGGGAGGTAAATCTCTAAAAATTATCTGTTACATTGGTGGTGGACATTTTGCCAGTTTTGCCATACACAAATCCCTGCTCTGCATAGGTGACAGGGAGGTTAATTTCAAAAAATCATCTGTTACATTGGTGGGTGACATTTTGACAGTTTTATTGGTTGGTGACATTTTGACAGTTTTGCCGTATACAAACCCCTGCTCTGCATAGGTGACAGGGAGGTAAATTTCAAAAAATCATCTGTTACATTGGTGGGTGACATTTTGACAACTTTTTGCCATGAACAAACCCCTGCTCTGCATAAATGACAGGGCGGTAAGCTTCAAAGAATCATCTGTTACATTGGTGGGTGACATTTTGCCAGTTTTGCTGTATAAAAAACCCTGCTCTGCATAAGTGACAGGGAGGTAAATCTCTAAAATTATCTGTTATATTGGTGGGTGCCATTTTGCCATTTTTGCCATATACTAAACCCTGCTCTGCATAAGTGACAGGGCGGTTAATTTAAAAAAAAATCATCTGTTACATTATTGGGTGACATTTTGCCAGTTTTGCCATATGCAAACCCCTGCTCTGCATAGGTGACAGGGAGGTAAATTTCAAAAAATCATCTGTTACATTGGTGGGTGACCTTTTGCCAGTTTTGCCATATACAAACCCCTGCTCTGCATAGGTGACAGGAAGGTAAATTTCTAAAAATCATCTGATACATTGGTGGGTGACATTTTGACAGTTTTACCGTATACAAACCCCTGCTCTGCATAAGTGAACGGGAGGTAAATCTCTAAAAATCATCTTTTACATTGGTGGGGGACATTTTGCCAGTTTTGCCATGTACAAATCCCTGCTTTGCATAAGTGACAGGGGGTTTAATTTAAAAAAAAAAAAATCTGTTACATTGGTGGGGGACATTTTGCCAGTTTTGCCATATACAAATCCCTGCTCTGCATAAGTGACAGGGCGGTTAATTTAAAAAAAAATCATCTATTACATTGGTGGGTGACATTTTGCCAGTTTTGCCATATACAAATCCCTGCTCTGCATAACTGACAGGGCGGTTAATTTAAAAAGAAATCATCCGTTACATTGGTGGGTGCCGTTTTGCCAGTTTTGCCGTATACAAACCCCTTCTCTGCATAGGTGACAGGGAGGTAAATTTCAAAAAATCATCTGTTACATTGGTGGGTGACATTTTGCCAGTTTTGCCATATACAAACCCCTGCTCTGCATAAGTGACAGGGCGGTAAATTTCAAAAAATCATCTGTTACATTGGTGGGTGACATTTTGACAGTTTTGCCATATACAAACCCCTGCTCTGCATAGGTGACAGGGAGGTGAAATTCAAAAAATCATCTGTTACATTGGTGGGTCACATTTTGCCAGTTTTGCCATATACAAACCCCTGCTCTGCATAGGTGACAGGGAGGTAAATTTCAAAAAATCATCTGTAACATTGGTGGGTGACATTTTGCCAACTTTTTGCCATGAACAATCCCCTGCTCTGCATAAGTGACAGGGCGGTAAGCTTCAAAAAATCATCTGTTACATTTGTGGGTGACATTTTGCCAGTTTTGCTGTATACAAAGCCTGCTCTGCATAAGTGACAGGGAGGTAAATCTCTAAAAATCATCTGTTATATTGGTGGGTGACATTTTGCCAGTTTTGCAAAATACAAATCACTGCTCTGCGTAAGTGACAGGGCGGTAAATTAAAAAAAAAAACATCTGTTACATTGGTGGGTGACATTTTGCCAGTTTTGCCATATGCAAACCCCTGCTCTGCATAGGTGACAGGAAGGTAAATTTCTAAAAATCATCTGATACATTGGTGGTTGACATTTTGCCAACTTTTTGCCGTTTACAAACCCCTGCTCTGCATAAGTGACAGGGCGGTAAACTTCAAAAGATGATCTGTTACATTTTGCCAGTTTTGCTGTATACAAACCCCTGCTCTGCATAAGTGACAGGGAGGTAAATCTCTAAAAATTATCTGTTACATTGGTGGTGGACATTTTGCCAGTTTTGCCATACACAAATCCCTGCTCTGCATAGGTGACAGGGAGGTTAATTTCAAAAAATCATCTGTTACATTGGTGGGTGACATTTTGACAGTTTTATTGGTTGGTGACATTTTGACAGTTTTGCCGTATACAAACCCCTGCTCTGCATAGGTGACAGGGAGGTAAATTTCAAAAATCATCTGTTACATTGGTGGGTGACATTTTGCCAACTTTTTGCCATGAACAAACCCCTGCTCTGCATAAATGACAGGGCGGTAAGCTTCAAAGAATCATCTGTTACATTGGTGGGTGACATTTTGCCAGTTTTGCTGTATAAAAACCCTGCTCTGCATAAGTGACAGGGAGGTAAATCTCTAAAATTATCTGTTATATTGGTGGGTGCCATTTTGCCATTTTTGCCATATACTAAACCCTGCTCTGCATAAGTGACAGGGCGGTTAATTTAAAAAAAAATCATCTGTTACATTATTGGGTGACATTTTGCCAGTTTTGCCATATGCAAACCCCTGCTCTGCATAGGTGACAGGGAGGTAAATTTCAAAAAATCATCTGTTACATTGGTGGGTGACCTTTTGCCAGTTTTGCCATATACAAACCCCTGCTCTGCATAGGTGACAGGAAGGTAAATTTCTAAAAATCATCTGATACATTGGTGGGTGACATTTTGACAGTTTTACCGTATACAAACCCCTGCTCTGCATAAGTGAACGGGAGGTAAATCTCTAAAAATCATCTTTTACATTGGTGGGGGACATTTTGCCAGTTTTGCCATGTACAAATCCCTGCTTTGCATAAGTGACAGGGGTTTAATTAAAAAAAAAAAAAATCTGTTACATTGGTGGGTGACATTTTGCCAACTTTTTGCCATATACATAGCCCTGCTCTGCATAAGTGACAGGGCGGCAAACGTCAAATAATCATCTGTTACATTGGTGGGGGACATTTTGCCAGTTTTGCCATATGCAAACCCCTGCTCTGCATAGGTGACAGGGTGGTAAATTTTCAAACAATCGTATGTTACATTGGTGGGTGACATTTTTACAGTTTTGCCATATACAAACCCCTGCTCTGCATAGGTGACATGAAGGTAAATTTCTAAAAATCATCTGATACATTGGTGGGTGACATTTTGCCAGTTTTGTCGTATACAAACCCCTGCTCTGCATAAGTGACAGGTCGGTAAATTTCAAAAAATGATCTGTTACATTGGTAGGTGACGTTTTGCCGTATACAAACCCCTGCTCTGCCTAGGTGACAGGGAGGTAAATTTCAAAAAAATCATCTGTTACATTGGTGGGGACATTTAGCTAGTTTTGCCATATACAAACCCCTGTTCTGCATAGGTGACAGGGAGGTAAATTTTTAAAAATCGTATGTTACAATGGTGGGTGATATTTTGCCAGTTTTGCCGTATACAAACCCCTACTCTGCATAACTGACAAGATGGTAAATTTCAAAAAATCATCTGTTACATTGGTGGGTGATGTTTGCCAATTTTTGCCATATACAAACCCCTGCTCTGCATAAGAGACAGGTCGGTAAATTTCAAAAAATCATCTATTACATTGGTGGGTGACATTTTGCCAGTTTTGAAAAATACAAATCACTGCTCTGCGTAAGTGACAGGGCGGTAAATTTAAAAAAAAAACATCTGTTACATTGGTGGGTGACATTTTGCCAGTTCTGCCATATGCAAACCCCTGCTCTGCATAGGTGACAGGGTGGTAAATTTTCAAACAATCGTATGTTTCATTGGTGGGTGACATTTTTACAGTTTTGCCATATACAAACCCCTGCTCAGCATAGGTGACAGGAAGGTAAATTTCTAAAAATCATCTGATACATTGGTGGTTGACATTTTGCCAGTTTTGTCGTATACAAACCCCTGTTCTGCATAAGTGACAGGGAGGTAAATTTCAAAAAATCATCTGTTAAATTGGTGGGTGACATTTTGCCAATTTTTGCCATATACAAACCCCTGCTCTGCATAAGAGACAGGTCGGTGAATTTCAAAAAATCATCTGTTACATTGGTGGGTGACATTTTTCCAATTTTTCCATATACAAACCCCTGCTCTGTATAAGAGACAGGTCGGTAAATTTGAAAAACTCATCTGTTTCATTATTGGGTGACATTTTGCCAGTTTTGTCGTATACAAACCCCTGTTCTGCATAAGTGACAGGGAGGTAAATTTTTAAATAATCGTATGTTACATTGGTGGGTGACATTTTGCTAGTTTTGCCATATACAAAGCCCTGCTCTGCATAACTGACAAGACGGTAAATTTCAAAGAATAATCTGTTACATTGGTGGGTGACATTTTGCCAGTTTTGCCGTATACAAACCCCTGCTCTGCATAAGTGACAGGGAGGTAAATCTCTAAAAATCATCTGTTACATTGTTGGGTGACATTTTGCCAGTTTTGCGGTATACAAACTCCTGCTCTGCATAGGTGAAAGGGAGGTAAATTTCAAAAAATCATCTGTTACATTGGTGGGTGACATTTTTCCAATTTTTGCCATATTCAAACCCCTGCTCTGCATAAGAGACAGGTCGGTAAATTTGAAAAAATCATCTGTTACATTGGTGGGTGACATTTTGCCAGTGATTCCATATGCAAACCTGTGCTCTGCATAAGTGACAGAGAGGTAAACTTTTAAAAATCGTATGTTACATTTTTGGGCCATAAAGTACCCCTGCACTGCATACCCGACTTGGAAAGATATTCAGTAAATTAGGTGGCCTTCAGATTGTTAGGTGATCTGTACCCCTTCTTTCTTTCAAAGTACACCTGAACTGCATACCTGACTGGGAATTATATTCTGTAAATTCGGCGTTGTTTACATTGTTAGGTGCTGTAGTTATATGCTGTAAAATCTCCATGATGTCTCCATGATAAATCTGCAGCGTGGGGCTTCTATACACTTTTAAAATAATCTTTTAGCAGGGCAAATAGATGCCTGATGATGGGGACTATTCATGACCCCTTTGTTTTTTCAAACTACCCCTGCCCTGCATAGCATACCTGACTGGGAAATATATTCTATAAATTAGGTGGTGTTCAGATTGTTGGCTGATCCATACCCTTTTCTTTCTTTCAAAGTACCCCTGCACTGCATAACAGACAGGGAACTTAGTTCATTACAATGGGCGGTTACATTATTGCCTGACATAAAGCATTTTTTTGGCTGTGAAGCCAAAGGTAGTCGCTAAAAACAATGTGTTTTGTTTTCTTTTTTTTATAATAAATTGGGGTAGACCCCAAAACATTGAGAAATATAAAAAAGAAAACAAAGAGTAAGTGCGCTGTAGTATAACAATGGTTGGGTAAGGCCGGTATACATGTCTATCCTGCATAAGGTACAAACAAGTACTGTGGGATCCATGCCTGGTTCTTTTTAATAAATGTGAGATTGCCCAAGTTGGCTGTGGACAAGCGGCTGCGCTTGTCTGTGATAATGCCCCCAGCCGTGCTAAACACACGTTCAGACAACACACTGGCTGCAGGACAGGCCAGCACCTCCAAGGCGTAAAGGTGAAGCTGAGGCCATGTCCCCAATTTGGAGACCCAGAAGTTAAATGCGGCAGACCCAGTGGCATAGCTAGAAATGACTGGGCCCAAAAGCAAATTTTTGAATGGGGCCCCCCTCCCCCAGTAATTTTTTCGAAACCCGTTCCTTTCATGCTGCCCCCATTCCTGTGGCTACTAAAGATCGCTCCCTCAGACCAGGCAGCTGTTTCATCCGTTTTCAACACTGTCTATACTGTGTATATTGTATAATACTGTTGAGGGGGCCCTGACAAATTATTTTAGTCCTCCTCCTCCTCCTTCAGCCCCCAAGCAGCCGCTTTCCCTGCTTCCCTTGTAGCTCCGACCCTGGGCAGACCCATCAGTCAGTACTTGTAGGCGTGTGCACAGATACAATTCCTCCATTTTGCTGGACAATTGTGTACCTGGCCTATGTTGGTGCAGGAAAGTACCCTCCGAGCCACTTGTATATCACTCGCCTTATAAGTTAAGGGTAAGGCATGTATATAGTTTTGTTTGTTTTTTTTCGTTTAGCTGACTTATAGTTTTCTAAATATGTTTATAAGTAAATTTGTAAATATTTTGTGAATGGGCATTAATGAGTGGTTTGAGTGAAAGGAGGGGGGGTGTAGGGTGGGAGTCTGGTCAGGTTAATTTTCTCTTTTTGAAATGTTCCTTGTATAGTTATTTTTACAATTTATAATAATTATAATAATTTCCTAATAACCGTGGAAATGTTACCCAAAAATCTAACCAACAAATTTAATAAAATGATTTGCCTGTTACATTTGCAGCTCAGGCTGCAGGGGTCCTTGAGCACCAGTATAAGTGAATTTGTCCCACCAGAATCTAAGAGCTTGATTAACTGAATTGATTGTCACTGTCAGGTGTTCAGGAATTTCTGCACCACCAAATTCAGCACATGCGCCAGGCAAGGGATGTGTGTCAACCACTCCTGCGCAGTGTGGGGTTTGTACCCCAAACAGAGGAGTTTAAGAACAGACTGCTGTCGTTTCCCCCTGGCTGTACTGATGTTGGTGGTGAAGGTGCTACGCTGAAAGGATGAGGAGGTGGTGGAGGTGGTAGAGGAGGAGGAAGCGGAGTAGGAGTAGGAGGCAACAGGAGGCAAATAGAAATGCCCTGCAATCATTGGGGGCGGGAGGACATGCGCCAAAATACATTTACCCAGTGTGCTGTTAGGGAGATATAACTTCCCTGCCCGTGCTTACCGGTCCACATATTGGTGGTTATGTGGACCTTGCCACAGATGGCGTTGCGCAGAGTACACCTGATTTTGTCCGCCACTTGGTTGTGCAGGGAAGGGATGGCTTGCCTGGAAAAGTAGTGGGGGCTGGGAACCATGTTTTGTGGGACAGCCACCGCCATAAGTTTTTTAAAAGTCTCCATCCATCTCCACCAGACAGAATGACAGCATTTCAAAGGACCAGGAATTTTGAAATCCTGGCATTCAGGGCCAGGGATCGTGGGTGGGTAGGGGGTACTTCTTTTTTCTATTTCTATTTGTAATTGGGACATGGACAGCTGAACGCTTCCATGGGATAGTGTGAAGATGCATGGTGACGTTGAAAGATGTGGTGGCGTTGCTGCCACATCCTCTGTTTGTGGGGTGGCAGGTGCCACTGTCATGCACTTGTGCTCATGTTTAGAATGTTTATTTTTATGTATTTTATGTTATTTTAAGTTATTTCCTATCCAAATTTGTTTGCAGGGCACTTGTCCTACTCTTACCCCCATTTTGCTTAAATTTCCAGCCCTCTAGCTCTTTCCAGAACTATTTTAGAGCCATTTTAGTGCCCAAAAGTTTGAATCCCCATTGACTTCAATGGGGTTCAGGTTCGGGTCACGAACTCGAACTTTGTGGGGAAGTTCCGCCGAACCCGCCAAACCCGAACTTCCAGGTGTTCGCTCAACTCTATTAGTTAACCCCTTAGGTGTTCTACAACAGTTATTGGCAAATGAAGATGAAATTTCAGAATTTCTATTTTTTGTTACCTTGCCTCAAAAAAAGTGTAATAGAGAGCAACCTAAAATAGTACCAACAAAACTGCCACCTTATCCCTTAGTTTCCAAAATGGGGTCACTTTTTTGGAGTTTCTACTGTAGGGGTGCATCACGGGGGTTTCAAATGGGACATGGTGTAAATAAACCAGTCCATCAAAATCTGCCTTCCAAAAATCATATGGCATTCCCTTCCTTCTGTGACCTGCCGTTTGGCCATACAGCAGTTTAAGACCATATATGGGTTGTTTCTGCAAACAACAGAATCAAGGCAATAAATATTGAGTTTTGTTTGGCTGTTAACCCTTGCTTTGTTACTTAAATTTTTTTTATTAAAATGGAAAATTTGCCAAAAAAAAATCTAAATTTTTATCTTCATTTGCCATTAACTCTTGTGGCAAGCCTAAAGGGTTAACAAAGTTTGTACAATCATTTTTGAATACCTTTAGGGGTGCAGTTTCTAGAATGGGGTCATTTTTCTGTGGTTTCTAATATGTAAGCCTCACAAAGTGACTTCAGACCTGAACTGGTCCTTAAAAAGTGGGTTTGCTTTGATTTGCTTGAAGATTTGCTTCCAAACTTCTAAGCCTTGTAACGTACCCAAAAAATAAAATGGCACTCTCAAAATGATCCAAACATGAAGTAGACATATGGGGAATGTAAATTAATAACTATTTTTGGAGGTATTACTATGTATTATAGAAGTAGAGAAATTAAAACTTGGAAATTTGCAAATTATTCCAAATTTTTTGTAAATTTGTTAATTTTTTTATAAATAAAATTTCAATTTTTTGACTCCATTTTACCAGTGTCATGAAGTACAATATGTGACGAAAAAACAATTTTAGAATCGCCTGGATAAGTAAAAGCGTTGTAAAGTTATTCACACATAAAGTGACACTTGTCAGATTTGCAAAAAATGGCCTGGTCCTTAAGGTGAAAATGAGCCCGGTCCTTAATGGGTTAAACTGAATTAAAGATATTTAAGTATTTTAATATAGTATAAAATATTTTGTTAAAAAATATCACTAAGGATGACTGGCAAAGCTGGCAAAATATTTTAACTTTGCATATCAAAAGAATAGTTGACTTTTGTTTTATTTATTTTATTGTGCTTGATTGTAGCCCATTTTTGCCATAGGTTAAGTCATTCTGCTGCCAAGACAAACTACCCATAGTATTAAGCATAGTATTAAAGCTTCATACTGTTTGCTTGGCATAAATGGAGAAAAGTGAATTGTCCTAACAAAAGATTTCTTCCTGGAATGTAAATTAGTAGTGGAACAAAGGACTATTGAGCATACATAATTATAATATTAGTGAACTTGCTATGAAGTTGGGTTAATATTTGGTAATATATTTTACATACACAAAACATTATTGCTCTTTTCACAGCTCTTTGCCAGTCATAGCACCTGATCAATTTCATGTCTGGCTTATTTCACCAGAATTATGGCACCAGCAATAAGGTATTGTTTGGGTAACAAAGACCAATTCATTTTACTGAGCCCAAAAATAGGGCAATAATGAATTATTCTTCTTTACTATAAATCAGAGCAATTCACTTTTAGTTCTGTGTATTATAAGAAACCCACAAATATCCCAACATTTTTTTTTTTGATTGTGTATTTTTTTCATGCATTGTAGAAAATAAACACTATTAATGAGTAATCTATCACACGAACATATAATATTATGCAACACTGTTAAAACATGATGAAAAGAAAAACATGTATAAAGCATTTCTTAAGCTACTGTAGGTTTACGATATGTCTGAAACTACATCCCTTTACAGATGCATTTAAAATCAGCATAAAAAATGTGTATTGAACAGTAGTATACAGTGATATTAAAAAGCATAGTGAAAAGGTGAGGCAACTGGGGAAAGAGAAACAAAACTTAATAATAATAATAATAATTATTATTATTATCGTAGTTATACAATGAACCTTGACTTAAGCCCAGCCCTGATAACTCCAAGCTGCTGCATCTTGCCATCTGGGGAAGTTTGGGAAATCTAAATTCCCTATCATCCTATCATTAGTTTTTTGAGTGTGGAAGGAAACTGGAATACCCAGAGAAAGTAGTAGTAGAAGTAGTAGCAGTAGGTCACAGTTCTCCCTCGCTTCCGATAGGTGCCACATTAGTATTGATGACAAAGAGTATGACATTGTGGATTGGATGGCACATTCCTCATCTCGGTCACAGCAGGATGATGTCAGTCTGATCTCTGAGTATGACACCATACCTTGGAGCCAAGGGTCACAACAATCCTGTATAAACCAGGAATCAAGTAAGCACTACCCTTATAGCCTCTCTTGCAAGGACCCGGTTCAGTCTGTAAGCAAGCTACAGCAATTATTGAGGGAGGGTGCTACTGCAATCCTACATTTTTGTACCCAGCTCTGAGCCCAGCGATACTGCAAAGTGTTTTTTTTTTATCCATCTGTTACTGACATGGGGGTCAGTGGCCATTTTAGCCACTGCAGTGTCCTTGGAACTGCATGTGACCTGCATGTGTGCCAGCCTGCCAGGGAGATCAGTCTAAACCTTTTTAGTAACTCAATGAAGGAAAAAAATCATTTTTTCTGGCAAGTCAAGTCCCCTACATTACCTTTTGTATAATTTAAGGCTGACATAGTCCATTTCTGTAGTCTGGGGAAAAAATCTGTATTTGGGTGCTATAGAGAACTTGTGCATACAACGCACCAAAACGTATTTTCAATTTCAGCAGTGAAATAGTGCATCAGTGTATTTTTTGGAAAAAAGCGGTATTCCTGGTCCATAAAGCAGTTTTAAATACACTGCCCAAATCCCTATTTTACATTTCTGCAGTGAAATAGTTCATCAGTGTATTTTTGGGGGAAAAAAGCGGTATTCCTGGTCCACAAATCAGTTGTGCATACAGCACACCAATACCTATTTTAAATTTCAGCACTGAAATATTGCATTACTGTGTTTTAGGGAGAAAATGTGGTATTCCTGGTCCACAAAGCAGTTGTGCATACAGCGTACAAATAACTATTTTAAATTTCTGCAATGAAATAGTGCATTACTGTGTTTTAGGGAGAAATAGCGGTATTCCTGGTCCACAAAGCAGTTGCGCATACAGCGTACAAATACTCATTTTAAATTTCAGCACTGAAATAGTGCATTAGTGTGTTTTTAGGGAAAAAAGCCGTGTTCTTGGTCCATAAAGCAGTTGCGCATACAGCGTACAAATACCTATTTTAAATTTCAGCACTGAAATAGTGCATTAGTGTGTTTTAGAGGGAAAAAAGCCGTGTTCTTGGTTCACAAAGCAGTTGTGCATACAGCAAACAAATACCTACATTTTATTTTTAGCCGTTAAATAGTGCATTTGTGAATTTTGGGGGAAAAAAGCCGTGTTCTTGGTTCACAAAGCAGTTGTGCATACAGCGTACAAATACCTAAGTTTCATTTTCAGCTGTTAAATAGTGCATTTGCGAATTTTGGGGGAAAAAGCTATGTTCTTGGTTCACAAAGCAGTTGTGCATACAGCGTACAAATACCTACGTTTACTTTTCAGCCGTTAAATAGTGCATTAGTGTATTTTTTGGGGAAAAAAAGCGTTATTTTCCGTCCACATAGCATTTTTATGAGACGGGCACTGCCTTAGTGTTAGTGAACTTAATTGTTGACTATTGGCAATTAAATTGACACCTGAAATATACCATCTGTCAGCTTAGTGAGTGAACACAAATAATGAGGAGAACATAAAATAAGGGATGTGGGCATGGTCATGGTGGTGTTACTGGAGCTCCTGTTGCTGGGAGAGGATGTGGCCATTCAGCGCCAACTACAGGTCCAAGTGAAACACCTTCCTCAGGTGCGAGTAGGCGACAGAACCTGCAGCATTATTTGGTAGACCTGAATGCCGCTCTACAGATAGTGAGGACAGAACAAGTACAGGCGATAGTAGATTGGGTGGCTGACAGTGGCGCCAGTTCCTTCACAGTATCTCCCACCCAGTCCTCTGCAGAAAGCTCAGAATTGGCACCTGCAGCCCATGCCCATCAGTCTTTCACACCCCCTTGAAAAGCAGCCAAGCAGCCTTAGCTCCAAGTCATGCAGCAGACTCTTATGCTTTTTGATGACTCTGCTGGCAGGGTTTCCCCGGGCCATCCACATAGTCCTACCCCAGAATTGGAAGACATTGAATGTACTAATGCCCAACCACTTATGTTGCAGGATGAGGACATGGGAGGACCACCGCAGCACGTTTTTGAAGATGATAAAACACAGGTGCCAACTGCTGGGGCATTCTGCAGTGTGAAGACTGACGAGGAGGGCAGGGGTCAAGAATGGGTGGAAGATGATGTGGAGGACGATAAGGTCCTAGACCCCGACTGGACTCAAATTTATGCTAGTGATATGTGCAGTTCTGAGGTGGTGGTTGCACAGAGGCAACAGCACAACAAAAGAGGGAGCAGGCTGCAAAAGCGAAGTGGCCGTCCCCGAGACAGTACGCCTGCTAATGCTGACCGCACCCAGGGACCTAGCACACCAAAGCCAGCTCCAAGGAGTTCATTGGCATGGCAGTTCTTCAGACAATGTCCTGATGACAAGACACTAGTGGTTTGCACATTGTGCCATCAGAGCCTGAAGTGACGCATACCGTTCTAAAACTGAGCTCAACCTGCATGACCAGGCATCTACATGCAAAGCACGAACTGCAGTGGATTAAACCCCTTAAAAACCAAGAAAGGTCTCAGGCTCCTCCTGCTTCCTCATCTGCTGCTGTCTCTGCCTCATCCGCCACCTCTGAAGTCACAGTGGCACCTGACACCCAGCAAACAGAGGATGTGCCACCAACACCACCACCTCCGTCCTCATCACCAAGCATCTCCACCATGTCACATGCAAGCGTTCAGCTGTCCATCTCCCAAACACTGGAGAGAAAGAGAAAATACCCACCTACCCACACTTGATCCCTGGTTCTGAATGCCAGCATTTCAAAATTACTGACCTTTGAAATGCTGGCATTCCATCTGGTGGAGACGGACTGTTTTAAACAGCTGATGGTGGTGGCTGTCCCACGTCATTCCCAGCCTCCACTACTTTTCCAGGCGAGTCAAAAATCAAGTGTGCGCTGCGCAACATCATCTGTGGCAAGGTCCACATAACCACAGATATATGGACCAGTAAGCACGGGCAGAGATGCTATATCTCCCTAATTGCACACTGGGTAAATGTAGTGGAGGCTCGGCCCGAGGTGGATAGCGGTTTGGCGCATGTCCTTCCACCACCAAGGATCGCAGGACATTATTCTTTGCCTCCTGTTGCCTCCTCCTCCTACTACGCTTCCTCCTCATCCTCTTCTACCACTTCTGTGTCTCCTTTAAAAAACAATTACCGCTTTGATGGAAGAGGATGTGGCACAGGAGGAGGAGGAAGAGGGGGCATTTCACAGGGTTTCAGGCCGGTCATTCAGAAGTGGCTCAGAGGGTGGGATCCTGCACCAGCAGAGGCCAGGTACACACGTGGCCAGCCAGGGCACAGTTCTCAAGGACAAGGAGGAGGAGGATGAGTTAGAGGAAGAGGAGAAACCGGGTTCACTGCAGGGTGGCACCCAACTCAGCTCATGGCCATCACTGGAGCATGGCTGGGGGGATACGGAGGACACAGACGATACACCACATACAGAGGACAGCTTATCCTTACCTCTGGGCAGCCTGGCACACATGAGCGACTACATAATGCAGTGCCTGTGCAACGACAGAAGAGTTGCCCACATTGTAACTTGTGCTGACTATTGGGTTGCCACCTTGCTGGATCCCCACTACAAAGACAACGTGCCCTCCTTAATTCCCGCAGTGGAGCGTTATATAAAGATGCACGACTACAAGCGCACGCTGTTAGACGCGCTCCTGAAGGCATTCCCAACTAACACTGGGGGAAAAGTGGAAGCACAAGGCGAAGGCAGAGGAGGAGGAGGAAGAGGTCGCCAATGCAGCGGTTCACAGGCAGCACCTCAGAAGGCACGGTTAGCATGTCCAACATGTGGAAAAGCTTTGTCACCGCGCCACAGC
Organism: Bufotes viridis; assembly: GCA_033119425.1. NCBI lineage: Eukaryota > Metazoa > Chordata > Amphibia > Anura > Bufonidae > Bufotes > Bufotes viridis. The sequence goes on along the minus strand of CM065593.1, from coordinate 138,495,864 downwards.
AACCTGCACCACCAGCTGAAATGGAATGGCAGGAGGCAGCATTTTAAAACATGGTGGAACAGTATATGTGCACACGCCTACACATACTGACTGATGGTTCTGCCCAATTCAACTGGGTCTCCAAATTGTCCACATGGCCTGAGCTTGCCCTTTATGCCTTGGAGGTGCTGGCCTGCCCTGCAGCCAGTGTTTTATCTGAACGTGTATTTAGCACAGCAGGGGGCCTCTTTACAGACAAACGCAGCCGCCTGTCCACAGCCAACGTGGACAAGCTTGCATTCATTGAACCAGGCATGGATCCACAGGACATGTCCGTACGTTGTGCAGAATAGACATTTATAACCGCCTCAACCATACAGTCTTGTACTCCAGTGTAGTTATTCATTGAATCCTTTTTTTTTATTTGTACCATTATTTTCGGGGCTACCCCAATTAAAAAAAAAAATAATAAAAAATAAACCTTTTAATAAACCCCCTCCTCCTCCTTCATGGCCGTCTCCACCAACAACACAACATTCGCCGCCTCCTCAACCTCCGACTCAGCATCCACGTCCTCATCCGAGATTCTGGTTAATAATGTTTAATTTTTATTATTTTAAGGGCACTTACCGACATTTTGCTGCCTTTTGCAGTCCTATAGTCCTTACCAGGACTTTGTTACAGCCATATTTGTGCCCAAAAGTTCAGGTACACATTTACTTTATTGGTGGGTGACCCACTAGTACAGTTTTTATATCAATAGGGTTGCCTGACATATGTTGTCTATTAATCAGGGTTATTGTTTCCTTGTTCAAATATTATTATTATATATTTTTTTTTCATTTTAGTTTTTTTTAACTATTTGAATAAAGGCTAGGCCCAATTCCGTTACCTAATGGTCCAAGGAGCCCACAATGACATATCATGTCTGATAAAAGTGACAGAGAAGGTGAAGACTATGAGGATGATTGTGTTAGACATAACTGGAGAGCTAGATCAGGGTGTTGAGGAAGAGGGGACATGTGAGGAAGAAGATGGTGGCCGCTGCGGCGAAAATAGATAGCAGAGGCAATGTACAGCCACAACTTCCAAGAAAACTGCAAAGGTCAAATCTGCTTTTATTTTGGTCAGCTCAACAACTGGTGATGTCACTGATACTGTGGGTACAGGCTCAAAACATGCAAGAACTAAAACAAGCTTGGCAGTTCCTAGCTTTGTGTGAGTATCTCAATCTGGCAACATTTCTCCCCAGTGCAGGAAGACAAAGCAATGACATGTGCAAGATCTGCTGGATGAAAATAAGCCATGGGCATTCAAACACAAATATAAGCACTGTGATTCTATTGCAGGACATGAAGCAGCATCCCCCGATCCAGTGAGAGAATCTAAACAAAAGTGTCCTCCTTCTTCAGCATCCTTTGCAGCAGCTAGTCATATCCACATGCAGTACAGTGTCCTTGTCATCGTAATCATCAGTTATTGCCCTCAGTAATCTAATGGTGTGCAAGCTTTACTCCCACCTAGCCAAGTTGGTGGAGGTGCAGTAGCTTCTGTACCACTTAGTGGATTCTGCTGCCTTTAGGGGGCCAATGGATTGTGCTCAGCCCCACTGGAAGATACCTCCCCACCGGTATGTTTCAGAAAATCCATCCCTGCCTTGTTCTTTCACATGGCGGAGAACGTGGGCCACTCCTTGCAATTGTTACTGTGAAACAAAGTGCACTTCACCATGGACACCTGGAACAGCAGTTATGAGGAAGAAACAGTACATGTCTTTTACAGCCCACTGAGTCAATTATTTTTGCAGCAGCGATGCATCACTGTAGAAAAAAAGCCAAGATCCTATTGACGCCTCCACATTTTTGCTGTTCTGGTTTCCACACCAGGTGCTTATCATCCTACATGTCCCCTTCAATGGATACCCTCTTGTCCCCAACAGAAACAGGGCTGAGTGTTGTTCCCATTCCCTTTCCCTCCTATTATATGTGTAAAGTGATGTTGCCATGCTGTGTTAGAGCTAATGAGCCCTGGATAAAGTAGTCACACAGTGGATCAGTTGCTAAAGAGCATCAAGCAATAAAGTTCCTGCTGGTTTTCTCCCCACCAACTGCAACTGGGCAAGTGGGTCAGCAACAATGGTAGAAACATTGTAGCTGCTCTGCATTTGGGGGAAATAATACTTGCTCCCTGCATGGCACATGTTATAAATGTAGTCATGCAATGCTTTTAGAAAAGGTATACTGGCTTGCAGAGGGTGCTGGTCATGTCCCGGAGATTGTCCTTGCATTTCAGCCATGCGTTTATTGCAAGGAAATCTGTCCTGACTAGTGATGAGCGGCAGGGGCAATATTCGAATTCGCGATATTTCGCGAATATTTGGGCGAATATATATTCGAAAATTCGCGAATTCGTAATCTCCAGTCATTACTTTCTCGATTGCGAAAATTTGCATATAATAAATTCGCATAAAAATTCGCATAAACTGCTATTTAAAAAAATGAATGTTCGCAATTGCGAAATATTACGATATTCTAAATATTCGTGAATTCTCGAAGTGCCGATATTCGTGATTAAAATTCGCAATTCAAAATTTGTGATCAACACTAGTCCTGACCTGCAACAGCAGGATGGTTTGATCAGCAAAGTTCCAATTCACCGGAATTCCAGCTTGCAAATGCTGGAGCATCTGTATGAGCAGTCTAAAATGGTAAAAGATTTTGTCATGCACCAGACAACCATAGTAGAAAGAATGTGCTCTGTTAAGATCAGGCAGTGTGGTTGTCGAAGAGGGACAACTATGGTATAAGCAATGTCATCCCCATGATATTTATCTTAGAGCAGAAGCTCACACTGATGCAACAAGGGAGGGCAGAATAATAAAAACAGCTTCCACATCTTGCTGACCACCCTGTAGATGTTGGTAATCCACAAAGCTTTCGGTGGTTATTGATCTTTGGCCCCATCAAGCCACTGCCACTTTCTGCCTATCTACTATCCTGTTCTGTACTGTATGGCTGCTGCTATCACTACCACCAGATTTACTACTCTTTCTAATGCTCCTACCATTACCTTTACACAGCTGCCACTACTAGTACTGCCCAAAAACAGCTACACACACATCAGCTGCCTTGTTTGTTCCATGTTATGGTTCTACTGCAGCCATTACTATTGCTTCCACATGTCAATATTATCCCTTTACACCCTAAACCTTACCCTTTCCACATCCTTAATGTATTGCTGCTGCACGACAAGAAAAGGTAGAATTTTTTCAAGACTTGTTCATACCTTGTTCATGCTTGTGCAGAACAAGCCACTGTTTTTTCTGGTGTGTATATATAAACAAGTGCTGGCATTTTCCCGCTGTTAAGGCATAATTTTGAGTGCTTGTTCTGAACAAGCCACTTTTTTTTTCTAATAACACTGTGTGTGTTTAAACACCATCTGCTCCACTAAGGGCCAATTTTTGGAATGTTTCTAATATTAAAAATCATAACAAATGCGTAGTGCAGTGTGTTTTTAAACACGCTATTTGTTAATATAGTCAACCATGCGTTTACTCATACCTATAGATGAAAGTGTCACTGACATTATTTGCTATTGCTACCATTGCATTAAAGAGATTAAGAGGGGAGAAGCTAAATAAATAGCAAAAATTTGACAAAATCCAGATAACAAAAAAAAGAGAAAGAAAGGCAAGAGAGAAAAATCTGTCATATACCAAATTTCAGGTAAATTGGAGCACTTTTGATTTGGGTAGAATCGATTCAGACTGTAATCAAGTTTTTCTACATATACAGTGAATTCGACTTCAAACAAATTTTATGAAGTTCGCTCTACACAACATCAAAGTTCAACTTTCATTTGCTTTTTGTGTTTAGCCTTACAAAATTTAGAGTCCAGCAATGGAAGCTAAAAATTCAGTCTTGTACTGATACTTCAATATTTAATTATAAACCAGGAGATGAGCCTCTGCAATCAGTAGCTGTAATATACTGTGGACCTCTCATCCCTGCTGTTTAACCCAAATAAGTGGGTAACAAATGGTGAGGCCTTCTTTGTACCCCATTGGGCCGCCTGTGATATGGTGCAACCACACAGTCAGCTTACTGCATGCAGTTTCGAAAGCCAAAATCAGAAGTGGATCTTTTTTTTTTTTATATATTTTTTATTATCAAATTAGAATTACAAAAGATTCCGTACACTTCTTAAACATTCAAAAATTATATAATTTAGCCCCCCCCCTCCAGGCACCCTGCCCACCCCTCCCAACATGGAAAAAAAATAATATCATTCCACCCTTTCCAGATCTTCAGCCATTTATCGGATGTACCTCTTTGTTTGAAGAGGATCGCCTCATAATTTTTGACTTTGTTTACCAACTCCAGCCATTTATTATAATCTGGGGGAGACTGAGAAAACCATGTCCTGGAGATAATAAGCCTTGCCAAAAACATTATTTTTATCAATAAGCAGCACTTTGAGCTCTGGCACTCGACTTCAGATAAATCACCCAGGATCCAAGCTCCTGGGAGAAATAGAATCTGAACTCGCAAACGTTGAGCCACATATTTCTGGACAGCCCGTCAGAACTCATTCACGTGAAGGCAATTCCAGAACATGTGGAGGTAGTCAGCACTAAGATCTCCACAACGTGGACAAGCAGATGAAGCCCTAAGGCCTCTCCTCTGGATCCAAAGAGGGGTAACATATATCCTGTGAATAATATTAAATTGAACAACAATGTGATTAAAGTTATAGGATACTAAAACTACATTCCTCAAAATATTTTCCCAAACCGGAGGGTGAAAATCTACAAAAGTGATGTTCCAGGACTGGGTGAAAAACAACCAGAAAAAAACGTGCTAATCAAATGTTTATAACATTGGGAAATCTTGACTCTAGTGAAACTTTTCCTTGAAATTAAGTTATGTAGAAATTCAGGGGTGTCTATATTATGAAATGTTATATATATATTATTTTCTTTTTGTGAAAGCTCCGAGAGAGAGAAGATCTCCCCGTTCTTCACTACTTGAATTAAATAATTAATGTTCTTTGCCATCCAGTACTGCCGGCAATCCAAATTGTTGAGGAGAGGGAGTTTCCGATTATTCCATAACGGAGTGCACACTAGGGAGGCTTTAACCTTAAACCACTTTTTAATCATAGCCCAGGCCTTAATGGCCATCCTAGAAAAGGATTTATAATCCTGTGCAGATCTGGATAAATATCCAGATTCCAACCGAGAGAAAAAATCAAAAAGGCCTGAATATTTCACCATTTTCTTACAAAGAGGGCTATTTCCGCATTCATTAAAGAAGCATAATTGGGAGGCGAGAAAATATCCCCTAAAATGGGGGAGATTTAAGCCCCCTTGCTCATATGGCACGGAGAAGTAGTCCACCTTTAATCTAACTCGCTTCCTCCCCCACAACAAATCCTTAATCATTCTTTCTATCATCTTAAAAAATTTCTCCTCAATCCATATAGGTGAATTTCGAAACACATAAAGAAGTTGAGGAAGAACCGCCATCTTTACCAAGGAAACTCTGTCCGCTCTTTCTAAGAAAGAGCCGTTGCCAGGTTCTAATTTTGGATCTAAGATTCATAAGAACAGGAAGCAGATTAAGCTGAACATAATCCTGAACTTTGGCGGTGATCGTAATCCCCAAGTACTTCATAGAGTTCGAAACCATCAAACCCTGGGCTAGACCCTGACCTCGTATACATGTAGAGTCAAGTGGCAGGATGCTGGTTTTCATCCAGTTAACTTCCAGCCCTGATATCTTACAAAAGGAGTCTACAATCTCCATGACACGAGGAAGAGTAGTTTCAGTCTGTTGGATAAAAAACAAAACATCATCTGCATACAGCGATACTTGATCTGCCTCACCCAGAACTCCAAAATGAAAAAACTCCCGGATCCTGTCTATATTTGGCCTCAAGAGGAACCCCACTCGACCCTGTCAAAGGCCTTAGTGGCGTCATGAGACAGGATAGAGCAGGAACTACCTCCAGGAGACTGGATGTTAGCAAAGAGGCGGTGTAAATTATAATGGGTACCTTTCCCGGGCATGAAATCATTTTGATCAGGATGGATTACAGATGAAATAACACCGGCTAATCTATTAGCAAGGACCTTGGAGAACAACTTGACGTCTGTATTGAGTAAAGAAATTGGCCTATAAGAGCCCATATCTGTTGGATCTTCATCCTTTTTCAGAATTAACACTATTACTGCTTCCTGCGTCATAGAGCCCGGAAGAGCACCTCCCTGCAGTGACTGAGTAAATACCTCTGCAAGATAGGGGAAAACAATGTCCCCATATTTCCGATAAAATTCATAGGGGAGGCTGTCTGACCCCAGGGATGAATTCCCTGATGTCGTCTTCAAGGCCTGTTGAATCTCCTGTAAGGACACCTGCTTCTCCAGAGAGGCCTTTTGAAGATCTGTTAACATCAGGAGAGAAACACTATCAAGATGTTGCTCAACAGGCTTAGAGGACATCACGAGGGTTGCCCTATACACCTGGGTAAAATACTCCAAGAAGGCATCACTGACCTCCTCGGAGCCCTGTACCACCCGCCCCTCGGAATTACGGATTAAAAAATATATCCTTATTCCTACTTTCCTGCTGGGAAATAATTCTGGCAAGTAGCCTACCTGGACGGCCAGACTTCGAGAAGGATTTTTGCCCCTTAAAGAACAAACTATGGTGGGCTTTATCAAAAAGAAAATCCCTCAAGGTCCGATTTGCCCTCAACATTTCCTCCCTATTCTGTTCCGAGGAGTGGGTGATAAATTGCTCCGTAGTGGAGGCCACGATGCCAGCAAGGTTTTCCTCCCTTTTCTTAAAATTATTCCACATTGCTGAGATGTTACTAATAAAAACCCCTCTCATATAGGCCTTAAAAGAATCCCAGACCCAATTCATAGATGAAGAGGGGGAATTAATCTCCCAAAAGGAGGTAATTAATGACTTAATGGACTGGTGATTTTCTAAAATAGAAAGCCAGTAGGGATTTAACCTAAAAGTCCTGCACTGGATGGATCAAATCGGCATATGAGCTTGATATTCATGACTATACGTGATTTAAGTCATATGGGGTGGTGGTTGGGGCTGGGGGATATTGGCATGGTGGTATGAATGATATCTCGTCAATACATGGAGCATCACCATAAAGTGGTGTGGGAAAACCATACCATTTAGTGTTATAGCAGTATTTCCAGCAGTCCCGCAATCCCTTTCCAGCAGTCAGGGCTTGACAATATCAGCAGTAGGAAGCTGTCGTTTAGGGTTGAGCGAACCCGAACTGTATAGTTCGGGTTCGTACTGAATTTTGGGGTGTTCGGGACACGGTCCTGAACATTTCCGTAAAATTTCGGGTTCGGGTTCGGTATTCGGCGCTTTAGTGGCGCTTTTTGAAAGGCTGCACAGCAGCCAATCAACAAGCGTCATACTACTTGCCCCAAGAGGCCATCACAGCCATGCCTACTAATGGCATGGCTGTGATTGGCCTGAGCAGCATGTGACCCAGGCTCTATATAAGCTTGAGTCACATAGCACTGTAGGTCACTCTGCTGTAGGGAGAGGATGCTGCTGGACTTGCGATTTCAATGAGAGAATAGAAGAGAATCTAACTCAGCGATCTACCTAGAAATAGTTGTGTGGGTGCAGGGCACTATCCTTTTACCCTGCCCTGAGCTCATTGACCAAAAAATACTAAATTTTAGAATTCTGTTAGGTGGGTGGCGGCGGCGGCCATTTCATGCATGCTCAGTGCACCAGCACTGCATCTGAGCTTTTGGGACATTGCAAATCACCATTCTTTGGGGGCAATCTACAACATCTGTATTAGGCAGTGTGCAATTTAAGCTAGAAATTCTGGGGTTTGAAAAACACACTTTTTTTTCAAAAAAACAGTATTTTCCAGATCTGCAAGTGTTAAATTCAAGTTTAATATGTACAGCATTCATATTCTGTTAGCAAAAAAAAATTTTTGGGCAATCTCCAACATCTGTATTAGTCAGTGTGCAATTTAAGCTAGAAATAATCTAAACACATTTATTGGAGGTCCACAAGTCAGAAACGTGGTCTGCCAATGTACACTCAAAGGTCTCTAATTTGTACACTAAAATAAGAGTGTGCCTTGTAATTAAAATATAACTTTTATTATTTGTCGATTAAGAATTTTAGAGTGGTCACTCTTACACTAATAACTTGTTTCCTGTAACTATGGGAATCTAATAGGCTGGTGTAGGGTATTGCGGATCGGAGGTGATCCAGGCTGTGGGGGGGTTCCCTACCACACTGGAGCGGGTGCTGACTGAGTTCTGTCCCTTCAGGGCCCTAAATAATTCGGGAAATCCCTGTATGGCTGTAGTTGGAGCACCTACCCCAAAAAAGGGCGACCCCCAGCCTCTGGAACCTCGGGTCTGTCTAATAGTCCCTACACCAAGCTACTGTCCTCTATGGTACCCTGCTTTCCTAATAAAGGATTGTCTGACGCGTTTCGCCACTTTCCATGGCTCTTCAGGGATTCAAAGGGTCAGGGGAGCGTCTGGTGCAGTGGAAGCGCTACCCCCTAAAAAAAAGTTTTGGCAGTGGCAGCGTGTAGCAGTAAGTGCTGCCACTATATACCCGTCTATCTCCTCCCACCTCTGTTTATGGCCTATAATGGCTCATCTCATCAGGGGGGGGGCGGCCATCTACGGGCTTATCGCCCATCACGTCATGCCTGGCCAATCACCTCCCTCTGAGTCGGAGGCGCGCCGCATGTCCCACACTGAACAGCCAGTGTGCCGCGCTTTCCTCCGCGCCTACCGGAAGTGACTCACCAGTGGGCGTGCCTGTCATCATGGGGATCTTGTCACTGCGTCCCCGGCATCGCTCACTGACAGCCGCAGAAGCTCGGTCCGGCACAGGAGTGTTCCAATGTTAACTAACTTCACCCTTATAAGACTACATCACTGCTGGCAAGTGCAGTGATGTAGTCAGCTCAATTCTATATCACAAATACTGTCTGGTTATACTGGCCAAATATACAGTCCCCCGATCCAGTGCTGGTTGGTATTAATTTGTTTCCTACTTTATTCTAGATCTGGGGATCAATAGTTAGATAAAGCAGGTTAGTTGATTATTTAGTGTTAACCTAAACTTTTCGCCGCTTGTTACCATTTGGTATATGGCAGGCTTATTAGAGATGCATTTATGTGTAGGACACTAAGGGGTTTCAGTGCTACACAATACAGGCGCCCTGTCCCATTGCTGCCTCTTAGTCGCATACTGGAACAGGACGCAAATAGGGGCACTATTTACATCAATACCAGTATGGTATGTGATTTTATTTCCCCAAAGAAATGCACAACCGCCGTCTATTACTATCAAATAACCACCAATATTTGGCAGTATTTTATGATACAGGAGTGAATAGAGAAATTCAATGCTGTTTTCCGTTATAACAGCCAGTTTATATTTTGAACAATGTCACAGAAATTTTATGGCCTTGTATGTCTTCTTAATGGATTACTCTGGTCATACTTTATGCGGTGTTCCCAGGTGGTGGGAAGCTGTAAAAAAAGGTTTGAGGTACAGTGGACGGGACTATAAAAATGGCTTATAGGACAGAAATTCATTGAGCCCCTTAGGTGTAACCGAGTCCATCCTGTAAATCCACTTGGCTTCAGCTTTAAGGATCATTTTGTCCCAGTCTCCACCCCTCACTGGTTGAGGGATCTGTTGGATCTCTATAAATCTCAGACTCGTGATATCTCCATTGTGGCATTGCCAAATATGGCGTGCCACTGATGTATCCTTTTTGTTGAGGATATCGTTCACATGGTCCCTTATCCTACGCCTGAACTCTCTTTTGGTCTTGCCCACATAGTCAAGTGGGCAAGAACACTGAGCCAGATATACTACACCCATTGTGAGACAGTTGATGAAGTCTCTGATGGTGTAACATTCCTGTGTACTAGAACTACTAAATATTTTGGTCCTGTATACCTGGCTACAGGCCACACACTTCCCACATCTGTATGTCCCTGTGGGACATCTGGAGAGCCAGTTTCCTGGTGCCTCCGGTGATTGAAAATGACTATTCACTAGTCTATCTCTGAGGCTACGACCCCTCCTAAAGATTTGTTGAGGTCATTAACAACAATGACCTGGGCTTGAGGTTCACTTCTGAGTGTAACCCTAATTATTTACCTTTCTTAGATGTACACTTTTTTGACAAAAAACACTATTTTCAGGCCTTGCAGCATCAGCACATGTGAAATTACATACTTATATACTGATGTCAAATTCAGTTGTTAAACAAACAGTCGTTTGGGCACAAAAAAATTTAGTTGGCAGCCTTTGATGCAGATGTCATTGTGAGATACACCCTTAATACATTTGGGTTACATTCAGAGATTTTAAATACCGCCATTTGGTGCACCAATATTGAATTCAGGCCTACAGAGGTTCAGGCCCTGTGAGATCCCGCCTATACAAAGAGGGGTTTGAATTAGGCATTTGAAATACAGTCATTTCAAATACAAAGATATAGTAACTTCAGGCCTACACTGATTCAGGGCGTGTGTGATCCCCCCTATAAATACAGGGGTTTGAATTAGGCATTTGAAATACAGCCATTTGAAATACCGCCTTTTTGGGCAAAGATATATTTACTTCAGGCCTACACTAATTCAGGGCGTGTTTGATCCCTCTATACATACAGGGGTTTGAATTAGGCATTTGAAATATAGCTATTTGAAATACAGCCTTTTTGTGCAAAGATATATTTACTTCAGGCCTACACTGATTCGATAGTGCAGCACGCACGGGTAAGTCGCTCGGCGGAACAGCACCACTTCACCACCAATGACTGGGTCTCCATGCAAGACCTGTGTTCCTTGTTGCACTGTGTCGAGTACTCCACCAACTTGGCCAGTGCCGATAACGCCGTTCTCAGCGTTACTATCCCACTTCTATGCCTCCTTCAAAAAAATGCTCATGGCGATGATGTAAGAGGATGTGGCACAGGAGGAGGAGGAGGAAGAGGGATCATTTCGTAGGGTTTCCGGCCAGCCATTCCCAAGTGGCTCCGAAGGTGGGTTCCTGCACACACAAACCCAAGGTACACAATTGTCCTGCCAGGGAACAGTTCTGGAGGATGACGAGGTGGAGGAGGAGGAGATGGAGGAGGAGGAACCATGTTCACAGCTGGGTGGCACCCAGACCAGCTCATGGCCATCACTGGTGCGTGGATGGGGGGATACACAGGACACAGACGATACACCTCCCACAGAGGACAGCTTTTCGTTGCCTCTGGGCAGCCTTGCACACATGAGCGATTACATGCTGCAGTGTCTCTAGTTGCCCACATTCTAACTTGTGCTAATTACTGGGTGGCCACGCTTCAGGATCCCAGTTACAAGGACAACGTACTGTCCTTAATTCCGTCACTGGAGCGTGGTTGTAAGATGCGCGATTACAAGCGCACGCTGGTAGACGCGCTGCTGGTGGCATTCCCACCTGACAGCGGGGGCACAGTGGAAGCACAAGGCGAAGGCAGAGGACAAGGAAGAGGTCGCCAACGCAGCTGGGGCACCGCCAGGACCTCAGAAGGCAGGGTTAGCATGGCCGACAAGTGGAAAAGCTTTGTCAGCATGCCACAACAACCAGCACCACCAGCTGATATGGAACGTCTTAGCAGGAGGCAGCATTTCAACAACATGGTGGAGCAGTATGTGTGCACACGCCTACACGAATTGAATGACGGGTCTGCCCCATTTAACTTCTGGAACTCCAAATTAGGCACATGGCCTAAGCTTGCCCTTTACGCCTTGGAGGTGCTGGCCTGCCCTGCAGCCAGTGTATTATCTGAACGTGTGTTTAGCATGGCAGGGGGCGTCATCACAGACAAGCGCAGCCGCCTGTCCACAGCCAAAGTGGACAAGCTCACGTTCATTAAAATGAACCAGGCATGGATCCCTCAGGACTTGTTCGTACCTTGTGCAGAATAGACATGTATACCGGCACTAACCAGCCATTGTTATACTGCAGCGCAATTGCTCATGTTTGTATTTTGGATATTTCACACTCTTTTAGAGTGTACCTTAATTTTAAAAAATGTAATTAAAACCAAGAACCTGTGTTGGCTATCTCGTCCTCCTCCACCGCCGCTTCCACCTACTCCGCTGCTTCCACCGCCTCCTCAAACTCCTACTCCATATGGAACTGCAAACTTTTGGTGTGTATAGTACCACTGCTATCCTTATTAGACCGGTAAAATAAATTAAAAAAATTATCTGTTACATTTTCTTGTGAAATTAACCAATTTTTGGGTGTATAGTACCACAGCTATACCTAGTAGGCTGGTTAAAAAATAAATAAAAATTGTCATTAACATTTTCTGGTGAAATTCACTAATTTTTGGGTGTATAGTACCACTGCTATACCTAGTAGACCGGTAAAAAAAAAAAAAACATTTGTCAGTTACATTCTATGGTCAAATTCACCATTTTTTGGGTGTAATATACCCCTCCTAGTTAACAGCCTAATAGATTTCAATAATTTTTCTTTTACATTTTCGGGTGACAATAAACAATTGATTTCTGTTATAGACCCCTGCTCTACCAAGTAGACAGGTTAATTAATTTCATTAATTTTTCTGTTACATTCTTGGGTTGACATTATACAATTTTAGAAGTGAATAAACCCCTGCTCTGCATAGGTGACAGAGAATAAAATTTCAGAAATGCTTCTTTAATTGATGCGCGCCACCTCCTTTGATTCAATGCTTAAACTTAAACAAGTTGTACCACATTTAAGCTTCAATACTTTGTCCAACATTTCCGATATATTCTTTTGGCCAACATTTCAGCCTCAATAGCTATTCCCACAATTCCCCTTGACTCTTTTGGCCCACATTTGGGCTTCTGTAATTTGTCCCACATTTTCGCCTCAATAGCTTTTTACACATTTATGCTCTATCCCAATTTTTTTTTATACATTTATCTTCCTTAAATTTAGTCTCTTTTTCTCACGCTCCCTCTCTGGCCTGGAACCCTGATTTCCCACCACCCGTCATCGCCATGGTAGGCGCATAAAAGAACATCGAAAGTTAATAGAGCAGATATCAAATTGGATCGTGAACATCACGGTACGTGCGACATGGTGGGGCGGTAAGTGTGCACATGCCTACATGAACTGACTGACAGGGGGTCAGCCCCTGCAACTTCTGGAAGAGAGGTTAGGTGGTCACTTGGACCTAGCGTAACCTTTGCAACCTCTCTGATTAGCAATAGGTAAAATGTAATCTTTATTAATCACTTATTAATTAATCTTTATTAATCATTAAAAATACATTAACTACTTGGGAACATGCAACTTCTGGGTCTCCAAATTGGGCACATGGCCTGAGCTTGCCCTTTACCCCTTGAAGGAGTTGGCCTGCCCTGCCCTGTGTTTAGCATGACTGGAGGTGGTTATCACAGGTTAAATTTCCCAATGTTTTGGGGTGTACCCTAATTTTAAAAATAAAATTTAAAACCAAAAAGCAGTGTAGGCTACCTCCTCCTCTTCCACCACTGCTTCCACCTACACCGCCACATCCACCGCCTCCTCAACCTCCTAATCCATATGGACCTCGTCCTCCTAGATCAAGATTATTATTTTTTATTTTTACCTATTTTATATTATTTAAAGTCATTTCCCTATCCACATTTGTTTGCAGATCACTTGCCATGCTCTTAACAACATTTTGCTGGCATTTGCAGCCTTCTAGCCCTTTCCATTACATTATTACAGCCATTCTAGTGCTCAAAAGTTCGGGTTCCCATTGACTTCAATGGGGTTCGGGTTCAGGGTCAAGTTCGGGTCCCGAACTCTAACTTTTTTCCGAAGTTTAACCTAGCCCGTCGAACCCGAACATCCAGGTGTCCGCTCAACTCTACTGTTGTTCCTTCCCATGGACTTCAGTGTCGTCTATTGCTCCTGATCCTCCTCCTCCTACTCCCTGTCACTTGTTAAGACAGCAATCGATCACTGAGGCGATTGCAAAAAGACAACAGTACAGTATGTGTGCACTCATCCAACGGTGAAGAATCTGAACGTGCACCTGGCTAAGCTGCTTGTACTACAGTCCCTCACTTTCCATGTAGTTCACGGTACACATTTGAGAGAATTGATGGCTTGTGCCCATACAAGGTGGAGAGTCTCAAGCCGACATTACTTTACTAAAAAAATCTGTATCAGCCCTGCACACGTACTTTGAGCAGAAGGTGGGCCAGTCCTTGGGCCTCTCAGTGTCTTGTAGACTTCATGCCAGTGCTGACATATGGAATTGTAACTATGGTCAAGGGCAATATGTGTCGTTAACAGCCCACTGGGTAAATGTGGTTCTGGCGCAGGCACACCAGCAATTTAGCCAGGTGATGGCAATGCTGCCTCCACATTGTAATGCTTGGATTTCTGCGCCACTACTCACTCTGCCTCCTTATCCTGCACCTTGTCCTCACCCTCCCCTCTAGGCACAGTTTACAGTGTTCCTCCAGCATATCACCTATACAAAGCTAGGCATTGTCACGTGGTTCAGCACTTGGTCAGCCTTGGTGAACAGAGCCAAACCGGGGAGAAACTTATCCGCATCATCAATAAAGAAATTAAACACTGGCTGTGTCCTTGACAACTGGAGATAGGAACTATGGTTACTGATAACGGGAAGAACATTTTGTGTGTGCTGCATCAGGGAGAGCTGACCCTGCATGGCGCACATCTTCAATATTGTTACCCAGTTCCTCAAGTCTCCAACTGAACTGCAAGAGCTGATAAAAATATCCAGGAAACTGTGCATACACTTTAGCCACTCTTACCATGCAAAACACACCCTACTTAAGCTGCAAAGGCAAAATGCTCTTCAACATCATCTGATATGTGACGTTTCCACTCGTTGGAACTCCACGCTCTATATGTTTGTCTCCCTGTATGAGCAGAGGAAGGCGGTCAACAATTTCATAATGCAGTAGACAAACAGGTCTACTCCCCAGTATAACTTCCATGTTAGCCAGTGGCTCATGCATGACACGTACCGTTTGCTCAGGCCCTTTGAAGAGGCCACTTTATTTGTCAGTCGGCAGAACTACGGGATGAATGATGTCATTCCACTCCTTCACGTCCTGGAGAGAATGCTGAAAAATCTGAATGACAAGGGGACAGAAGACATGGCACCTCCATTTCATGTCTACCTGAGCCCTGAGGAGGATGATCTGGCAGTGGAGGAGGAGGAGGACATAGATGCCCAGAAATTTTATATACAACAAGGTGGTTTATCTGCTCAAGTGACAGAAGAGGAGCACAAGGTGCATGAGTAACTGAAGAGAGATGAAGAAGACTATGCATATGACCCCGACAGACTACAGCAGTATGCAGTGGACATGAAGGCAGGTAGGCCCCCTGAGTCATTTGTGCAAATGGAGAGATTCACGCTTCACTGCCATGGCTGTTGGGGGGTGCCAGGAGCAGCACCTGCTCTATATGCAGCAACTTCAGCCTTAAGTCTGAGAATTTACTTCAGCTGCCTACTGAAGAAACCACCCAGCAGCAGTTGGACATTCATCAGAATCTCAACCAGCAGGTGGTGGCATACTTGGACTGCACCCTGGCACCTATGATCCAAGATTCCTGGGACTACTGGGCATGCAAACTCTAAATGTGGCTATAACTGGTCGAGTTTGCCATGGGCTTTCTTTCCTGCCGAGCCAGTAGTGTGGCAGCAGAGCAGGTTTTCAGTGCGGTATAGGACATAGTTACCCCAAAGAGAGCTCACCTTTCCTACCAAAATGTTGAGAGACTAACCTTTATAAAAATGAATCAGCTGGTGCCTGATGCAACACAATGAATCATTTTTTCCACTAGTGATTATACTATAATGTGCTGCCACACTGGAATATTCTGCAAAATTGACTGTTATTTCTGGCTCCATGCTGCTGCCACTTGCCTGATGCCTCTATTGCCATTCCTATAATGGGGCTTCTTGGCCTACTGATATGTTACCACTACCACTACTGCACCCCGCTACTGTTTTATTGGTTAACCTTGTGTCATCACGTATATTTATTTCAGGTCCTAAAAACTGTGCATTTCTAATGTTGGTAACTGTTATGTTAAAGTGTAATTTTCCTGGTTCACCAGAAGCTGGAAGCAAGCATGGCAGAGCTACACTTAGAGAGAATGGGACTCTTCTTTCCATTCCAACCCTCTCTTTAAGGAGGGGAAGGACTAGTTAGTTAGAGTCAGTACAGCTTACCCCTTTCCAAGGGAGGGTGTGTAGCAGGTGCAAGTCCCTGGTGGACGTTCCTTGCCTAAGCCAGCCAGAGCACTTTCAGCTCTGCTGGATGCTTGGAGCCTCTAAAGCCAGGAGGAAAAGTTCCCTGGAATAAGCTAGAATCAGACTACAAAGAGAGAAGTTGCAGCAGACAGCTAAAGCAAAGTTATTCAGTCAGTCTGTCAGCATAGCAGAGACAGAGAGCAAAAGATGTAGTAGAGTTGAGTTTGTTTGCCTGCCAGAGTTAATGGGAAAAGCCTGGTGGGAACCAAGAAAAAGCCTGAAACTGTTGGAGAAACATTTATTCAAGTAAAGCTGTTATTGAACTTCATCACAAGGTCTGGAGTCAATTTATTTCTTCAAATCGCTCAATTATTCTCCCTATTTGCTCTGCTTTGGACGACAACGCCTGGGATCCAGCGTATCCAGGTGGGAGCGCCGTGACACGTGCAAAAAACATTAAGAGACATTATAGGTTACCCTAAACCATTCCTACACCTGGGCATCATCTACCACAGTATCACTAAAAAGGGGCCCTCGGCCCTTGTTGCTTCCCTGCAACTGGCATCACGAAAAACATTTACTTTAAGGGACCCCTGGCAGTTGTCCTGCGTCGCATATGCCACTGGGCCTTGCTATCATACTGCTGTTTTTGTGTTCTGCTACTACTGTGATATGCCACAATGCGCTGTATGCCACTGCTTCTACCTTCCCTTCCCACTCTGTCATTGGGCCACTATTGTCACTGTCACTGCTGCCACCCCCCTCCCCACTCTGTCATGGGGCCACTATTGTCCCTGTTATTGCCACTGCTGTTGGACCCCATCCCCACTCTCTTATGAATTCACTATTGTCCCTGTTACTGCCACTTCTGCTGGCCCCCATCCCCACTCTGTTATGAAGCCACTATTGTCCCTGTTCATCCATATCGACATTACTGTTTATTTTATCATTCCTCTTATGCTTCAGAAGAACAGAAAGAAAGAATCCTGTATTTTGAGTATCTCTAAGGCACTTTCACATGGTCAGTATTTTGTCTTACATTGAAATAATTTTCTATGCCATCTGCACCTGAAAAAACACCTAATATAAGTGTATTTCAGTATAATAAATGACCCTCTTTATCTCTGTTTTGAACCCATTCCTGTTTTTGGCTTACAAATACTGATGAAGTACTGATGCAAAATACTGACCATTTGAAATAAGCTATTAAAGTCCTAAAAAGAATGCAAATTGAGCATAAGGCCATTTTCACACGGTCAGTATTTTACATCAGTATTTGATCAGTATTTGTAAGCCAAAAGCAGGAGTGGGTCAAAAGCACAGAAGAAATTCAAATATTTCTATTACACTTTATCTGTTTTGGGCCCGCTCCTGGTTTTGGCTTACAATTTCTGATCAAATACTGATTGTCTGAAAGAGGCTTTATGGATGCTCAAAATAAAGGCTTTGTTTTGTTTTTTTTGTTTTTTTTATGTTCTCTGATGGATCAGAAGAAGAGAAAAATAAACAGTAATGCGAACACAGCCTTACTCCCACTGCCCCGCCCTCCCCACTCTGTCATGGGACCACTATTGTCAGTATAACTGCCACTGCTGACTGATTCTCCCACCCTCCACACACAGGGAAGGGTCATGGGGCCACTTTTGTCACGTTTACTGCAAATGTTGCTGCCACCCTCCCCACTCTGTTATGGGACCACTAATTGAATCTTGGGGCACTGAACAGTTAAAGGGGTATTCCCATTTCAATGATCATAGGTTAATTGATTAATTATTGGCCAATGATCATTTTTGCCAATATGATGTATTATTAACCACCTGAGGACCGCCTAACGCACGGATGCGTCCGGCGGGCGGTCCTCTTCCTCTGGGTGGACGCATCGGCGTGTCATCTTGCGAGATGCGAGATTTCACGCTGATGCCGCCGCGCATGCGCACTGTGCGGCGGTGAAAAGTTAAAGGACGGGTTCATCAGCCTGCCAGCCAATGATCATCGCTGGCAGGCTGATGATTTAAAAAAAAAAAACGAATCGCAAGCCATCTAACACATTATATATATAAATATAATGTGTTAAATGGCTTCTGTGCCCTCTCCTGGGTCCTTTTCGTCTGTTGGACCCAGGAGAGAGCACACCTCTACTGTAAGTACACCAAGCACCACACTTCAGGCCCTGATCACCCCCCATCACCCCAATTAACCCCTTGATCACCCCTTTCAATCACCTGTCAATCACTAGTGAAAGGGAAAAAAGTGATCAGTGTAAACTGTCACTTTTTTTTTCACTAGTATTGACTGTTAGGTTTAGTTTAATTTAGGCCCCTTTGGTAGGTAGTTAGCTTCCATTAGCGCCCAGCCCACCGCACCGCAGTCACCGATTCGCTGATTAGCGTAGCGCTAATCAGCATTTGTACTTTTATAGTATCTGAAAGTGATCAGAACTGATCACGGTCAGATCTATAATAGTATTAGTGTCACCTTAGTTTGCCCCCCACCCAAAACGCAGTGTTTGCCCGATCAGGCCTGATTGGTCGCCCACACGTGAGTTCAGCCACGCCCACCCCGCCACAGTGACAAAAATTTTATTTTTTTTTTATCACTGCACAATCACTTCACAAGCGCTGCGGCGATAAAAAAAATCAGTGTTGATCTTTTTTATCAATCGCAGCGGCTTCCTGTACTTCGGCTTGCTCTTTTTCTTGGGTAGTCTCAGGGAATACCCCCTAAATTTAGTCATCCAAATGTCAAATAAGGAGTATTCTCCTGAAGAGGCCTACAGGATTCTGACCCAGTCAGATGAGGAATGGGAACCCTCATCTGACGAATCTAGCGGGTCAGAATACGAACCTGTAGAAAGCAGTGGCAGTCTGACCCAAAGTTCGGACGAGGAGGTTGAGGTCCCTGATAGCACCAGGCGTACCCGGCCCTGTGTCGCTAGACCACAGGTAGCGCAGGATCCGTTTCAAGGGCAGCAGAGTGGGGCTGGCGCTGCCGGATTACGTGGTGAGGCATACACCAGCAGCACAGCCAATCCTGGACCTTCTACCAGCACTGCCGTACAACATGGTGAAGTGGCAAGCACCAGAAGGGCAGTTGAAGCTGGTACGGTGGCAAGTGCAGTAATTCCCCCGTCGCAGCCACCGTGCAGACAGGCCCATAGAGCCCTTAGAGACCCTGAGGTGCTGGCAAACCCTGATTGGCAGCCCCCATCTTCAGCCACACCATTAGTTCCCCCTTTCACCGCCCAGTCAGGAGTTCGGGTGGAGACAGCTCAGATCGGATCGGCACTGGGGTTTTTTGAGCTGTTCTTCACTGCGGAGCTCTATGACTTAGTCGTTGCAGAAACAAATCGGTATGCCACTCAATTTATAAACGCCAACCCGGGAAGCTCTTATTCCAGTCTTTCTGGTGGAAACCAGTCTTACCAAGTTTCCGAATTTAAAACTTTTCTGGGCCTTCTCCTCAACATGGGCCTAACAAAAAAGCATGAATTGCAGTCATATTGGTCCACGAACCCAATTCATCACATGCCCATGTACTCTGCTGCCATGTCCAGGACACGATTTGAGACCATCCTGCGTTTCCTGCACTTTAGCGACAACACCACCTCCTGTCCCAGAGGCCACCCAGCTTTTGACTGGCTCCACAAAATTCGGCCCCTCATAGACCACTTCAACCAGAAATTTGCAGATTTGCATACCCCCGCACAAAACATCTGCGTAGACGAGTCCCTTATACATTTTACCGGGCGCCTTGGCTTTAAACAGTACATCCCAAGCAAGCGCGCCCGGTATGGGGTCAAATTATATAAGGTCTGTGAAAGGGCCACAGGCTATACACACAAATTTCGGATCTATGAGGGAAAAGATCAGACCCTGGAGCCGGTAGGTTGCCCTGACTACCTGGGGAGCAGTGGGAAGATAGTCTGGGACTTGGTGTCACCCTTATTCGGCAAGGGGTGCCATCTTTATGTGGACAATTTTTACACAAGTGTGCCCCTCTTCAGGCATTTGTTCCTAAAACAGATTGGCTGCTGTAGCACTGCGCGACATAGTCGCCGGGGCTTCCCCCAACGGCTCCTTACCACCCGTCTTTCAAGGGGGGAGAGGGCTGCCTTGTGTAACGAAGAACTGCTCGCGGTGAAATGGAGAGACAAGCGTGACGTTTACATGCTCTCCTCTATTCACGCAGACACGACAGTCCAAACTGAACGGGCAACCAGTGTCATTGAAAAGCCCCTCTCGGTCCACGACTATAACTTGCTCATGGGAGGGGTGGACTTCAATGACCAGATGTTGGCCCCATATTTGCTTTCCCGCAGGACCAGATGCTGGTATAAGAAGGTGTCTGTATATTTAATTCAATTGGCTATATATAATAGTTTTGTTCTCTACAGTAAGGCTGGGAGAACAGGATCCTTCCTCAAATTTCAGGAAGAGATCATCGATAGAGATGAGCGAACACCTGGATGTTCGGGTTCGAGAAGTTCGGCCGAACTTTCCGAAAATGTTCGTGTTCAGGATCCGAACTCGACCCGAACTTTATCCCGAACCCGAACCCCATTGAAGTCAATGGGGACCCGAACTTTTAGGCACTAAAAAGGCTGTAAAATAGTCCAGTAATGGGCTAGAGGGCTGCCAAAGGCAGAACAATGTAGGTAAATCCCCTGCAAACAAATGTGGATAGGGAAATTAATTAAAATAAAATCGAATAAATAAAATTTAACCAATATCAATTGGAGAGAGGTCCCACTGCAAGGAATCATGCGTCATATCACTCAACACTGGAGAAGGCCACTTTCAGTTAATTTGGCCCAAGCACCCAGACAGAGGAGAGAGGTCCCACAGCAAGGAATCATGCGTCATATCACCCACCACTGGAGAAGGCCACTTTCAGTTATTTCGGCCCCAGCACCCAGACAGAGGAGTGAGGTCCCACTGCAAGGAATCATGCGTCATATCAACCACCACCGGAGAAGGCCACTCTCAGTTATTTCGGCCTAGCACCCAGACAGAGGAGAGAGGTCCCACAGCAAGGAAATCATGCGTCATATCAACCACCACCGGAGAAGGCCACTTTCAGTTATTTCGGCCCCACCACCCAGACAGAGGAGAGGTTCATTCAACTTTGGGTTGCACCGCAAGATCATGGTAAAGTTAAAAAAATGAGGATTCAATAAAGAAGTGCCCCGGAGTACAAGAATACATGGTTGAGGGGAAGGGCAGTTATAAATGTCTATTCTGCACAAGGGAGGCACAGGTCCTGTGGGATCCATGCCTGGTTCATTTTTATGAACGTCAGCTTGTCCACGTTGGCTGTGGACAGGCGGCTGCGTTTGTCAGTAATGACGCCCCCTGCCGTGCTGAATACACGTTCAGACAAAACGCTGGCCGCCGGGCAGGCCAGCACCTCCAAGGCATAAAATGCTAACTCTGGCCACGTGGACAATTTGGAGACCCAGAAGTTGAATGGGGCCGAAACATCAGTCAGTAAGTGGAGGGGTGTGCAGACGTACTGTTCAACCATGTTAGTGAAATGCTGCCTCCTGCTAACACGTTCCGTATCAGGTGGTGGTGCAGTTAGCTGTGGCGTGGAGACAAAACTTTTCCACATTTCTGCCATGCTAACCCTGCCCTCAGAGGAGCTGGCCGTGACACAGCTGCGTTGGCGACCTCTTGCTCCTCCTCTGCCTTCGCCTTTGGCTTCCACCTGTTCCCCTGTGACATTTGGGAATGCTCTCAGAAGCGACTCTACCAGCGTGCGCTTGTAATCGCGCATCTTCCTATCACGCTCCAGTGCAGGAAGTAAGGTGGGCACATTGTCTTTGTACCGGGGATCCAGCAGGGTGGCAACCCAGTAGTCCGCACACATTAAAATGTGGGCAACTCTGCTGTCGTTGCGCAGACACTGCAGCATGTAGTCGCTCATGTGTGCCAGGCTCCCCAGAGGTAAGGACAAGCTGTCCTCTGTGGGAGGCGTATCGTCATCGTCCTCCGTATCCCCCCAGCCACGCACCAGTGATGGGCCTGAGCTGTGTCGGGTGCCACCCCGCTGTGAACCTGCTTCATCCTCATCCTCCTCCACCTCCTCCTCATCCTCCTCGTCCTCCAGTAGTGGGCCCTGGCTGGCCACATTTGTACCTGGCCTCTGCTGTTGAAAAAACCTCCCTCTGAGCCACTTCTAACAGACTGGCCTGAAAGTGATAAAATGACCCCTCATCCTCCTCCTCCTCCTGGGCCACCTCCTCTTCCATCATCGCCCTAAGCGTTTTCTCAAGGAGACATAGAAGTGGTATTGTAACGCTGATAACGGTGTCATCGCCACTGGCCATGTTGGTGGAGTACTCGAAACAGCGCAACAGGGCACACAGGTCTCGCATGGAGGCCCAATCATTGGTGGTGAAGTGGTGCTGTTCCGCAGTGCGACTGACGCGTGCGTGCTGCAGCTGAAACTCCACTATGGCCTGCTGCTGCTCGCACAGTCTCTCCAGCAAGCAGCAGCAAATATATGTTTTGGCGGACACTATGAAACCTGGCCTGCAACAGCTGGGACACCAGATTCAGGGTATTGCTATTTTGGCAAATTAATTAAACCCCAGAACAAAATATATGTTTTGGCGGACACTATGAAACCTGGCCTGCAACAGCTGGGACATTAGATTCAGGGTATTGCTATTTTGGCAGATTAATTTCACCCTAGAACAAAATATATGTTTTGGCGGACACTATGAAACCTGGCCTGCAACAGCTGGGACACCAGATTCAGGGTATTGCTATTTTGGCAGATTAATTTCACCCCAGAACAAAATATATGTTTTGGCGGACACTATGAAACCTGGCCTGCAACAGCTGGGACACCAGATTCAGGGTATTGCTATTTTGGCAGATTAATTTCACCCCAGAACAAAATACATGTTTTGGCGGACACTATTATAGTTTGCCAGCCACAGCTGAAACCACTGATTTATGGTATTGCTATTTTGGCAATTGAATTTCACCACAGAAAATAATCTATCCTTTGCCAGAGAGCAGACAGTATTATACTTGTCTAGCCAAAGCTGGAACACCAGATTTAGGGGATTGGTATTTGGGCAATTGTATTTAACCCCTTAATAAAATATAGAAATTGCTATCTAGGGGTGACAATTAGCACAGCCAATCCCCTGATGTAGGATATAGCAAAAGAAAACTAGTATTGATGGATTGATGGACTTGGTGGCAGCTTGTTCTGGTGCACCACAAGTCACAAAATGGCCGCCGATCAACCCAGAAAATAAGTGACAGAAAAACGCTCTGTGCAGCCTAAAAACCAGTGAGCAAGTAACTAGCAGAAGTTCAATCATTCACAGCTGTAGATCGATCCATTCATTAGGTGCTGTTGCTGACTTTACCCTGCCTAATCTCGCCCTGACAAGAGCTGCGTCCTCTCCCTACACTAATCAGAGCAGTGTGATGTGCGGCGCTACGTGACTCCAGCTTAAATAGAGGCTGGGTCACATGCTGCACTTGGCCAATCACAGCCATGCCATTAGTAGGCATGGCTGTGATGGGCTCTTAGGGCAAGAAGTAAAACGCTAGCTGATTGGCTGCTGTGCAGCCCTTCAGAAAGCGGGAAGTAATCGACGAACAAAGAACCCGAACCCGAACTTTTTTTAAAATGTCCTGGTTCTGGTCCGTGTCCTGGACACCCCAAAATTCGGTACGAACCCGAACGATGCTCGAACTGTTCGCTCAACACTAATCATCGAGAACCTCCTGTATCCAGGAGGTTCCGTGGCTCCAACCACCAGTGCAGTGAGCCGTCTACACGAGCGACATTTCCCCAATGTCGTTGCTGGTACCTCAAACCAACCGCCACCCCAAAAAAGATGTCGTGTCTGTAGCAGGAGTGGAATAAGGCGTGACACCCGCTATTTCTGTCCTGACTGTCCTGACCACCCTGCCCTATGCCTAGGGGAGTGTTTCCGGAAGTACCACACTCAGGTACACTTAGGGACATAGGGACAGCACAACACAGGTAGTTTTTCCACTCAGGCTCTAGTGTCTCTCAGGATACTAGGTTTTGAGAGACCCTAACACATAGGGGTGCTGGTGTGCTACAGCAGAAATGTGAAAAGGTAGAACCCTCTCCTTTCACTTGGGATAAAGTGCATAATGTACTTCGCACCATCTCTGTGTGATTTACACTTTACACATTGTCCAATGGGAAAGGAGAGGTTCCTGCTAGGAAAATAAAGAGTGAAATGGTTAAAAAAAAAAAAAATTAAACAGGTAGCAAGAAAAAAAAATCTTGAGTTAGTTCAGGTTTTAAAAGTTTTGATGTTCAGGTTTGATAAAAAAAAGTTTTATGTTCAGGTTTTATAAAGTTTGTAACGTTCAAGTTTATGAGCCTGCTGCCTGTTTTTTCTTCTTTTTTTTTTTTTTTCCCCCTAACCACCCTTTATTTTCCAGGAAGACTAACGGACCAACCGACGAAAACGCTGCAGCACTAATGTGCATTCTGAGAGAAGCATTGTGCTGCTGTCAGAAGACATGTGAAGTCGGTGTATGCGGCGCTGCAAGACGACATTTCTCCTCTGCAGTACAGGTACGTTTGCCCAGGCATATGAGCTGAGGAGAGGTGTTGGAGTTCATATGCTTTGGCAAACACTTTGTATCAAAAATCTGGCAAGGATGTCTTCCTCCACAACGATCGATTGATCGATGCGAATGGAGAAATCACGTTTGCCAGGACAGGTATGGATGTTTGGGCGGAGCCCCTATGTCCTGGCAATCGCCAGGCCCCTCTTTTTCTTCTTGCATATTTTTTGGCAGAGATTTTATCATCCACATCGATCGATGCGAATGAGGAAATCTGTGCCGTTCATTTTTTCTTTCAGCCCAGAGGCTGAACGGAAAAAAAATCTTATTACCTGTATGCTCCATATAAGGAGAATAGCAGAAACTCTTAATGCTGGCCATACATGTAATGATTGCGGAGACCCTCAAATGCCATGGCAGTACAAAAACCTCACATGTGACCCCATTTTGGAAAGAAGACACCCCAAGGTATTTGCTGAGGGGCATATTGAGTCCATGAAAGATTGAACTTTTTGTCACAAGTTAGCGGAAAGGGAGAATTTGTGAGAAAAAACAAAAAAAATCAAATTCCGCTAACTTGTGCTAAAAAAAAAAAAACTTCTATGAACTCGCACAGAATACCTTGGGGTGTCTTCTTTCTAAAATGGGGTTACATTTGGGGTATTTTTACTGCCCAAACTATGGTGCAAAAAAGTGAATTTCCGCACTTTGACTTTCTGAGCACCTGTGGTGTTTCCTGTCTTACTACAATGCCCAGACAGTAGAAACACCTCATAAATGACCCCATTTCGGAAAGTAGACACCCTAAGGTATTCAATGAGGGGCATAGTGAGTTCATGGAAGTTTTTTTTTTTTGTGACAAGTTAGCGGAAATGGATTATTATTTTTTTTTCAAAAAATTTCATTTTCCGCTAACTTGTGACAAAAAATAAAAACTTCCATGAACTCACTATGCCCATCAGCGAATACCTTAGGGTGTCTACTTTCCGGAATGGGGTCACTTGTGGGGTATTTTTACTGCCCTGGCATTTTAGGGGCCCTAAAGCGTAAGAATCCAAATGCGTAAAAATGCCCTGTGAAATCCTAAAGGTATTCATTGGATTTAGGGCCCCTTTGCGCATCTTGGCTGCAAAAAAGTGGCACACATGTGGTATCGCCATACTCAGGAGAAGTAGGGCAATGTGTTTTGGGGTGTATTTTTACATATACCCATGCTGGGTGTGAAAAATATCTCTGTAAACGACAACTTTTTCCATTTTTTTATACAAAGTTGTCAATTTACAGAGATATTTTTCACACCCAGCATGGGTATATGTAAAAATACACCCCAAAACACATTGCCCTACTTCTCCCGAGTATGGCGATACCACATGTGTGCCACTTTTTTGCAGCCAAGATGCGCAAAGGGGCCCTAAATCCAATGAATACCTTTAGGATTTCACAGGGCATTTTTACGCATTTGGATTCCAAACTCCTTCTCACGCTTTAGGGGCCCCTAAAATGCCAGGGCAGTAAAAATACCACACAAGTGATCCCATTTTAGAAAGCAGACACCCCAAGGTATTCTATGAGGGGTATGGTGAGTTGATGTAAAATTTTATTTTTTGTCACAAGTTAGTGGAATATGAGACTTTGTAAAAAATAAAAATAAAAATTCCATTTCCGCTAACTTGTGACAAAAAATGAAAACTTCCATGAACTCACTATGCCCATCAGCGAATACCTTAGGGTGTCTACTCTCCGAAATGGGGTCACTTGTGTGGTATTTATACTGCCCTGGCATTTTAGGGGCCCCTAAAGCGTGAGAAGGAGTTTGGAATCCAAATGCCTAAAAATACCCTGTGAAATCCTAAAGGTACTCATTGGATTTAGGGCCCCTTTGCGCATCTTGGCTGCAAAAAAGTGTCACACATGTGGTATCGCCGTACTCAGGAGAAGTAGGGCAATGTGTTTTGAGGTGTATTTTTACATATACCCATACTGTGTGTGAGAAATATCTCTGTAAATGACAACTTTAAAAATTTTTTATACAAAGTTGTCAAATTACAGCGATATTTCTCACACCCAGCATGGGTATATGTAAAAATACACCACAAAACTCATTACCCTACTTCTCCTGAGTACGGCGATACCACATGTGTGACACTTTTTTGCAGCCAAGATGCGCAAAGGGGCCCAAATTCCCATGAGTACCTTTAGGATTTCACAGGGCATTTTTACGCATTTGGATTCTCACGCTTTAGGACCCCTAAAAAGCCAGGGCAGTATAAATACCCCACATGTGACCCTATTTTGGAAAGAAGACACCTCAAGGTATTCCGTGAGGGGCATGGCGAGTTCACAGAAAGCATAATTTTTGGGCACAAGTTAGCGGAAATTGATATATATATATATTTTTTTTTCATATTCCACTAACTTGTGACAAAAAATAAAATTTTACATGAACTCACCATACACCTCACGGAATACCTTGGGGTGTCTTCTTTCTAAAATGGGGTCACATGTGAGGTGTTTGTACTGCTCTGGAATTTAAGGGTCTCCGCAATCATTACACGTATGGCCAGCATTAGGAGTTTCTGCTATTCTCGTTATATTGAGCATACGGGTAATGAGATTTTTTTTTTCCGTTCAGCTTCTGGGTTGAAAAAATAAATAAAATGAACGGCACAGGTTTTTTGATTCGCATCGATCAATGTGGATGAAAAAATCTCTGCCAAAATCAGTGACTGCGGTGCGGTGGGCTGGGCGCTAACTACCTAACAAGTAGCTAACTAAATGGCGGTGATAAGGGACCCTTATGCCCCATTCAAACATCCGCAATTCTGTTTGCGGAACGGAATTGCGGACCCATTCATTTCTATGGGGACAGACTTTGTCCCGCTCAGATCCGAAATTGCGGAAAATGCGGAAAGCACATTGCCGGTGTCCGTGTTTTGCGGATCCGCGGATCCGTGGATCCGCAAAACACATATGGACATGTGAATGGAGCCTTACAGGGGGGTGATCAGTGACAGGGGTGTGATCAGGGAGTCTATATGGGGTGATCATGGGTTAACAAGGGGTTAATAAGTGACAGGGGGGAGGGGTGGTCGATCCCAGCAAATGGGACCACCAGAGGACCGGGTAGCAGGTATATCAGACGCTGTTAACAAAACAGCATCTGATATACATGTTTGATGCGATTTATTTTGCATTTACAGCCTGCCAGCTACTGATCATCGCTGGCAGGCTGTAGTAGAACTGCTGAGACGCACGCGTTCACAGCAAATCTCGCCTCTCGCGAGATGATGCGCCACCGCGTCAAGGAGGAACAGACCTGCCGCCGCCTGGATGCCGCCCTGCGTTAGGGGGTCGGCAGGCGGTTAAGATGCAAAAAAAACTATACAAATGTGGTATTGTCATAATCGCACTGACCTGGAGAATGAAGGGGACCATATAGGGAATAAACAAAACCCATAAACCTGAGATGGAATTTTTTGATTTTTTTTTTCCAATTCCATTCCATTTAGATTTTTTTTCAGCTACCCACTACATCCTATGCAATATTAAATGATGCCATTAGAAAGTACATTTGGTCCTGCAAAAAAACAAGTCCTCATATGGCTAAGTGATTGTAAATGGTTCTTTAAAGGCAGGGAATGTAAAACGAAAACACAAAAATAAAAAATCCTCTCTGCATGGTTAACTTTAATGTTATATCAATTAAATAATTGGTAACTTGAAAAATACACATTAACTGTCTTAAATGATACACTATATATACTGTATATATGTCATATTATACCAATGTCAATCTAGAAAAGTGAATTTCTATTTTGTAGCAATGACAAATACAGTGTACATTCCAGCTAGCATAGCTATGCTTAGCTTCCTTTAAAAAAAAAAGCGTCTGGAAAAACATAAAATAATTGGATATTTTTATAAATATGATGCCTGATCAAAAACAAAACTCTAATGTAGGTTTGGAGAAAATTTAAGTTCAAAGTGTAATGCTGCATAGCTGCCAACCTTAGATATGCCAATTCCTCAGAGACTTTTTCATTAGCAGAAAGCTGTGGAATAAACTTGAAGCGTGATGTGATGATCTCTTGCCTTGATACCTCATAGACCACTGCTAATTATGAAGCTAGTTGACAAGCAAACAGTGCTCCATATTTATAATAAAACAGTAGACAAAATCCGCCAATTTGTAATTTTAATGTTAGATGTAACCTCATATTTCCCTGCAAAAGCATAAAAAATGTGGTAAATAAATTAATGAGAACAATATTTTAGAGCCTGCAGAAAAAAAAAACACATACAGGAAGATACAGAAATGGTTCACAGACCAATTAGCCTTAATATTCACCCCATTGCATGATTTCCTTACATCAAAGCCTGCCTATTTCTATACCCTTATTTAGGGTTTTACCAACTGACTGCAATTAAAGCAACTCTGATGACAAATAAAAACAAATGCGTTGGCATCGGGCTACATATCTACAAAATCATATTTAAACATGGTTGCATTGGAAAAGAGGATTTTTATGTATAACAGTAAATGAGAGCAGAGGATGGAGAATTCTTGAATAATTATACTTTATCATTAGGACGCAGCTTTTTACTTCCAACTTCAAAAGCTAAATTTTGCTCTGAAATTTTTAGTCATTCAGTGCACTAAATGATTTCTTGGGTGATTTCATGAGCTTTAAAATCACAGTGGCAGACAGACCATAGGCGGGCAGATATTTCAACCAATAATGAGGATTCTTGTGGCATCTACGGTAAGAAAAGAGTAGAGTAATGAAATCGGTTACATCAGTCAAAAAATGTATAGGCAGATTTAAAACTTTTCGTGATTCATTTCATTCGTTTTAAATTCAAAGTGTTGCTCATGATAGCTCAGTGGCTACTAACATATTAACATAGTATATCAGGCCGAAAAAAGACATTTATCCATCCAGTTTGGCATGTTATCCTGCAAGTTGATCCATAGGAAGGCAAAAAAAAAAAAACTGTGAGATAGAAGTAGAGGAACCTTATATCACTGGTGTCCTTGATATAAAACCACACCATAGGCAACATCTGACAGAGTTTTTTTATATTCTCTCCATGTTTGTGTAGGTTTCCTCCCACACTATACAAAAATATACAAATACGTAAATTGGTGTCCCATGAAATTGACCCTAGTGAGTGTTGCATGTTGGGGATGAACACATATATGGCAGAAAGGGAGTTGCCCAGCTAAGCAACCATCCCTGAGAGTTCACTATGTTAGGAGAATGCCCATTACAAAGGTTTGTCATCAGTTACAAATAGACATTGTCCTATTAACTGAAGTTCCAATGTGTATTCTCAGTTCTTATAAGATGCAGAGTGTGCAGCCAAGTTTAGAGTAAATTTACACCACAACTGTAATGCACAGTTGGCATTTACTACGGGAAAATCTTGTAAACGTCAATATCCCTGGATATTTTTATGGCCAAACATACAGAAAAAGGATGTGCTATCCTGTATATGTTGGTATCCTGAGAACCCAACTATATTGAAGAGCATAGTCATAGATTTTGATATGTCTGCCATACCTTCAGTAAGATCATTTGAATCTGCCCTACCAAATTAGAGATAACCAAATGGATGCTTTAGGAAAAATCGAAATTTTACGTAATTATTTGAGAAAAAAAAAACATTTGATTTCGTAGATTCAGATATTCTTCAGATTTGCTTTGGTAGAATTTTGAGACAGAGAGAGATTTTTCATTTATTTGAAGCACTTTCAATTTGGATAGAATCAGTTTGTACTCAAAACGAATTTCATGGCCAAATTGGACAGAAACGAATTTTAGGAAATTCGGTTATCTCTATCCCAAATGTAATTCCTGAATTCAGTATGAATTTAGCCAAAATCTATTTCTGTAAATTGCTCTGCAAATAACACAAGATCAATTTCAACTAAGTGAAACTTTTGGCCATTTTTTCATGTCTTAAACTCTACTTGTAATATGGAGTTTTCCCCAGGATGTGAACTAATTACATGCATTTACAGAATACTGTCACGCATAGTTTTCCAGCTCACCTCCTTGGTCTTTGTACCTCCCGTATTCTGATGCCTTGGGTGAGTCCCAGCAATGCAAAATGAAAAAAACAGCTTCAGAATAAGATGAAAGTCCTCCTAAAACTTCTCCTTTATTGCAGTATATAACAGCAGACACATCCACATCGTATGCAGTGATCATTAATGTGTTTCAGACATTTCGTCCTTAGTCGTAACTAGAGATGAGCGAACACCTGGATGTTCGGGTTCGAGAAGTTCGGCTGAACTTCCCGAAAATGTTCGGGTTCGGGATCCGAACTCGACCCGAACTTTATCCCAAACGCGAACCCAATTGAAGTCAAGGGGGACCCGAACTTTTAGGCACTAAAAAGGCTGTAAAATAGTCCAGGAAAGGGCTAGAGGGCTGCAAAAGGCAGCAAAATGTAGGTAAATGCCCTGCAAACAAATATGGATAGGGAAATGAATTAAAATAAAATAAAATAAATAAAAATTAGCCAATATCAATTGGAGAGAGGTCCCATAGCAGAGAATCATGCGTCATATCACCCACCACTGGAGAAGGCCACTTTCATATATTTCGGCCCCAGCACCCAGACAGAGGAGAGAGGTCCCACAGCAAGGAATAAGGCGTCATATCACCCACCACTGGAAAAGGCCACTTTCAGTTATTTCGGGTCCAGCACCCAGACAGAGGAGAGAGGTCCCACAGCAAGGAATAAGGCGGCATATCACCCACCATTGGAGAAGGCCACTTTCAGTTATTTCGGGCCCAGCACCCAGACAGAGGAGAGAAGTCCCACAGCAAGGAATAAGGAGTCATATCACCCACCACTGGAGAAGGCCACTTTCAGGTATTTAGGCCCCAGCACCCAGACAGAGGAGAGAGGTCCCACAGTAAGGAATAAGGCGTCATATCACCCACCACTGGAGAAGGCCACTTTCAGTTATTTAAGCCCCAGCACCCAGACAGAGGAGAGAGGTCCCACAGCAAGGAATAAGGCGTCATATCACCCACCACTGGAGAAGGCCACTTTCAGTTATTTAGGCCCCAGCACCCAGACAGAGGAGAGAGGTCCCACAGCAAGGAATAAGGCGTCATATCACCCACCACTGGAGAAGGCCACTTTCAGTTATTTAGGCCCCAGCACCCAGACAGAGGAGAGAGGTCCCACAGCAAGGAATCATGCGTCATATCACCCACTACTGGAGAAGGCCACTTTCAGTTATTTCGGCCCCAGCACCCAGACAGAGGAGAGAGGTCCCACAGCAAGGAATAAGGCGTCATATCACCCAGCACTGGAGAAGGCCACTTTCAGTTATTTAGGCCCCAGCACCCAGACAAAGGAAAGAGGTCCCACAGCAAGGAATAAGGCGTTATATTACCCACCACTGGAGAAGGCCACTTTCAGTTGTTTAGGCCCCGGCGCCCAGATTGAGGAGAGGTTCATTCAACTTTGGGTTGCACCGCAATATCATGGTAAAGTTAAAAAAATTAGGATTCAATAAAGAAGTGCCCTGGAGTACAAGAATACATGGTTGAGGAGGAGGCAGTTATAAATGTCTATTCTGCACAAGGGAGGGACAGGTCCCGTCGGATCCATGCCTGGTTCATTTTTATGAACATCCGCTTGTCCACGTTGGCTGTGGACAGGCGGCTGTGTTTGTCATTAATGACGCCCCCTGCCGTGCTGACTACACGTTCAGACAAAACGCTGGCCGCCGGGCAGGCCAGCACCTCCAAGGCATAAAATGCTAACTCTGGCCACGTGGACAATTTGGAGACCCAGAAGTTAAATGGGGCCGAACCATCAGTCAGTACGTGGAGGGGTGTGCAGACGTACGGTTCAACCATGTTAGTGAAATGCTGCCTCCTGCTAACACGTTCCATATCAGGTGGTGGTGCAGTTAGCTGTAGCCTGGAGACAAAACTTTTTCACATTTCTGCCATGCTAACCCTAGAAACACTTGTGCTTCCAGTTCACCTATGCAGGACCGCCTTGTGGATTCAGGTGTCACGGAACATGACTTGGAGTCTTGAAAATGTGCAAAAAAAGGGGTAGTTCCAGCACCAATTACCGTAAAAGCTTCTTTATTCCAAAATTTCAGACATAGGTACATTCGCATTGACAGGCTTGTTGACGCGTTTCAGACTATACAGTCCTTAATCATAACACTCTCTGCTAACCCTACCCTCAGAGGAGCTGGCCGTGACACAGCTGCGTTGGCGACCTCTTGCTCCTCCTCTGCCTTCGCCTTGGGCTTCCACCTGTTCCCCTGTGACATTTGGGAATGCTCTCAGGAGCGCGTCTACCAGCGTGCGCTTGTACTCGCGCATCTTCCTATCACGCTCTAGTGCAGGAAGTAAGGTGGGCACAATGTCTTTGTACCAGGAATCCAGCAGGGTGGCAACCCAGTAATCCGCACACGTTAAAATGTGGGCAACTCTGCTGTCGTTGCGCAGGCACTGCAGCATTTAGTCGCTCATGCGTGCCAGGCTTCCCAGAGGTAAGGACGAGCTGTCCTCTGTGGGAGGCGTATCGTCATCGTCCTCTGTATCCCCCCCAGCCACGCACCAGTGATGGGCCTGAGCTGTGTCGGGTGCCACTCCGCTGTGAACCTGCTTCATCCTCATCCTCCTCGTTCTCCAGTAGTGGGCCCTGGCTGGCCACATTTGTACATGGCCTCTGCTGTTGCAAAAAACCGCCCTCTGAGCCACTTCTAACAGACTGGCCTGAAAGTACTAAAAATGACCCCTCCTCCTCCTCCACCTGGGCCACCTCCTCTTCCATCATCGCCCTAAGCGTTTTCTCAAGGAGACATAGAAGTGGTATTGTAACGCTGATAACGGTGTCATCGCCACTGGCCATGTTGGTGGAGTGCTCGAAACAGCGCAACAGGGCACAAAGGTCTCGCATGGAGGCCCAATCATTGGTGGTGAAGTGGTGCTGTTCCGCAGTGCGACTGACACGTGTGTGCTGCAGCTGAAACTCCACTATGGCCTGCTGCTGCTCGCACAGTCTCTCCAGCATGTGCAAGGTGGAGTTCCACCTGGTGGGCACGTCGCATATGAGGCGGTGAGCGGGAAGGCCGAAGTTCCGCTGTAGCGCAGACAGGCGAGCAGCGGCAGGATGTGAACGCCGGAAGCGCGCACAGACGGCCCGCACTTTATGCAGCAGCTCTGACATGTCGGGGTAGTTGTGAATGAACTTCTGCACCACCAAATTCAGCACATGCGCCAGGCAAGGGATATGCGTCAAACCTGCTAGTCCCAGAGCTGCGACGAGATTTCGCCCATTATAGCACAACACCAGGCCGGGCTTGAGGCCCACCGGCAGAAACCACTCGTCGGTCTGTTGTTCAATACCCCGCCACAACTCCTGCGCAGTGTGGGGCCGGTCTCCCAAACATATGAGTTTCAGAATGGCCTGCTGATGTTTACCCTGGGCTGTGCTGAAGTTGGTGGTGAAGGTGTGTGGCTGACTGGATGAGCTGGTGGAAGCAGAGGAGGAGGAAGCCAAGTAGTGTTGAGCGCGAATATTCGAAAAGCGATTTTTTTTAGCGAATATCGGCACTTCGCTAATTCGCGAATATTTCGAATATAGCGCTATAAATTCGCTATTTCGAATATTCGTATTTTTTTTTTTTTTTTTTAGTTATATTTTTTTCTTTCCTACTTCCCAAAAGTAGTTCTTACCTGTCCTGAGGATTCCTGGCTTCCTGGCTGCTCTAGTCAGTGCCCGTTGCCGCTTCTGCCGACTTCCGTGCTCATGTGGAGCGTCCCCATCCATGGGAGAATCTCCATATACTAAAATGTACTGTCGGATTTGAGGAATTACGTTGAAATCGCAATGCGATTAATTCAAGTTATATTAATCGCATTGCGATTACAACTTAGCACTGCTATCTTACATAGGCTAGAATTAACGAATATGGAGTATAGCTAATAGCTATGCACTAGCAGTGCTAAGTTGAAATCGCAATGCGAATACTTTAAGTTAAATTAATCGCATTGCGATTTCAACTTAGCACTGCTGCTATATTCCATATTCGTTAACTTTGTTAATTCTAGCAAGCTGACCCATTATAAACCCAGCTCTAAGTTGAAATCGCAATGCGATTAATATAACTTGAATTAATCGCATTGCGATTTCAACGTAATTCCTCAAATCCGACAGTACATTTTAGTATATGGAGACGTTCCCATGGTGATGGGGACGCTCCATGAGCACAGAAGTTATGGTTGGCTTGGTAGAATTAGCGAATAGCTGAATATGACGAATGTATTCGTCATATTCCTCAAAACGAAGATAACGAAGTATTCTACATCTTCGCTTTAGCTACCTATTCGCCTCGTCACGTCATCGTCAACTTCGCTATTCGCTAATTCTAGCAATCAAATAGGAAGGTTGACTTACCAGATAGTTGTAGTTAAATTCGCTATGCGATTTTTTTTTTTAATACAATAATTATATTACTTGATAAAATTATTATAAGTATTCTATTTATTAAAAAAAAAAAAATCGCATAGCGAATTTAACACAGCTGTCTCACTCTCTATAGTCAACCTTCCTATTTGATTGCTAGAATTAGCGAAGTTGACGAATAGGTAGCTAAAACGAAGATGTAGAATACTTCGTTATCTTAGTTTTAAGGAATAGACGAATACATTCGTCATATTCGTCATCCTCGCTAATTCTAGATATGAAACCAATAGGAAAGTAGCCTTAAGTACAAATCGCAATATGCGATTATTTAAATCGCATGTTAATCGCGATAACTAGAAAAAATGACGAATATTCGATTTCGACGAATATGAAAAGAATATTCATTCGAATATTCGCGAATTTCGTCGAAATCGAATATGGCACCTGCCGCTCATCACTAAAGCCAAGTAGGAGGAGGAGGCTACAGGAGGCAAAGAATGGTGCTCTGTGATCCTTGGTGGCGGAAGGACGTGCGCCAAGGAACTCTCCGCCTGGGGCCCAGCCGCCACTACATTTAACTAGTGTGCAGTTAGGGAGATATAGCGTCCCTGGCCGTGCTTACTGGTCCACGTATCTGTCGTTAAGTGGACCTTGCCACAAATGGCGTTGCGCAGTGCACACTTGATTTTATTGGATACTTGGTTGTGCAGGGAAGGCATGGCTGTCTTGGAGAAGTAGTGGCGGCTGGGAACAATATACTGTGGGACAGCCATGGACATCAGCTGTTTGAAGCTGTCTGTGTCCACCAGCCTGAATGACAGTATTTCAAAGGCCAGTAGTTTAGAAATGCTGGCATTCAGGCCCAGGGCTCGAGAGTGGCTAGGTGGGAATTTGCGCTTTCTCTCCAAGGTTTGTGAGATGGAGAGCTGACGGCTGCCGTGCGACATGGTGGAGATGCTTGGTGATGCAGGTGGTGGTGTCGGTGGCACATCCTCTGTTTGGTGGGCGGCAGGTGCCATCGTTCCTCCCGAGGTGGAGGAAGAGGCCGAGGCAGCAGCAGAAGAGAGAGCAGGGGGAGCCAGAGTGAGTTCCTTGTTTTTAAGGTGTTTACTCCACTGCAGTTCATGCTTTGCATGTAGATGCCTGGTCATACAGGTTGTGCTAAGGTTCAGAACGTTAATGCCTCCATTCAGGCTCTAATGGCACAGCATGCAAACCACTCGGGTTTTGTCGTCAGCACATTGTTTAAAGAAGTGCCATGCCAGGGAACTCCTTGAAGCTGCCTTTGGAGTGCTCGGTCCCTGGTGGCGGTGGCCAGTAGCAGGCGAACTCTCTTAGCGGCGGCTGTTCTGCTTTTGCCCCCTGCTCCCTCTTTTGCAACGCTGTTGGCTCGGTCTCACCACTGCCTCTTCCTCTGAACTATAAAAAAGTCAGTGGCACGACCTTCATTCAATTTGGGGTCTAGGACCTCATCGTCCCCTGCATCGTCTTCCACACAGTCTTCCTCCCTGACCTCCTGTTCGGTCTGCACACTGCAGAAAGACGCAGCAGTGGGCACCTGTGTTTCGCCATTATCAGAGACGTGCGGACTCCGATGAGGTGGTATTCCCATGTCCTCCTCATCCGGAAACATCAGTGGTTGTGCATGAGTGCACTCTATGTCTTCCACCACTGGGGAAGGGCTACGTGGATTCCCTTGGGAAACCCTGCCAGCAGAGTCTTCAAACAGCATAAGAGACTGCTGCATAACTTGAGGCTCTGACAGTTTCCCTGATATGCATGGGGGTGATGTGACAGACTGATGGGCTTGGTTTTCGGGCGCCATCTGGGCGCTTTCTGCAGAAGACTGGGTGGAAGATAATGTTGTGAACGTGCTGGATCCACTGTCGGCCACCCAATTGACTAGCGCCTGTACCTGCTCAGGCCTTACCATCCTTAGAACGGCATTGGGCCCCACCAAATATCTCTGTAAATTCTGGCGGGTACTGGAACCTGAGGTAGTTGGTTCACTAGGACGTGTGGCTGTGGCAGAATGGCCATGTCCTCTCCCAGCACCAGAGGGTACACTAACACTACCACAACCGCATCCGCGTCCCTTGCTAGATGTTTTCCTCATTGTTACCGTTCACCAGGCACCACAATAAGAAAAAAATATTTGGCCCAATGTATTGATTTCAAATTCAGGCCTTTTTTTACAGGCACCTAACACTATCTGCCTATTTATTTATGTAGCGTATTACACTAATCCAAGCACAGCAGTAACCACTGATTTAGGGGAATATCTCTTTTAGGGCTAGTATTTAGGCTCTTGATGAAAGGTATCCTTTTATGGACAGATTTACACTTGGAGATGCACAATAGCGTGTGAAAAAATATGTAGGATTATGCCTTCAGCAATTGTATTTTAACACTTTGTGTAATATAGCCTTTAACAGACAGAAATACAATGGGAGATGCACGGTAGCGTGTGAAGTTAATGAGGATGATCCTCTCAGCACTTGTATATACACCTTGAGTGTAATATACCCTTTTACGGACAGATTAAGACTTGGCCTGCAACAGCTGGAACACCAGATTCAGGGTATTGCTATATTGACAAGTGAATTTCACCCCCGTACAAAATATACCCTTTTACGGACAGACTAACACTTGGCCTGCAACTGCTGGAACACTAGATTCAGGGTATTGCAATTTTGGCAATTGAATTTCACCCCAGAACAAAATATGTGTTTTGGTGGACACTATTATTGTCATGACTGTGACTGATCCAGATAGGTCTGGGAAGAGAAGGTCGCAGCGACTTGCTACTCGCGATAGCTTGTGAGTTTGCTTCATGGTTCAGGGTATGTCATCCAGGTTTTGCCTTGTGAACCTTTTTGTCCTGACTGGGAGTTTGTAGGCATTCTTCTCAGGTGAGTGCTGTCTGCCACTCCCAGCTACTATATTAGTTTCAGTTTCACTTGCAGTCATTGCCAGATATAGTCCTTCTTCCAGTGCTATTCTGACCTTTGAAGGAGATCGTTTGACGGTATTGCTGTGGAGCTCGTGTCTGGCGTGGACTGTCGTTGTTGGGATCATCTTCTCTGCTCTTGACTGGATAAGTCTATCTCTGCTGGAGATTGTTTGTTTGTTTGTTACTGTCTTCCCCTGTTGTTCTCCTAGACATGAGTGATGGTGACTAGTGCTCCCATCTGCCTTTCCCCAGTCTAGTCTTCTGAGGGTCACTCAGGGTTTAGGCATCCTGCTCGCCGCACGGGTTCACACCCCGTCTAGGGTATCAGGGCAGACAGATGCCAGCGTAGGGTTTGTCAGGGGTGGCCGTTCTATTTCCCATCCGTAGATAAGGGTCCCCCTTCCCCTCCGTCTGGTGCGACACGACTGCTGCTGGGATAGCGGTCGTCACAGTATATCTGGCCTTTTAAAAAGAAATAAAGTGACATTTCCTTTTTTTTTTTTTTTTTGCCTGCTGTTTTGCTTTGTATTCTTCTGTTCCACTATGGATCCGGTTACGGTTTTGGCGAAACAATTACAGGGGTTATCCCTTGAAGTGGCAGGATTAAAAGCAACAGTACTGCAGCAGCAGCAGCAATCCTTGGGTTCCACCGTTGCTACGGGAGACCAAGGTACTCCTGAGCCAAAAGTGGCTTTTCCTGATAGGTTCTCAGGAGGGAGAGACCAATTTGTAACCTTCAGAGAAGCTTGTAAATTGTTCTTCAGGTTACGCCCTAGATCCTCCGGCGGTGAGGAACAACGGGTGGGCATTGTAATTTCTCTCCTGCAAGGAGATCCGCAGGCTTGGGCTTTCTCTTTACCATCTGACTCTCCGGCCTTACGATCAGTGGAGGAGTTTTTGAAGCCTTGGGTCTCGTGTATGATGACCCGGACAGGGTCTCACTGGCTGAGTCTAAGCTACGTAGACTTCGGCAGGAGAACCGGTCAGCTGAACTATATTGTTCTGAATTCCGTAGGTGGGCTACGGATACATTATGGAACGACTCGGCCCTTAGGAGTCAGTTCTGCCAGGGGTTGTCTGAAAAATTAAAAGACGCGCTGGCGGTATACGAGGTCCCTGGGTCTCTTGAGGCTGCTATGTCTCTGTCCATAAGAATCGACAGACGACTCAGGAGAGACTATTAAATTCTACAGAGGCCTCTATAGGGCAGGGATCGGTTTGTTGTGATCCAGTCGAACCAATGCAAATAGGGCGCCACTAGACGGGTGAATCCTCCTAAGGTCCGCCATAGGTCAGAGGTTTGTTTTTCGTTGTGGGGAGGGGTCATTTTGTAAAGGTATGTCCTCAGAACCCAAGAGATCACAAACTAAGGAGCCGCCGGAAAACTAGAGTCCCCAGACTGTGCGGAGGATAACAGTCTGGGCGTATTCGTTTCCTCCATACGCATGTCTCAGTTTTTGTTGTCCGCTACCGTTGTGGCGGGCAATAAGACTGAGATCTGTTCCGTCTTTTGGACAGTGGGGCGGGGGTCAACTTGGTGGATTCACGGTTTGCTCAGGCTCTGGGTTTTACTCCGGAACCGGTACGCAGAACTATTCCTGTTTTTGCCATCGACTCCTCCCCTCTTACTCAGAGAGAGTTAACTCAGATCGTCCATAATATCCATCTGCAGGTAGGGGACCTCCATAAAGAGCATATCTCTTGTTATGTCCTGGACGGTCTTCCGGCTCCTATGGTTTTGGGGCTTCCCTGGCTGGTGACTCACAATCCCGTGGTGGATTGGCAGGCCGGGAGATTGTGGAGTGGAGTGAACATTGTAAGGACAACTGCTTGAGTAGTAGGTGCTCAACACTCTCTGTAACTTCTCTACCTTCCTTTCTGTCAGATTTTATGGATGTGTTCTCTGAGAAGGGTTGTCAGGGGTTACCACCTCATCGTCCATATGATTGCCCAATTAATCTGTTACCTGGGGCAAAACTACCTAAAACCCGGTTATACAATCTTTCTGGCCCGGAGAGGAAGGCTATGAAAGATTATATTTCGGAGAGTTTGGCTAAGGGACACATCAGACCCTCTTCTTCACCCGTGGCTGCAGGGTTCTTTTTCGTTAAAAAGAAAGATGGTGCTAAATGGTTCTCCAAAATGGATCTCAGAGGAGCCTATAACCTGGTTCGCATCAAAGAGGGGGATGAGTGGAAGACGGCTTTTAATACCCCGGAAGGGCATTATGAAAATCTGGTCATGCCATTTGGTCTTACTAATGCGCCTGCGGTGTTCCAACATTTTGTCAACGATATTTTTAGTCACCTTATCGGGAGATTTGTTGTGATATATCTTGATGACATCCTGGTCTATTCTCCGGATCTGGATACACATAAGATCCATGTGAGACAAGTGCTGCAGATATTAAGGGCCAACAAATTGTTTGCTAAATTAGAGAAATGTGTGTTCGCCGTAAAAGAACTGCCATTTCTGGGGTATGTGTTGTCAGATTCAGGTTTCCGCATGGATCCAGAGAAAGTCCGGGCAATTATGGACTGGGATCTGCCTGAGAACCTGAAGGCATTGCAACGCTTCCTGGGGTTTGCCAATTTTTATAGGAAGTTTATAAAGAACTATTCCTTGGTGGTCAAACCACTGACGGACATGACCCGAAAGGGATCCGATTTTTCCAAATGGTCACATGCAGCTAGTGTTGAGCGAACAGTTCGAGCATCGTTCGGGTTCGTACCGAATTTTGGGGTGTCCGGGACCCGGACCCGAACCCGGACATTTTCAAAAAAGTTCGGGTTCGGGTTCGTCGTTCGGCATGTATTTAGGCGCATTTTGAAAGGCTGCAAAGCAGCCAATCAACATGCATCATACTACTTGCCCTAAGATGCCATCGCAGCCATGCCTACTATTGGCAAGGCTGTGATTGGCCGAGTGCAGCATGTGACTCAGCCTCTGTATAAGCTTGTGCGCACGTCGGGACGTGCTCACTCCCGATGTGAATAGAACAGGGATAGACGCAGCTGATGCTAGGGCGAGAATAGGCAGGGATAATTGAATAACTGGAAGCAAATTTCTCTCCTCCACCTGTGATTCATCTGAACAACTGCAGCTGAGCTGCTTTTTTGATAGGGATTGGCTATTTTTAGAGTGGCCAGAGTGATTTTTCCATCCACATGTACCTGGGCTGACCGCCGGCCGCCATTTTGCGACTTGTAGTGCTGCAGCAGAAGCTGCCACAGTGTGCATTCCAAAGCTCCAAACAAGTCAGACATCTACACCTGGGATTCAGACCAATAGCGATTTAGCAGCACAGTCCAAGGCTATTTTTTTAAAGGTTGTGCAGACCATTTTGTGGCACATGTTACTGGGCTGATAGGCGGCGGCCATCTTGGGACTAGTGCTGCAGCACAATCTCTCCCAACGTCCATTAATCACTTGTAATAGTGGTCTGTGCCATAGAAATCCTACATCAGGGACTTGGGTGTGCTTGTGTCACCCCTACTAATACCAGTCCACCTGTAATCCATACAGTCAAAAGACTGAAAGTATTCCAGTGAGGGAATTTTTTTTATTTAAAAAGGCCAAGTTAGTTTATCTGGCGTTCAATATACTAGATACAGTTAGGCCTGCGTTTCATACATCTGGAATTAGCAAATTAATGTGCTGGGGTTGGGAAAACATATATGTACCCATACTAGAATCTGTCAAAGAAAGCGGTACTCACATATAACAGTCATTCCATCTGTAATCCATACAGTCAAAAGACTGAAAGTATTCCAGTGAGGGAATTTTTTTATTTAAAAAGGCCAAGTTAGTTTATCTGGCGTTCAATATACTAGATACAGTTAGGCCTGCGTTTCATACATCTGGAATTAGCAAATTAATGTGCTGGGGTTGGGAAAACATATATGTACCCATACTAGAATCTGTCAAAGAAAGCGGTACTCACATATAACAGTCATTCCATCTGTAATCCATACAGTCAAAAGACTGAAAGTATTCCAGTGAGGGAATTTTTTTATTTAAAAAAGGCCAAGTTAGTTTATCTGGCGTTCAATATACTAGATACAGTTAGGCCTGCGTTTCATACATCTGGAATTAGCAAACTAATGTGCTGGGGTTGGGAAAACATATATGTACCCATACTAGAATCTGTCAAAGAAAGCGGTACTCACATATAACAGTCATTCCATCTGTAATCCATACAGTCAAAAGACTGAAAGTATTCCAGTGAGGGAATTTTTTTTATTTAAAAAAGGCCAAGTTAGTTTATCTGGCGTTCAATATACTAGATACAGTTAGGCCTGCGTTTCATACATCTGGAATTAGCAAACTAATGTGCTGGGGTTGGGAAAACATATATGTACCCATACTAGAATCTGTCAAAGAAAGCGGTACTCACATATAACAGTCATTCCATCTGTAATCCATACAGTCAAAAGACTGAAAGTATTCCAGTGAGGGAATTTTTTTATTTAAAAAAGGCCAAGTTAGTTTATCTGGCGTTCAATATACTAGATACAGTTAGGCCTGCGTTTCATACATCTGGAATTAGCAAACTAATGTGCTGGGGTTGGGAAAACATATATGTACCCATACTAGAATCTGTCAAAGAAAGCGGTACTCACATATAACAGTCATTCCATCTGTAATCCATACAGTCAAAAGACTGAAAGTATTCCAGTGAGGGAATTTTTTTATTTAAAAAGGCCAAGTTAGTTTATCTGGCGTTCAATATACTAGATACAGTTAGGCCTCGTGTTTCATACATCTGGAATTAGCAAATTAATGTGCTGGGGTTGGGAAAACATATATGTACCCATACTAGAATCTGTCAAAGAAAGCGGTACTCACATATAACAGTCATTCCATCTGTAATCCATACAGTCAAAAGACTGAAAGTATTCCAGTGAGGGAATTTTTTTTATTTAAAAAGGCCAAGTTAGTTTATCTGGCGTTCAATATACTAGATACAGTTAGGCTCATGCGTTTCATACATCTGGAATTAGCAAACTAATGTGCTGGGGTTGGGAAAACATATATGTACCCATACTAGAATCTGTCAAAGAAAGCGGTACTCACATATAACAGTCATTCCATCTGTAATCCATACAGTCAAAAGACTGAAAGTATTCCAGTGAGGGGATTTTGCTTATAAAAATAATATATTTCATTGTGGTGCGAGTTGAATCGCAACAATGAAGAAAAATACTATTAAGGGACGAGGACGCGGTCGTGGTGGTGTCCGTGGAGCCTCTGTTGCTGGTAGAGGACGTGGCCGCTCGGCCCCAGGCGCACACAGTAGGGAACGAACTCCTCAACTAGCCGGCAGAATGTACCGCAATATCTCGTGGGGCCCAATGCCGCTCTTAGGATGGTAAGGCCTGAGCAGGTACAGGCATTAATCGATTGGGTGGCCGACAGTGCTTCCAGCACGTTCACCACATGGTCTTCCACCCAGTCTTCTGCGGAAAGCGCACAGGTGGCACCTGAAAACCAAGCCCATCAGTCTGTCACATCACCCCCAAGCATATCAGGGAAACGGTCTGAGCCACAAGTTATGCAGCAGTCTCTTCTTCTGTTTGAAGACTCTGCTTCCAGGGTTTCCCAGGGGCGTCCACCTAGCCCTTCCCCAGTGGAGGAAGACATACCATGCACTGACGCACAACCACTTATGTCTCCAGATGAAGAGGACATGGGAATACCACCACAGCAGAGTCACCGACTCTCTGATGATGACGAAACACAGGTGCCCACTGCCGCGTCTTTTGCAGTGTGCAGACTGAACAGGAGGAGGTCAGGGAGGGAGACTGGGTGGAAGACGATGCAGAGGACGATGAGGTCTTAGACCCCACATGGACTGAAGGTCGTGGCGATGACTTTCACAGTTCAGAGGAAGAGGTAGTGGTGAGACCGAGACAACAGCGAAGCCAAAGAGGGAGCAGGGGGCCAAAGCAGACGAGCCGCCGCCCCAGAGTTCGCCTGCTACTGGACATCGCCAACAGGGACCCAGCCCCACAAAGGCAGCTTCAAAGAGTTCCCTGGCATGGCACTTCTTTAAACAATGTCCTACCGACAAGACCCGAGTGACTTGCACGCTCTGCCATCAGAGCCTGAGGCGAGGCATTAACGTTCTGAACCTCAGCACAACCTGCATGACCAGGCATCTACATGCAAAGCATGAACTGCAGTGGGGTACACACCTTAAAAACCAGGCACTCGCTGAGGCTCCCCTGCTCCCTCTACCGCTGCTGCCTCGGCTTCCGCCTCGAGAGGAATGTTGCCACC
The DNA here is from genome assembly GCA_033119425.1 of Bufotes viridis. NCBI lineage: Eukaryota > Metazoa > Chordata > Amphibia > Anura > Bufonidae > Bufotes > Bufotes viridis. Next base: position 138,451,302 of record CM065593.1, on the reverse strand, counting down.
TGCCGAGCAGCAAACAGAGGATGTGCCACCGACACCACCACCACCGCCACCGTCAACTAGCGTCTCCACTATATCACACAGCAGCGTTCAGCTCTCAATATCTCAAACCTTAGAGAGGAAGCGCAAATTCCCCGAGTCACCCTCGAGCCCTTGGCCTGAACGCCAGCATTTCTAAACTGCTGGCCTTTGAAATGCTGTCATTCCGGCTGGTGGACACAGACAGCTTCAAACAGCTGATGGCCATGGCTGTCCCGCAGTATGTGGTTCCCAGCCGCCACTACTTCTCCAAGACAGCCGTGCCTTCCCTGCACATGCAAGTGTCCGATAAAATCAAGTGTGCACTGCGCAACGCCATTTGTGGCAAGGTCCACCTAACCACAGATACGTGGACCAGTAAGCACGGCCAGGGACGCTATATCTCACTAACTGCACACTGGATGAATGTAGTGGCGGCTGGGCCCCGGCGGACAGTTCCTTGGCGCACGTCCTTCCGCCCCTAGGATCGCAGGGCATCATTCTCTGCCTCCTGTAGCCTCCTCCTCCTACTCGGCTTCCTCCTCCACTGCTTCCACCAGCTCATCCGGTCAGCCACACACCTTCACCACCAACTTCAGCACAGCCCGGGTAAACGTCAGCAGGCCATTCTGAAACTCATATGTTTGGGGGACAGGCCCCACACCGCGCAGGAGTTGTGGCGGGGTATTGAACAACAGACCGACGAGTGGTTTCTGCCGGTGGGCCTCAAGCCAGGCCTGGTGGTATGCGATAATGGGCGAAATCTCGTGGCAGCTCTGGGACTAGCCGGTTTGACGCACATCCCTTGCCTGGCGCATGTGCTGAACTTGGTGGTGCAGAGGTTCATTCACCACTACCCCAACATGTCAGAGCTGCTGCATAAAGTGCGGGCCGCCTGTGCGCGCTCCGCCGCTCACATCCTGCCGCTGCTCGCCTGTCTGCGCTACAGCGGAACTTCGGCCTTCCCGCTCACCGCCTCATATGCGACGTGCCCACCCGGTGGAACTCCACCTTGCACATGCTGGAGAGACTGTGCGAGCAGCAGCAGGCCATAGTGGAGTTTCAGCTGCAGCACGCTCGCGGCCAGTCGTACTGCCGAACAGCACCACTTCACCACCAATGATTGGGCCTCCATGCGAGACCTGTGTGCCCTGCTGCGCTGTTTCGAGTACTCCACCAACATGGCCAGTGGCGATGACACTGTTATCAGCGTTACAATACCACTTCTATGTCTCCTTGAGAAAACACTTAGGGCAATGATGTTAGAGGAGGTGGCCCAGGTGGAGGAGGAGGAGGAGGATGAGGGCTCGTTTCTAACACTTTCGGGCCAGTCTGTTCGAATTGGCTCAGAGGGAGGTTTGTTTAAGCAGCAGAGGACAGGTTCACAAGTCGCCAGCCAAGGCACTGTACTGGAGGACGAGGAGGATGAGGAGGAGGAGGTGGAGGGGGACGAGGATGACGCAAGTTCACAGCGGGGTGGCAGCCCAGGCCCATCACTGGTGCGTGGCTGGGGGATACGGTGGACGATGACGATACGCCTCCCACAGAGGACAGCTTGTCCTTACCCATGGGTAGCCTGGCCCACATGAGCGAATATATGCTCCAATGCCTGCGCAACGACAGCAGAGTTGCCCACGTTTTAACGTGTGCAGACTACTGGGTGGCCACCCTGCTGGATCCCCGGTATAAAGACAATGTGCCCACTTTAATTCCTGAACTGAGCGCGACCGTAAGATGCGCGAGTACAAGCGCACGCTGATAGAGGCGCTCTTGAGAGCATTCCCACATGTCACAGGGGAACAGGTGGAAGGTGAAGGCAGAGGAGTGGCAAGAGGTCGCCAACGCAGCTGTGTCACGGCCAGCTCATCTGAGGGCAGGGTTAGCATGGCAGAAATGTGGAAAAGTTTTGTCTCCACGCCACAGCTATCTGCACCGACACCTGATACGGAACGTGTTAGCAGGAGGCAGCATTTCACTAACATGGCTGAACAGTATGTCTGCACACTCCTCCACATCCTGACGGATGGTTCGGCCCCATTCAACTACTGGGTTTCGAAATTGTCCACGTGGCCAGAGTTAGCATGTTATGCCTTGAGGTGCTTTCCTGCCCGGCGGCCAGCGTTTTATCTGAACGCGTATTCAGCACGGCAGGGGCGTCATTACTGACAAGCGCAGCCGCCTGTCCACAGCCAACGTGGACAAGCTGACCTTCATAAAGATGAACCAGGCATGGATCCCACAGGACCTGTCCCTCCCTTGTGCAGAGTAGTCCTTATTAACTGCCTAAAACATGTCTTGTTGTGCTACGGGCCACTTCTTTATTTGATACAAATTTTATGAAACCCACAGTTGAATGAAACTCTTCTCTGTCTGGGCGCCGGGCCTAACCAGATGAAAGTGGCCGGTTAAACTAACGGGTGACATGAAGCCATAACCTCTGCCATGCTACCTCTGTCTTCTGTCTGGGTGCTGAGGCCTAAGTCAAATAAAGCGGTCTTCTGCTGTGCTGGGGGATATGAAGCTAATCTCTGACCTCTCTCCTCTGTCTGGGTCCAAAGGCCTAAATCACTGAAAGAGGCCTTCTCCTGTGGTGTGTGATATGATGCCAGAATATGTGCTGTGGGGCCTCTCTCCTCTTCCTGGGTGCAGGGGTCAAATAAACTAAATTGTGGCCTACTCCTGTGGTGGTTGATATGATGCCTGATTCTCTGATGTGGAACCTCTCTCCTCTGTTTGGGTGAAGGGGTCAAAGTAACTCAATGGTGGCTTCTCCTGTGGTGGCTGATATGATGCCAGAATATGTGCTGTGGTGCCTCTCTCCTCTTCCTGGGTGCGGGGTCAAAGTAACTCAATGGTGGCTTCTCCTGTGGTGGCTGATATGATGCCAGAATATGTGCTGTGGGGCCTCTCTCCTCTTCCTGGGTGCAGGGGTCAAAGTAACTAAATGGTGGCTTCTCCTGTGGTGGTTGATATGATGCCTGATTCTCTGCTGTGAAACCTCTCTCCTCCATCTGGGTGTAGGGGTCAAAGTCTTTCAAAGTCGCCTTCTCCTGTGCTGATTGATATGAAGCTGATGGTTGTGCCATCTGACATGGTTGCCAGGGTCTGATTCAATGGGGGCCTACTCCTGTGGTGGGTGATCTAAATGCCTGATTCTCTGCTGTGAAACCTCTCTCCTCCGTCTGGGTGTAGGGGTCAAAGTCTTTCAAAGTCGCCTTCTCCTGTGCTGATTGATATGAAGCTGATGGTTGTGCCATCTGACATGGTTGCCAGGGTCTGATTCAATGGGGGCCTACTCCTGTGGTGGGTGATCTAAATGCCTGATTCTCTGCTGTGAAACCTCTCTCCTCCGTCTGGGTGTAGGGGTCAAAGTCTTTCAAAGTCGCCTTCTCCTGTGCTGATTGATATGAAGCTGATGGTTGTGCCATCTGACATGGTTGCCGGGGTCCCATTAAATTGGGGCCTACTCCTGTGGTGGGTGATCTAAATGCCTGATTCTCTGCTTTGAAACCTCTCTCCTCCGTCCGGGTGTAGGGGTCAAAGTCTGTCAAAGTCGCCTTCTCCTGTGCTGATTGATATAAAGCTTATGCTTGTGCCATCTGACATGGTTGCCGGGGTCTGATTCAATGGTGGCCTACTCCTGTGGTGGGTGATCTAAATGCCTGATTCTCTGCTGTGTAACCTCTCTCTCCGTCTGGGTGTAGGGGTCAAAGTAACTAAATGGTGGCCTACTCCTGTGGTGGGTGATATGATGCCAGAATATGTGCTGTGGGGCCTCTCTCCTCTTCCTGGGTGCAGGGGTCAAAGTAACTCAATGGTGGCTTCTCCTGTGGTGGCTGATATGATGCCAGAATATGTGCTGTGGTGCCTCTCTCCTCTTCCTGGGTGCAGGGGTCAAAGTAACTAAATGGTGGCTTCTCCTGTGGTGGTTGATATGATGCCTGATTCTCTGCTGTGAAACCTCTCTCCTCCATCTGGGTGTAGGGGTCAAAGTCTTTCAAAGTCGCCTTCTCCTGTGCTGATTGATATAAAGCTGATGGTTGTGCCATCTGACATGGTTGCCAGGGTCTGATTCAATGGGGGCCTACTCCTGTGGTGGGTGATCTAAATGCCTGATTCTCTGCTGTGAAACCTCTCTCCTCCGTCTGGGTGTAGGGGTCAAAGTCTTTCAAAGTCGCCTTCTCCTGTGCTGATTGATATGAAGCTGATGGTTGTGCCATCTGACATGGTTGCCGGGGTCCCATTAAATTGGGGCCTACTCCTGTGGTGGAGTGATCTAAATGCCTGATTCTCTGCTGTGTAACCTCTCTCCTCCGTCTGGGTGTAGGGGTCAAAGTAACTAAATGGTGGCCTACTCCTGTGGTGGGTGATATGATGCCTGGTTCTCTGCTGTGGGACCTCTCTCCTCTGTCTGGGTCCAAAGGCCTAAATCACTGAAAGAGGCCTTCTCCTGTGGTGTGTGATATGATGCCAGAATATGTGCTGTGGGGCCTCTCTCCTCTTCCTGGGTGCAGGGGTCAAATAAACTAAATTGTGGCCTACTCCTGTGGTGGTTGATATGATGCCTGATTCTCTGATGTGGAACCTCTCTCCTCTGTTTGGGTGAAGGGGTCAAAGTAACTAAATGGTGGCTTCTCCTGTGGTGGCTGATATGATGCCAGAATATGTGCTGTGGGGCCTCTCTCCTCTTCCTGGGTGCAGGGGTCAAAGTAACTCAATGGTGGCTTCTCCTGTGGTGGCTGATATGATGCCAGAATATGTGCTGTGGTGCCTCTCTCCTCTTCCTGGGTGCGTGGGGTCAAAGTAACTCAATGGTGGCTTCTCCTGTGGTGGTTAGTATGATGCCAGAATATGTGCTGTGGGGCCTCTCTCCTCTTCCTGGGTGCAGGGGTCAAAGTAACTCAATGGTGGCTTCTCCTGTGGTGGCTGATATGATGCCAGAATATGTGCTGTGGTGCCTCTCTCCTCTGTCTGGGTCCAAGGCCTAAATCACTGAAAGAGGCCTTCTCCTGTGGTGTGTGATATGATGCCTGAATATGTGCTGTGGTGCCTCTCTCCTCTTCCTGGGTGCGGGGTCAAAGTAACTCAATGGTGGCTTCTCCTGTGGTGGCTGATATGATGCCAGAATATGTGCTGTGGGGCCTCTCTCCTCTTCCTGGGTGCAGGGTCAAAGTAACTAAATGGTGGCTTCTCCTGTGGTGGTTGATATGATGCCTGATTCTCTGCTGTGAAACCTCTCTCCTCCATCTGGGTGTAGGGGTCAAAGTCTTTCAAAGTCGCCTTCTCCTGTGCTGATTGATATAAAGCTGATGGTTGTGCCATCTGACATGGTTGCCAGGGTCTGATTCAATGGGGGCCTACTCCTGTGGTGGGTGATCTAAATGCCTGATTCTCTGCTGTGAAACCTCTCTCCTCCGTCTGGGTGTAGGGGTCAAAGTCTTTCAAAGTCGCCTTCTCCTGTGCTGATTGATATGAAGCTGATGGTTGTGCCATCTGACATGGTTGCCGGGGTCCCATTAAATTGGGGCCTACTCCTGTGGTGGGTGATCTAAATGCCTGATTCTCTGCTTTGAAACCTCTCTCCTCCGTCCGGGTGTAGGGGTCAAAGTCTGTCAAAGTCGCCTTCTCCTGTGCTGATTGATATAAAGCTTATGCTTGTGCCATCTGACATGGTTGCCGGGGTCTGATTCAATGGTGGCCTACTCCTGTGGTGGGTGATCTAAATGCCTGATTCTCTGCTGTGTAACCTCTCTCCTCCGTCTGGGTGTAGGGGTCAAAGTAACTAAATGGTGGCCTACTCCTGTGGTGGGTGATATGATGCCAGAATATGTGCTGTGGGGCCTCTCTCCTCTTCCTGGGTGCAGGGGTCAAAGTAACTCAATGGTGGCTTCTCCTGTGGTGGCTGATATGATGCCAGAATATGTGCTGTGGTGCCTCTCTCCTCTGTCTGGGTCCAAAGGCCTAAATCACTGAAAGAGGCCTTCTCCTGTGGTGTGTGATATGATGCCAGAATATGTGCTGTGGTGCCTCTCTCCTCTTCCTGGGTGCAGGGGTCAAAGTAACTCAATGGTGGCTTCTCCTGTGGTGGCTGATATGATGCCAGAATATGTGCTGTGGGGCCTCTCTCCTCTTCCTGGGTGCAGGGGTCAAAGTAACTAAATGGTGGCTTCTCCTGTGGTGGTTGATATGATGCCTGATTCTCTGCTGTGTAACCTCTCTCCTCCGTCTGGGTGTAGGGGTCAAAGTAACTAAATGGTGGCCTACTCCTGTGGTGGGTGATATGATGCCTGGTTCTCTGCTGTGGGACCTCTCTCCTTTGTCTGGGTGCTGTGGTCAAAATAATAGTAAGTGACCTTCTCCATTGGTGGGTGACTTGAAGCCTGATTCTGTGCTATGGGACCTCACTCCAATTAATATTGTTTAATTTTTATTTATTTTATGTTAACTCATCATTTCCCTATCTACATTTGTTTGCAGGGGATTTAACTACATTTTGCTGCCTTTTGCAGCCCTCTAGCCCTTTCCGGGTGTGTTTTACAGCCTTTTTAGTGCCCAAAAGTTCGGGTCCCCATTGACTTCTATGGGGTTCGGGTTCGGGATGAAGTTCGGGTCGAGTTCGGATCCCGAACCCGAACATTTTTCGAAAGTTCGGCCGAACTCGTCGAACCCGAACATCCAGGTGTTCGCTCAACTCTACATGCAGCCAAAACTGCCTTTACATCTCTGAAGGAAAGATTCACCTCGGCTCCTATCCTCGTACAGCCAGATGTCTCGCTTCTTTTTATTGTAGAGGTTGACGCATCAGAGGTGGGGGTGGGAGCGGTACTATCTCAGGGCCCGTCCCCTGGTGAATGGCGTCCGTGTGCTTTCTTTTCGAAGAAATTGTCTACTGCAGAAAGGAACTATGACATTGGCAACAGGGAACTTTTGGCTATTAAGTTGGCCTTAGAGGAGTGGCGTCATTTTTTGGAGGGGGCGGTTCATCCCGTCACAGTGATTACCGATCACAAAAACTTAGTATATCTGGAGTCTGCTAAACGTCTCACCCCTAGACAGGCTCGGTGGTCGTTGTTTTTTACTAGGTTTAATTTTGTAATAACCTATCGCCCGGGGCAAAAATACTAAGGCGGATGCATTGTCTCGAAGTTTTCCTGGAGGGGTGATGATGATGTTCCAGAGCCTATTTTGCAAAAGGGGTGGTGGTCTCTGCATTACACTCAGGTTTAGAGGGGAGGGTGTTGGAAGCTCAGGGGGACGCACCGGCCTCCTGCCCCTCGGATAAACTGTTTGTGCCAGAAAATTTACGCCTGGAGATACTAAAGGAACACCATAACTCCGCACTGGCAGGACACCCAGGTAGTAAGGCAACCTCTGAATTAGTGTCTCGTCGGTTCTGGTGGCCTAAGTGGCGCCAGGAGGTGTTGAATTTTGTGTCTGCATGTCCTACCTGTGCTCGTTCTAAGGTGGATCATACTCGTCCGGCAGGGCATCTTTTACCTCTGGCCATCCCCAACAGGCCTTGGACGCACCTATCAATGGATTTCATTACTGATCTACCAGTATCAGCGGGAAGACTGTTATTCTTGTTGTTGTTGACAGATTCAGTAAAATGGTGCACTTTATTGCTCTGACCGCTTTGCCTAATGCTAACACACTGGCTCAGGTTTTTATTGACCACATCGTGAAGCTTCACGGGGTCCCTTCCGATATTGTTTCGGATCGTGGTACCCAATTTGTTTCTAAATTTTGGAAAGCTTTTTGTTCTCGTTCAGGGGTTCATCTGTCGTTTTCTTCATCTTTCCATCCACAGTCCAACGGTCAGACTGAACGTACCAATCAAAACCTAGACATATTTGAGATGCTTTGTTTCCGAAAATCAGGAGGAATGGTCATCTTATTTACCGGTAGCCGAGTTTGCTATTAATAATCGTCGTCAAGAATCCACCGATAAGTCACCATTTTTTGGTGCGTATGGTTTCCATCCTCAGTTTTGTACGTTTAGTGAGGGGGGGCCCTCTGGGATTCCCGAGGAGGAACGATTTGCGTCTTTACTTTCATCAGTGTGGCAGAGTGTGCAAGAAAGTTTGAAGAGAATTGGTGGCAGATACAAACGTGTGGCTGATAAGAAGCGCTCTGAAGGTCCGGACCTTGGGGTGAATGACTTGGTGTGGTTGTCTACCAGAAATATCAAGTTGAAGGTTCCCTCATGGAAATTAGGTCCGAGATTTATTGGTCCCTATAGGGTAATTAAGATCATTAACCCGGTGGCTTTTCGCCTGGAGCTACCTCAGACTCTAAGGATCCATAATGTCTTCCACAGATCTCTGCTTAAGAGATATGTAGAACCTCCTGAACCATTGCCACTACCGCCTCCACCGGTGGTTGTTGATGGCAGTCTTGAGTTTCAGGTAGAATAGATTGTTGATTCACGATATGTTCGCCGCTCTCTTCAGTACCTGGTGCACTGGAAAGGTTATGGTTCCGAAGAGAGAATGTGGGTGCCAGCATCAGAGATAAAGGCTGACAGACTCATTCGGGCTTTTCATAGGTCCCACCCGGAGAGGCCTAGTCTTGAGGGTCCGGTGGCCCCTCGTAGAAAGGGGGGTACTGTCACGACTGTGACTGATCCAGATAGGTCTGGGAAGAGAATGTCGCAGCGACTTGCTACTCGCGATAGCTTGTGAGTTTGCTTCATGGTTCAGGGTATGTCATCCAGGTTTTGCCTTGTGAACCTTTTTGTCCTGACTGGGAGTTTGTAGGCATTCTTCTCAGGTGAGTGCTGTCTGCCACTCCCAGCTACTATATTAGTTTCAGTTTCACTTGCAGTCATTGCCAGATATAGTCCTTACTTCCAGTGCTATTCTGACCTTTGAAGGAGATCGTTTGACGGTATTGCTGTGGAGCTCGTGTCTGGCGTGGACTGTCGTTGTTGGGATCATCTTCTCTGCTCTTGACTGGATAAGTCTATCTCTGCTGGAGATTGTTTGTTTGTTTGTTACTGTCTTCCCCTGTTGTTCTCCTAGACATGAGTGATGGTGACTAGTGCTCCCATCTGCCTTTCCCCAGTCTAGTCTTCTGAGGGTCACTCAGGGTTTAGGCATCCTGCTCGCCGCACGGGTTCACACCCCGTCTAGGGTATCAGGGCAGACAGATGCCAGCGTAGGGTTTGTCAGGGGTGGCCGTTCTATTTCCCATCCGTAGATAAGGGTCCCCCTTCCCCTCCGTCTGGTGCAACACGACTGCTGCTGGGATAGCGGTCATGACAATTATACCTTGCCAGGCACTACTGGAACACCAGATTCAGGGTATTGCTATTTTGGCAATTGAATTTCACCCCAGAACCAAATATACGCTTTTATGGACAGATTAACACTTGGTCTGCAACAGCTGGGACACCAGATTCAGGGTATTGCTATTTTGGCAATTGAATTTCACCCCAGAACAAAATATATGTTTTGGCAGACACTATTATATTTTGCCAGCCACAGCTGAAACCACTGATTTATGGTATTGGTATTTTGGCAATTGAATTTCACCCCATAACAAAATATACCCTTTTACGGACAGATTAACACTTGGCCTGCAACAGCTGGGACACCAGATTCAGGGTATTGCTATTTTGGCAATTGAATTTCACCCCAGAACAAAATATATGTTTTGGCGGACACTATTATACTTTGCAAGCCACTACTGGAACACCAGATTCAGGGTATTGCTATATTGGCAAGTGAATTTCACCCTAGAACAAAATATACCCTTTTACGGACAGATTAACACTTGGCCTGTAAATGCTGGAACACCAGATTCAGGGTATTGCTATTTTGGCAATTCAATTTCACCCCAGAACAAAATATATGTTTTGGCGGACACTATTATACTTTGTCAGCCAGTGCTGGGACACCAGATTTAGGGGATTGCTATTTTGGCAATTGAATTTCACCACAGAAAATAATCTATCCTTTGCCAGACAGCAGAGAGTATTATACTTGGCTATCCAAAGCTGGAACACCAGATTTAGGGGATTGGTATTTTGGCAATTGTATCTAACCCCTTAATAAAATATAGAAATTGCTATCCTGAGTTTCTAGGGGTGACAATAAGCTCAGCCAAGCCCCTGATGTAGGATATAGGAAAAAAAAAAAAAAAACTAGTATTGATGGATTGATGGACTTGGTGGCAGCTTGTTCTGGTGCACAACAAGTCACAAAATATCCGCCGATCACCCCAGAAAAAAAGTGACAGAAAAACGCTCTGTGCAGCCTAAAAACCAGTGAGCAATTAACTAGCAGAAGTTGAATCATTCACAGCTGTAGATCGATCACTTCATTAGGTGCTAATGCTGACTTTTCCCTGCCTAATCTCACCCTCACAGAAGCTGCGTCCTCTCCCTACACTAATCAAAGCAGTGTGACGTGCGGCGCTACGTGATTTCAGCTTAAATAGAGGCTGGGTCACATGCTGCACTTGGCCAATCACAGCCATGCCATTAGTAGGCATGGCTGTGATGGGCTCTTAGGGCAAGAAGTAAAACGCTAGCTGATTGGCTGCTGTGCAGCCCTTCAGAAAGCGTGAAGAAATCGCCGAACAACGGACCCGAACCCAAACTTTTTTTAAAAAAGGTTTGGGTCCGGGTCCGTGTCCCGAACACCCCAAAATTCTGAAACTCGTTAATGATCACTGCATACGATGTGGATGTGTCTGCTGTTATATACTGCAATTAAGGAGAAGTTTTAAGAGGACTTTCATCTTATTCTGAAGCCGTTTTTTTCATTTTGCATTTACAGAATACATGGTCCTCTGGCCTAAAATAGTGGTTTAGTGCTCATACCTTTTCTCTGGGGGAACAGAGGTTTTGTTGGATCCATGGGAAACCCATGGAGACGGCTGAGTTCCCTGGAGACCTTTGGAGGTGGGTCCACAGCTCTGAAGTCTACCAGCACTATACATGCTGAGACTCCCAGTGCTTACTGCCCCTAGTGCTCACTGACCAATCAGATTCATACCCTGAAGAACTAGGCCTCGTCTCTGTATGTGTTTTGCCATATTACAGTACATTGAGATTTAAAAAAAAAAGTGGATAAAAGCCATAGTCCATTTACTTTGCAGAGACTGAAGGACAGGAATGAAGTAGATGATGATGATTTAGGGTAAGAGAGCTGTCAGCAGGTAGACAGGTGAGTGATGTCACACACTCATCCATCAGTCTATGTTTTCAGTGTGAGATCTCTAGTCCGTGTCCCTTCTGTATAGTTCTCTATACCAGACGATTATCATATATTATCTTATTTCCTTTTTGCTTTTACCTCTAATGGTTTTTATCCTCTGTTTTATTCTCTGGGCATATCCATTACTCTTCAAGCAGGCTATACTTCTCATTGCATGTCCAGTGATCAAACCAGATAATAAACCTGTAGTGATTTACTTTGCAGAAGCCAAGTACAGTAGAGACAAAAGCAGACATAGTCTCTGAGCTCTAATACAGGAGTACAATGGAAACACAATTACTGGGATGCGAGATAACACTGATCCTGGTCATTTAGCCCCTCAAATGCCACAGTCAATAGCCACAACGACATCTGAGGAGTTAGACAGAAGAAAGGAGCTCCCTCTGTCCTCCCCATGACCAAATTGCAGGGCTCCAATTGGTTGCTTTGACACCCTGGGGCCTTGCGAAGGTTCCCAGATTTGTCATAGCGAGCTGCCGGAAAAAACGCAATTAAAATTGACCCTGATAAATGTTGGGTTATGGTTAACCCATATTTTCACAAAGTAATTTGGCCAATAATAATCTTTATACATTTATCAATTTGTGGACCCTTCCCTATTAAACTTATAATATGTATTCCCACTTAAACGCAAAGCTAATGGTTAAAACACCTGTCTACTGCTGCTGCACAGATTTACTAATATGGCTATCAGTTTGGCATAGGGTTTGTGCACTCGACCCATCTATCCATATAACACTGTACTATACTGTGGTCAGTACATTAACTCCTATATTGGAGGCTTACAGCAGGGTGACAGGTTAAACCTTGTAAACACTGCCTCTCAAAATGTTTCACTAGATCCCTGGTGTCTTCTGGGGTTTAGGGCATTGAAGTTGCCTTCAGGGAAGGGTATACATTATTGGCCGGAAAAACCGTGCCCAAGGTAGCCTGTGAAAATCCCACAGACCGCAATATTATTCTATTGCAGTCTATGAGACAAGGAATCAGAAGATTACACATGTCCTCTAAGGAGACTAAAAAATTACATTAAAAAAGTTATAAAAATTATTTTAAAAACACCCAATTTTATACATAAAAAAACAAAAAAAGTCAACATGTCAACATTTCTTAATCTTAACATCTAAAAAAAAATTTTCTCAAAAACATTTGCATAAAATGTCATATGTACCCCCAAAAAGTCAGAAAATGATGATGCACCAAAAAATTAAAGTTTTTTTAAAGTAGTAAAACATAATAAAAACTATACAAATATGGTGTAATTGTAATTGTAATGACCTGTAGAATAAAGTTGTCATGTGAATTTTAGCGCATTGTGAATGACGTAAAAGTAAAACCCTAAAAATCATGGAGAAATTGCAATTTTGTTCCAATTTAACCTCAGTTTTTCAATAGAATTTATGGTAAATTAAAAAGTGCTATTATTAAATACATCTTAGGCCTCATGCACACGGGATGAGCTCTCTTTTATGGTTACATAGTAACATAGTAACATAGTATATAAGACCGAAAAAAGACATTTGTCCATCCAGTTCGGCCTGTTTCCTACAAGTTGATACAGAGGAAGGCAAAAAAGCCCTGTGAGGCAGAAGCAAATTTTCCCCACTTAAGGGGAAAAAAATTCCTTCCCGACTCCAATCAGGCAATCAGAATAACTCCCTGGATCAATGACCCCTCTCTAGTAGCTGTAGCCTGTAATATTATTACACTCCAGAAATACATCCAGTCCCCTCTTGAATTCCTTTATTGTACTCACCATCACCACCTCCTCAGGCAGAGAGTTCCATAGTTTCACTGCTCTTACAGTGAAGAATCCTTTTCTATGTTTGTGTACAAACCTTCTTTCCTCCAGACGCAGAGGATGTCGCCTCGTCACAGTCACAGTCCTGGGGATAAATAGATGATGGGACAGATCTCTGTACTGACCCCTGACCCCCGTCTTTTTTCTATAGTAAATAACCCTAATTTTGATACCCTTTCAGGGTACTGTAGATCCCTCATTCAGTTATTACTTTAGTTGCCCTCCTCTGAACCCTCTCCAGCTCTGCTATGTCTGCCTTGTTCACAGGAGCCCAGAACTGTACACTGTACTCCATGTGTGGTCTGACTAGTGATTTGCAAAGTGGTAGGACTATGTTCTCATCACGGGCATCTATGCCCCTTTTGATGCAACCCATTATCTTATTGGCCTTGGCAGTAACTGCCTGACACAGTTTTTTGCAGCTTAATTTGCTGTTTATTTAAATTTCTAGATCCTTTTCCATGTCAGTGTTAACGAGTGTTTTACCATTTAATATGTACGGGTGACTTGCATTATTCCTTCCCATGTGCATAACTTTACATTTGTCAGTGTTAAACCTCATCTGCCATTTCTCTGCCCAAGCCTCCAATCTATCCAGATCTCTCTGTAGCAGAAAACTGTCCTCTTCAGTGTTAATTACTTTACACAGTTTAGTGTCATCTGCAAAAATAGACATTTTACTGTGCAGGCCTTCTACAAGATCATTAATAAATATATTGAAGAGAATAGGGCCCAATACTGACCCCTGAGGTACCCCACTAGTGACAGTGACCCGATCTACCGTTAATAACCACCCTCTGTTTTCTGTCACTCAGCCAGTTACTTACCCATATACAGACATTTTCTCCCAGTCCGAGCATCCTCATTTTATATACTAACCTTTTATGAGGTACAGTGTCAAATGCTTTGGAGAAGTCCAGATATACAGTATGACATCCATTGATTCGCCGCTGTCAAGTCTAGAACTTACCTCCTCATAGAAGCTGATTAAATTCTTTTGGCATGACCGATCCCTCATGAAGCCATGCTGATATGGCGTTATTTGCTTATTTTCATTGAGATACTCCAAAATAGCATCTCTTAGAAACCCTTCAAACAGTTTCCCCACAACAGATGTTAAACTTACCGGCCTATAGTTTCCGGGCTCTGTTTTTGGACCCGTTTTGAATATTGGCACCACATTTGCTATGCGCCAATCCTGTGGAACATTCCCTGTCAGTATAGAGTCTGCAAATATCAGAAATAAAGGTCTGGCTATGACATCACTTAATTCCCTCAAGATACGGGGGTGTATGCCATCCGGCCCTGGCGATTTGTCTATTTTAATCTTTTTAAGTCGACAGTTTATTTTCCTCAGTGAATATAGTGGAGAAAAAAATGTTTAATAGTTTTGCTTTATCCTCGTCGCTCTCTGCAACACCCCCCTCATTGCTATGTAGAGGGCCGACTCCTTCAGATTTATATTTTTTACTATTTATATTATTGAAGAACATTTTAGGGTTAGTTTTACTCTCTTTGGCAATTATTTTCTCGGTCTCTAGTTTGGCAAATTTTATTAGTTTTTCACATATTCTATTTTTTTCTTATAGTTTATCAGTGCTTCCTGGCTCCCCTCCTGTTTTAGTGATTTATATGCTTTCTTTTTGTCATTTATTGCTTTCTTTACGGTTCCATTTATCCACATTGGTTTCATATTGTTCCTTAGCCGTTTATTCCTATAAGGTATGTACCTCTCACAATTAGATGTTACAATGCTTTTAAAAATCTCCCATTTTATGGTTATATTTTTATTTTTGAGGACTTTGTCCCAGTTAGTTAGGCCTATGGCCTCGCTTAGTTGGCTAAATTTAGCTTTTTTGAAGTTTGGTATTTTTGTTCCTCCCTTTAGAAACTCTTGTTTGAAGGATAATTGGAAGGCTATAACTTTATGGTCACTATTTCCCAGGTGTCCCCCAACCTGCACATCTGTTGTTCTATCAGGTCTATTGGTTAATACTAAGTCTAGTATGGCCGTCCCTCTAGTGGGGTCCTCCTGAACCAGTTGGGAAAGGTAATTGTCTTTGGCTATTGCCAAGAACCTGTTTCCTTTTTGGGATGTACAGCTTTCAGTTTCCCAGTCTATATCTGGGTAGTTGAAGTCCCCCATAATAACGACTTCATTATGATTTGCCGCCTCGTCTATCTCGTTTAGTAATAGATTTTCTGTGGACTCTGGTATATTAGGTGGTTTATAATACACTCCTATTAGTAAGTTATTATTGTTTTTTTCTCCATGTATTTCTAGCCACGGTGACTCCACATGTTCATGTCCCTCAGAGATGTATTCTCGAATTACGGGATTTAGACAGGACTTCACATAGAGGCAGACCCCTCCACCTCTCCGGTTTTGACGATCCTTTCTAAACAGATTGTAACCTTTTATATTAACTGCCCAGTCATAGCTATCATCCAGCCATGTCTCAGTTATTCCCACTATGTCATAGTCCTCCTCACACATCACTAATTCCAGTTCACCAGTCTTGTTAGTCAGGCTTCTGGCATTAGTATACATACATTTGACAGGTTTATGTGTATTTTTTACCCTACAGCTTTCATTCTGAGCTATTCTATTCCCCCTTCCATTCCTCCCCCAGTCACACTACCTCGCCCCTGGTCTCTATCTGCACTATCTTCCCCTCCTATAATGTAATTACCCTCCCCCCCAGTCCCTAGTTTAAATACTCCTCCAACCTTTTAGCCATCTTTCCATCATTCTTTTAATGTCGCCACTCCTGAGAGAAGGGAGAAAAAAAATTCCCCTTCGCTCAGGGGTGGCGAAATTAAAAGAATAGTGTTATAAAGAGAAGCCTTTTGGATTTTCAGATTAAAAACTAGGTATCCTAAAGGCCATGAAAGAGAGCTCATGCACTTTTATTAATTGCCCACAATATAAATATGGGTTAGATTGTGCTGCAAGTATGTGTGCCTTGCAACAAGTGGTCTGCTTCTCCTCTGTTTGCCTATATAAGCTTTTGCCATATAATAGTTGTCTAGTGTAGACATGTGTTCAGACTATGCGATTTTTCACAGCACTAGTCTGTGTTCAAAATTGACAGCTAGACTTTTGTTTTTAAGATGTAAAAATGTTGATTTTATATTGAGCTATATTTGTTTTTAGCTTATATATGCTTGATGTTTGATATTTAGCTTAAGCACATGTTAGATTAGACACTGGTCACCATGCAGACCTCTACTACTGATCTCTGTTAGTCCATACACCTGAGCCACTCCCCCACCCAGGGGAGGTGCTTACATCTGCGGGTGTCTTTAAAATTCAGAGTATCAGAGGCCATCAAGGAGTCACGACTACGAACATGTTTGTTCGAAACACGTAGACAAACTGGTAGCTGTCGCATGGAGGTTGTATTGCTGCAGTAATTATCTTCACCGCAATAAAGCAATTTACGACTGTACAGAAATTTGGAGTGCTGGATTTACTTTCCATCTGCTGTTCCATGAGGTCTTACCTGAAAAATCTGTGCACTAAGGTAGTGAGTCCACTTTAACCGAATACAGCAGGTGAGCTGGATTTTTTCACTGAATCTAGAGGTCACTAAAGACAGATTCACTTTGAATGAATGAGTATTATGTTCAGAGATAAACTAAGACTTGCACCCTCACGTCAACATTTTGACCTCTTCTCCAAGCTTCAAAATATGCATCAGATAGATCCTCATTTTTGTTGGAGCCTGTAACCTTATAAAGGGCACCCAATGTTCTCATGCTTCACAACAAGCATAATGTATTGGAGGAGGGAGTATACTACTTAGTTAGGTAAGATCACAGGATAATTCTTCTAAGATGGTGTCGGGTAAACATTATTCTTCATCATTATGTATGTGGGTGTGCCGCATTAAGACAAGAATTAAAGTTTTCTGACTGCTAGCTTCTCTTCAAAGTAGGGGTCGACCGATTATCGGTTTGGCCGATATTATCGGCCGATATTCATGATTTGCACAGTTATCGGTATCGGCCCCTAACCAGGCCGATATACCGATAACTGTGTTATCACAGAACATTGCCGCGCTGCTCTCAACGCGGCCATGTTCCCTGAGCAGCACAGGGGAGAAGGAGGCAGTCCCTCCTTCCCGCTGTGCTGCGCTGCCCTGCCAATGGAGAGAAGAGAAGGCGGGGCTGAGGGCGCACTGGCCACCAATGAGAGTAGAGGAGGCGGGGCTGAGGGCAACTGCCCACCAAGAGAAGAGGAGGCGGGGCTGAGGGCGCACTGGCCACCAATGATAATAAGGTTTAAGATATTACAAGCACATTGCCCAGACCCTGCCTCTGATAGAGAGCTGCGATCCGCGGCAATTAACCCCTCAGGTGCCGCACCTAAGGGGTTAATTGCTGCGGATCGCAGCCATCTATCAGAGGCAGGGTCTGGGCAATGTGCTTTTAATATCTTAAACCTTATTATCATTGGTGGCCAGTGCGCCCTCAGCCCCCCCCTGTCCACAGTAAAAAAAAACATTGGTGGCCAGTGCCATTGGTCACCATGCCCAAAAAGTCCAAACTATTAAAATATTTTTTTTTAAAAGCGTTGGACGCTGTAACAGAAAAAAAAAAATCCAAAAATTAAAATGCGCAAAATATCGGTATAAAATATCGGCTATCGGCCTGAAAGTTTACAGAATATCGGTATAGGTATCTGCTCTAAAAAATCAATATCGGTCGACCCCTACTTCAAAGTAAATTAGGTTTAGAGAAGAAAACCAGTTTTTAACTAGGGAGAAAGGTGGAAACTAACAGGTGGGTGGAGAAGGAAGAAAATCATGAACAACTGTCACCAGGGCCAGACTAGGACTGCTGTACGCGGGACCAAATTGACAGCAGGCAGGGCAACACAATTAGGCAAGGACAACACAAGTAGATGGGACAGGCAATACCATAGTGTAGTACAAAATACCACCTCAGAAGAACCAAATGCCATTGCGCAGCACAAAATACTGCCATCCCAGCTGCAGTATCCAACTGTATCACAATCCTGAGGATGGCAATACAGCAGAATTCAGGAAGGCACCTACGGCTGTTGGCCAAGTGCATAAGAACCTAGCTTTATTTACTACTGAGCAGAGAGGAGCGAAGTTTACAAAAATTCTATTCAGCTGCGTCACCAAATTTCACAAAGAAATTGCTTCAAGACGAATGACTTAATCATGAAGCGTATTTCTTTGTAAGTAGAGGGCACAATGATGGGGAATGGTGATTGTGCCGCCCCCTACATCACTGAACCCCTGAGTTGCTGCATTCATCGCTGATCGCAGCATCTGAGATGGCCTGGGCTAATCAGTTTAAAAGAAATAACACTCCCCTTATCCTTATGAGCGCGAAGAGGCCGCCACGGCCATCTTTAGTGAAGATCCAACACAAAATCTCGCACAGTGCATGATAACTAGCGATAAGCGAATCGAAGTTGACAAAGTGGAATTCGATCCGAATTTCAGGAAAAATTTGTTTTGCACCGAATCCGAATTTCCTCACGCTTCTTGGTAAAAAATCGCATTTATTCCTAAAATGGCTGCTGCACATGTAGATTATGCAAGGTGTAGGGAAAGGATAGGGAGGAATTATTCCACAGCATTTATGTTGAACAGGGTTCAGTAGGGGAGGTTACAGCCTGGGTAAGGCCTCATGCACACGACCGTTGTTCTGGTCCGCATCCGAGCTGTCCGCTTCTGTTGCTCCGTTCCGTTGTCCCGCAAAAAAAAAAAATAACATGTCCTAGTCTTTTGCGTTTTGCGACATCTCTATAATGGGCCACCTGGTCCGTTCCGCAAATTGCGGAAACGCACACGGACGGCGTCTGTGTTTTGCGGATCCGCAATTTGCGGACCGCAACACACACAATGGTCGTTTGCATGTAGCCTAATAGGAACAATCCTATTACACCTTGCTGCACTGACTGGGGACCCAAATTGCCATTATACAGGTCTGCAATTTCAGCAAAACGTCCTTGTTAGTGGGGTGCAAGTGCTATTTGATACAGACATTAACAGGGTTTATTACAAGGAAATATTTATACGTCTTATTTGCCTTTGTCCGGTGCAGTTATATGTTCAAAAGCATATTTTGGCTTGTATAAGTGGGAAAAAAGAAAAATATATTTGCCGTTCAGCAGAGCAGTTATACATTCTAAGGCCTTTTGTGTCATGTATAAGTGGAAAAAAGAAAAATATATTTGTTGTTCAGCGGTGCAGTTATATATTCTAAAGCCTTTTGTGTCGTGTATAAGGGGAAAAAAGAAATATATATTTGCCGTACAGAGGTGCAGTTATATATTCTAAAGCCTTTTGTGTAGTGTATAAGTGGGAAAAAAAAGGGCCTACTTGCCGTTCAGCAGTGCAGTTATATGTTCTAAAGCCCTTTTTGTCATGTATTTGTGGCAAAAGAAAAATATATCTGCTGTTCAGTGGTGCAGTTATATATTTTCTAAAGCCTTTAGTGTCGTGTATAGAGTTAAATGAACACCTGGAAGTTCGGGTTCGCCAGGTTCGGCCGAACTTCGCCGCAAAGTTCGAGGTTGGGACTCAAGCTTGATCAAAACTTGAAATGGAAAAGGCTAGAGGGCTGCAAAAGGAAGCAAAATGGAGGTAAGAGCTGGACAATTGCCCTGCAAACAAATGTGGATAGGGAAATCCCTTAAAATAACATAAAATACAGAAAAATTAAAAATAATAATCGTGAACTAGGAAGAGGAGGTCCATATGGAGTAGGTGGTTAAGGAGGCAGTGGACTTGGCGGTTTAGGTGGAAGCGGTGGTGGAAGAGGTAGTCACCAACAACACTTTTTGTTTTCAAGTTTTTTGCTTTTTTTAACTTTGGGTAGACCCCAAAACATTGGGAAATATAGAAAAGAAAACAAACAGAAAGTGCGCTGGAGTATAACAAAGGCTGGGTGAGGCCAGTATACATGTCTATTCTGCACAAGGTACGGACAAGTCTTGTGGGATCCATGACTGGTTCATTTTAATGAATGTAAGCTTGTCCACATTGGCTGTGGACAGGCGGCTGTGCATGTCTGTGATAGCGCCCCCTGTCGTGCTAAACACACGTTCAGACAGTACACTGGCTGCAGGGCAGGCCAGCACCTCCAAGGTGTAAAGGGCAAGCTCAGGCCATGTACCCAATTTGGAGACCCCGAAGTTGAATGGGGCACACCCATCAGTCAGTATGTTTAGGCGTGTGCACACATACTTTTCCACCATGTTGCTGAAATGCTGCCTCCTGCTAAGATGTTCCATATTAGCTTGTGGTGCTGGTTCTTGTGGCATGCTGACAAAGCTTTTCCACATTTCGGCCATGCTAACCCTACCTTCTGAGGTGCTAGCGGTGCCCCAGCTGCGTTGGCGACTTCTTTTTCCTCCTCTGCCATGTGCTTTCACTGAGGCCCCGCTGTCAGGTGAGAATGCCATCAGCAGCGTTTCTACCAGCGTGCGCTTGTAGTCGCGCATCTTCCGATCATGCTCCAGTGAGGGAATTAAGGACGACACGTTGTCCTTGTAATGGGGATCCAGCAGGTTGGCCATCCAGTAATCAGCACTGGTTAGAATGTGGGCAACTTGGTGGTCATTGCGCAGGCACTACAACATGTAGTCGCTCATGTGTGCCAGGCTGCCCAGAGGCAATGACAAGCTGTGGGAGGTGTATCGTCTGTGTCCTCTGTATCCCCCTAGGCACGCTGCAGTGATGGCCCAAAGCTGCTTTGGGTGCCGTCCTGCTGTAAACACGGTTCCTCCTCCTCCTCATACTACTTATCTTCATCCTCCAGAACTGTGCCCTTGCTGGACAATTGTGTACCTGGCCTATGTTGTGCAGGAACCCACCCTCCGAGACACTTGTGAATGACTGGTCTGATAACCATGGAAATGATCCATCTTCCTCCTCCTCTTCCTCCTGTGCCACATACACTTCTATCAATGCCAAAGGTTTTTTTCAAGGAGACAAAGAAGCAGGATAGTAATGCTGAAAACTGAGTCATTGGCACTGGTCATGTTGGTGGAGTACTCGAAACAGTGCAACATGGCACACAGGGCTCGCATGGAGGCCCACTCATTGGTGGTAAAGTGGAGCTGTTCCGTGGAGCGACTCACCCGTGTGTGCTGCAGATGAAACTCCACTATCGCCTAGTCTCTCCAGCATGTGGAAGGTGGAGTTCCACCTTGTGGGCACGTCGCATATGAGGCAGTGAGCAGGAAGGCCGAAGTTACGCTGCAGCGCTGACAGGCGAGCAGCAGCAGCTCTGACATATCGAGTACTTTTTCAGGAATTTCTGCACCACCAAATTAAGCACATGCGCCAGGCAAGGGATGTGCATTAAACCGGCTAGGCCTAAAGCTGGTACAAGATTTTACCCATTATCGCACACCACCAGGCCTGGCCTGAGGCTCAGTGGCACCAACCACTCATTGGTCTGTTGTTCCATGCCCGTCCACAGCTCCTGTGCGGTGTGGGGTTTTTCCCCCAAACAGATGAGTTTCAAAACAACCTGCTGTCGTTCCCCCTGGCTGTGCTGAAGTTGGTGGTGAAGATGTTACACTGGACAGATGAGGAGGTGGTAGAGGAAGAAGCAGAGTAGGAGGAGGAGGCAAAAGGAGGCAAAGAGAAATGCCCTGCAATCCTCGGTGGTGGAAGGACATGCAGCAAACTGCTATCCGCCTCAGGCCCAGCCGCCACTGCATTTACCCAGTGTGCTGTTAGAGAGATATAACGTCCCTGCCCGTGTTTATTGGTCCACTTATCAGTGGTTATGTGGATCTTGCCACAGATGGCTTTGAGCAGCGCACACCTGACATTTCAAAGGCCAGGAATTTTGAAATGCTGCCATTCAGGGCCACAGATCGTGGGTGGGTAGGGGGGTACTTCCGCTTTCTCTCCCGTGTTTGGGAGATTCTTGGTTACGGTGACTGATGTGGTGGCATTTCTGCCACATCTTCTGTTTGCTGGGTGGCATGTGTCACTGTCACTCCAGAGGGGGAGGAAGAGGCTGAGACCTTTCTTGGTTTTTGAGGTGTTTACTTCACTGCAGTTCTGCTTTTGTACCCTGCTCCCTCTTTTGCTGTGCTAGTGGCTCTGTGTGACCACCACCTCTTCCTCCAAACTGCACACGTCACTCACATGAGCTTGATTCTATGTGGGGTCTAGGACCTCATCCTCCTCCACATTATCTTCCACCCACTCTTCACCCCTGCCCTCCTTGTCGGTCTGCACACTGCCAAGCAGTTGGCACCTGTTTTTCATCATCAGAGACGTGCTTCGGTGGTCCTCCCATGTCCACATCCTGAAACATAAGTGGTTGGGCATCGGTGCACTCAATCTCTTCCACTTCTGGGGCAGGGCTATGTGGATGGCCAATGGAAAAGCTGCCAGCAGAGTCATCAAAAAGCATAAGAGACTGCTGCATGATTTGGGGCTCAGACTGCTTGGCTGATTTGCAAGGGGGTGAGGTGAAAGATGGATGCCCATGGGCTGCAGGTGCCAACTCTGAGCTTTCAGCAGGGGACCGGGTGGGAGACAATGTGAAGGAACTGGAGGCACTGTCAGCCACCTAATCTACTACCGCCTATACTTGTTCTGGCCTCACCATTCGTAGAGCAGCATTCGGGCCTATAAAATAACGCTGAACGTTCTGTCGCCTACGCGCACCTGAGGAAGGTGTTTCATTTGGGCGTGTAGCTGGCACAGATCGACCAGGTCCTCTCCCTGCAACAAGAGCTCCACCACCAGCAACAGCACCACGACCAGGGCCACGTCCCTTATTTGACGCTCTCCTCATTCTTTGCGTTCACCAACCAAACTAACAGAAAAATTTACAAAATGTATTTCCCAGTCAAGTATGCAGTGCAGAGGTAGTTTGAAAGAAAAAAAGGTTTACAGATCACCCAATAATCTAAAGTTCCCCGAATTTACTGAATATATTTCCCTGTCAGGTATGCAGTGCAGCAGGAACACACCCTCTAAGCCACTTGTGAATGACTGGCCTGATAACCATGGAAATGTTCACCCGCAATCTAAGAGCTGTATTTACTGGTTATATTTCACTCTCAGAAATGCAGTGCAGACCGCAAATGTACTTTATGGCAAAAATTTAGTGATTTTTGTCACCAATAATGTCACAGTTGTATCTACTGGTTATATTTCAATCTCAGAAATGCAGTGCAGGCCGAAAATGTACTTTATGGCCAAAAAATTAGTGATTTTTTCAATCACAATGTCACAGTTGTATTTACTGACACAAAAATGCAACAGCACTCTGCACTGCCTCTATGCTAGAAGCTATCAGAGGTTGTTAGTGTACATTTTGATCAAAGAGTAATAAGCCACTCGCCACGCAAAGGCCACCTCTATGAGTGGTCCGAACGCTAAATCCTACCTGTTATGGGCTATGACAGCCACATAAAATTAAGGGAGTGTGGGTCCACCATTCATGCTAGGATCCACCGTGCTTATTAACCTTTTTTGGTGCCATAACAGCCTCCATTAAATCCAGGGATGCAGGTACCAACATGCATGCTGAGCCCACTGTATACTCTTCCTGAAGCCAGATGGCTATTAGTAGGTATTATGAATGCAAGTTCAGTTTTATACTTACTCTGATTAAAACCAGCCTCTAGGGCAGACAAACTACTCAGATGTGCACGACTGAAAGGAGGCCGCCACACCTCCAGCATATACTACACAGAAACATTTTGATCAAAAAGTAATAAGCCACTCCCTTGCTCAGTGGTTTCTAGAGATTATCATATACTTGCCATTGCATGTCGATGGACTATTATTTCTTCCTGTTGATTTTACCATTGTATTGCTGTTTTAATTTATGTGTCCGTTCACACATGCGCTTTTGTTGCTCCAATAGGGCATATGCGGCTAGTTAGCCACTATATCTGTTACACCCTATGGACCACACCCACATGTGAAAGCTTTCAGGTTGAATGCTAGTGGGTTAATTTTTTATTTACCTACCCCCATTATGGAGGAGGGGCATTTGGCATAGCAGCTTACATTTTCCCAATTGAGCATTCACCTATGTTACGACTAAGGACTTTGTACGAAACGCGTCAATAACCGCATTTGACTTGTATCATCTGTATCGGCTGTATTTGAATCCACGTTTCTGGTTTATTAAAAGGAAGTTTTCTACTGACAAGTATTGCAGTGCTGGATCTCCCTTCTTTTGCATGTTCTAAAATATATTTGCCGTTCAGC
Organism: Bufotes viridis; assembly: GCA_033119425.1. Classification (NCBI taxonomy): domain Eukaryota; kingdom Metazoa; phylum Chordata; class Amphibia; order Anura; family Bufonidae; genus Bufotes; species Bufotes viridis. The sequence goes on along the minus strand of CM065593.1, from coordinate 138,427,021 downwards.
GGTGCAGTTATATGTTCTAAAGCTCTTTTGTGGTGTATATAGGTGGAAAAAATAAAAATATATTTGCCATTCAGCGGTGCAGTTATATGTTCTAAAGTCCTTTTTGGCAGGTATTAGTGGGGAAAAAGAGATTATTAGCCGTTGTGTGTTGAAGTGAGAAAATTATAGCCCTTTTTGGTGTGTATTACGGGCAAAAATAAATATGTGCTGTTCAGCAGTGAGGTTCCATTGTACTACAGCCATTTACAGGGTATAGTAATAGGATAGATACATACGTCCTATTAGCCGTTCTGCGGTGAATTGTGATTGTTATATTTATTTTTTGGGGGTGTATTAATAGGAAAAAGAATATGGGAAAATTGATGGGTGCTTGTAGACTTTCTTCTGTATGAACCGAATTAGCCATTCAGTGGTGAAATTTGTTTGTGGTACAGCCTTTTTGGGGAAAATTGTTTGGTTGCTTTAGCTACGGTCAAGGACAATATATGTCCTTTATGGCTCACTGGGTAAAAGTGGTTCCTGCCCAGCCACACCAACAACTTGGCGTGGTGGCGCAGCTTCCACCTCCACGTTCTCATGCCGTTGGTCCTGCGACAATGTCCGTCTCTGCCTCCTTATCCTCCATCGTGTCCTCAGCCTCCACTGCAGGGACAATTCATAGTGCCCCTCCAGCATACCACATGTGCATGGCATGGCGGTGTAATGCTGTTCTGCACCTCGTTTACCTGGGCAAACAGATTCACACAGGGGAGGAACTGCTCCATGTCTTTCATCAAGAAATCGAATCCTGGCTTTCTATGCGACAACTCAAAATCGGAACCATGATGACCGACAACGGGAAGAACATAGTGTCGGCGCTGCGTCAAGGAGGGCTGAGCCATGCGCTTTGCATGGCACATGTGTTCAATCTGGTTGTCAAGTGGTTCCTGAAGTCTTCCACCCAACTGCAAGACATCCTAAAAATGGCCAGGAAACTTCACTTTAGCCACTCATACACCACAAAGCACACCCTCCTTGAGCTGCAGCAGCAGAACTGCATCCCCCAACATATGCTGTTATACGATGTTTCCACCCATTGCAATTCCACCCTCCATATGTTGGACCGACTATACGAACAGAGAAAGGCCATAAACGATTTCTTGATCAACTTCGATGTCAGCCAGTGGCAGCTCATGAGTGACACCTGCCGTTTGTTGAGGCCCTCTGAGGAGGCCACGTTATTTGTCAGTCGCTAGGAATACGAGATGAACATCATAATTCCACTGCTTCATGTCCTGGAACAAATGCTGGTAAATCTGACTGGTCAGGGAACTGGAGACGTGGCGCCTAGATCCCACAGCCACATGAGCCCTGTTGGGGTTGAACTGGAGGAGAAGGAGGACATTGGAAGACAAGCAATATGTAGAACAATGAGTGGTTTTACACACAGGTGACAGGAGAGGAGGAGCCGGAGCAGCCAGAGGAGCTACAGGGCGATAAGGAAAACGAGGCAGAGGACCCAGACACACCGTGGCAGTATGCAGTTAGGAGGGAGGCAGGGAATCCCTCAAGTCAATTGCACCAATGCATGCTCACTTGCTTGCGTAGTGACAGACAAATTTTCACCATTTAGCAAAGGGATGACTTCTGGCTCTCCCCCTTGTTGGACCCTCGCTATCTGTCCAAAATGGGGGCCTTTTTTACACCCACTGAGAGGGATGACAAACTGAACTACTATAGAGAGATCCTATGTAGTCAGTTGGCCGCTGCCTATCTGCGCCATCATCCATCCTCTTGCAGGTCTGTTCCTCTGCCATGACTGCTGTGGTCGGGTGTGGGGTAGGAGCAGTTCAAGCTCCATCAGCAGCAACTTGAGTCTAGAGTCGCTGATGAGCAGCTTTCTTCACCCGCCTAGTGAAGAAACAACTCACCAGCAGCAGCTAGACCTGGAGCAGGACCTGAACCATCAGGTGGTGGCATACTTGGACAGTACCCTGCCACCCCACATTGAGATGGACTACTGGCAAGCCAAACTTGATTTGTGGCCGCAACTAGCAGAGTTTGCCCTGGAAAAGCTTTCCTGTATGGCCAGTAGTATGACATCAGAGTGGGTCTTTAGTGCGGCGGGGGCCATAGTTACCCCAAGAAGAACTCGCCTGTCCACCCAAAATGTGGAGTGACTGACTTTTGTCAAGATAAATCAGGCATGGATCAGCCAGGATTTCCACCCACCAATGCCTGATGAATCAGACAAGATAAACGATGGTGCCACACCAACACTTTGACAAAAGAGACCGGTTTCTTCTGGATACCTGCCTCAGCTACTATTCTGATGCTGCCACCCACCTGATGCCACAAATCTTATGCCAAGTGCTTTTTCTTTCACCCACCATCGTCAGCGGGTACTGTTATTGCCACCAATTTCCCCACTATGTCACCTTGCCACTCTGTGGTCTCCTAATACTGCTGCAACCTCCCTAGCTTGTCACTGGGTCACTCTGTGGTCTCCTGATGCTGCTGCCACCGCCACACTACAGATGTAGCAGGGTTAACACACAAACTCTTAACTCAAATTTGGCATTATCTTGATACAAAAGCCATTGAAAAGCAATTGACGGTGTTTTCTTAGCGCATTTAATTTAGATAACACATCTCAAAAAGCATGTGTGTTAACTCTACTACATCTGTATGTCACCTTGCCACTCTGTGGTCTCCTGATGCTGTTGCCACCTTCACGTCATGTCACCTTGCCACTCCATGGTCTCCTAATGCTGCTGCCACCTCCACACTATGTCACCTTGCCACTCTTTCATCTCCTGATCCTGCTGCCACCTCCACACTGTCAACTTGCCACTCTGTGGTCTCCTGATGCTGCTGCCACCTCCACTCTGTCACCTTGCCACTCTATGGTCTCCTGATGCTGCTGCTACCTCAACATTACCTCACCTTGCCACTCTGTGGCCTCCTGATGCTGCCACCACCTCCACACTCTATCATTGTGCCACTCTGTGGCCTCCTAATGCTGCCGCTACCTTTACACTGTGATTGTGCCACTCCGTGGTCTCCTCATTCACGTAACATCTCTGTTTTGAATCCACTCCTGTTTTTTTTGGCATTAGCAATACTGATGGATTAGTGACCAAATGCTGACCGAGTGAAGGTAGTTGCTCAGCAGACAGGATCCATTTTTTGGGGGGGTTATTGTTCTGAAGGATCAGAGGAAGGGCAAAATAATCAGTGATGTCAACACAAACTTACTGCTGACACCCTCTGCACTCTGTCAGGGGGGCTCTACTTGTATAAGCGTTTAATAGAACAGATTCTGTAGACATCTATGTGGAATCAGCTGATGACAGTGTAAAAGGAGTGCACTTCTTCTTTGGGCTAACAAAGCAACAAGGCGGTCACCCGCAGAGTGAAGCAAGTACTCACTAGCAGCAGCTAGACCTGGAGCAGGACCTCAACCAGCAGGTGGTGGCATACTTTGACAGCACCCTGCCAGCTGTCATAGAAGATCCGCTGTACTACTTGGCAGCCAAACTAGATTTGTAGACGCAACTGGCCGAGTTTGCTCTAAAAAAGCTGTCCTGCCTGGCCAGTAGTGTGGCATCAGAGCAGGTGTTTAGTGAGGCGGGGGCCATAGTTACCCCAAGAAGAACTTGACTGTCCACCCAAAATGTGGAGAGACTTACTTTTGTCAAGACAAATCAGGAGTGGATCAGCCAGGATTTCCACCCACCAATGCCTGATGCATCAGATTAGATCATCCATCTCCACATTATGTCACCGTGCCACTCTGTGGTATAATGCTGCTGCTGTTGCTGCCATCGCCACACCATGTCACCTTGCCACTCTGTGGCATCATGATGCTGCCATGTCCACACTATGTCACCATGCCACTCTGTGGTATCATGCTGCTGCTATTGCTGCTATCTCCACACTATGTCACCTTGCCACTCTATGGCCTAATCATACTGTTGCTGTCAACTCCACACTTTGTCATTGTGCGACTCTGTGGCCTCCTGATGCTAGCACCACCTCCAGACCCTGTCATTGTGCCACTTGGTGGTCTCCTCATGTTGCTTCCACCTCAACGCTATGTCATAGGGCCACTCTGTGGACTTCTCATACTGTTACCACCCTCCCCATTCTATGACAGGGTCGCTATTGTCCTTGTTTGGGCTTTTTAAAATCACCTTTTTTTACCTTTCTTATGAATTGTCAGAAGGAAGGAAAAATGAGACACACAACGGATCTTGTCTGTGTAGCAGCTGTAAGGCCTGTATGGTCCCATCAGAATTGGCTTACGATTTGATAGCCAAAAGCAGGAGTGGGTACAAAACGCAGAAATGCAAATATCCAAATATTACCTTCACGTGTCATCTCTGTTTTGGTTCCACTCCTGTTTTTTTTTGGCATTAGCAATACTGATGGATTACTGAGCAAATGCTGACGAGTAAAGGCGTATGCTCCCCAGACAGGATCAGTTTTTTGTGGGTTATTGTTCTGACAGATCACAAGAAGGGCAAATTAATCAGTGACATCAACAAAAACTTACTGCTGACACCCTCTCCACTCTGTCTGGGGGCTCTACTTGTATAAGCGTTTAATAGAACAGTATCTGTAGACATCTATGTCGAATCGGCTGACGAGGGTGTAAAGGGAGTATGCTTCTTCTTGACACTAACTGAGTTCATACTTCAGTTTTTTGGTCAGTTTTGGTGAATTTAAGTATACTTTCTTATAACTTTAATCAAGTTTTGGTTTAATTTAATATTAAACATTTAATGAATTTATGAATAAACATTACATGTTGCCTAAGATAGGAGAGAATAGGCCAGTCTTCTGTTTATTCAACGACGTAGTGTTGCGATGGAGAAAGCATGCAATGAAAACAATTCCTCTCCATCTGACAACAAATCCTGTCAAGATTGCTGCAAGTGCGGAATTGGCTGTTCATCGACCAAGATACTTCTGGGGAAACCTGTCTGGCATGATTAGGTCTCCAGTAGCTACAGACAATGAGAAGACAAAGCTTAAAGATAGCTTGGAGCCCGGAAGAGTTTCAAAGTTAATCAATATTCAAACCATAACTACCAGGCCCAGTCTCTTCATCAGGGAAAACATCACAGGTTCCCAGTCATCAGGGAAATGAAAAGGAAGGCATCCTTATTATATATATATAATTAATTTAATAATAAAATATTTAATAAATTTACTAATAAAATTTCCTTTTTGCCTACTAACGGAGAGAATCGGGCAGTCTGTTTATTCAACAACGTGGTGTTGCGATAGAGAAAGCATGCCAAGAAAAAAATTCCTTTCCATCTGGAGACGAATTCTGTCAAGATTCATGCAAGTGTGGTATTGGCTGCTCATCGAGCAAGATACTTCTGGGGGAAACCTGCCTAGCATGAACAGGCCTCTCTACTAGGTGCCAGACAATGAGAAGACAAAGCTTTAAGATTGTTTGGAGCCCGGAAGAGTCGCGAAATTAGTCAAGATTCAAAACAACCAACGAGGTCCCCCCGGTCTTTTCGTCCGGTGAAAAAATCTTGGCTTCCCCGTCATCTTAGAAATGAAAAGGAGAGCATCCTGTGGTGCACGGAGATGAAGAGGGTCTTCGGATACCCCCTGCACTATATGGACGTCTCATAAATGAACCGCTGCTCCTGACAGCTGCCCCTTGGAAGGTCATGGAGCATCCCTGTCATCCGGCATCTATTCGCCCCGCTGAAGGAGTATTTTGAAAGTGTGTAGAACCTGACACAGGGCCCCCACGCTGCAGATTTCTCATGGAGACACTGTATTTTACAATATTAACTTATTATTTTGTGCATTAGCAATACTGATGGATTATTGAGCAAATGCCGACCAAGTGAAGGCGTATGCTCCCCAGACAGGATCCGTTTTTTGTGGGTTATTGTTATGACGGATCAGAGGATGGGCAAAATAATAAGTGATGTTAACAAAAACTTACTGCTGGGGGGGATCTACTTGTATAAGTGTTTAATAGAACAGGTTCTGTAGACATCTATGTGGAATCAGCTAACGAGGGTGTAAAAGGAGTGCGCTTTTTCTTGACACTAACATTGACCTGCACATACTAAGGCTTATTTATGAAGATTTTTGGGTGTTGTCTGTATTGTCTAGTTACCCTCCAGTTGTGATTGTGTAGCCTGCACTGTAGGAATGAGCTGGAGTCTGCTTGTTTGCTGGACTGTCCTCCAGTTATCAGCCATAACCTCATACATTTCATGAAAATATTTATTACCATCGTTGTCAAGCCATTCTTGTTGATGAAGCACTTTTTTTTTTTCAGTTTGTCTTTTAAATGTTGTGGTTTTGCCCCTTCTGTGTTGTATTTTATGTGAGTTATTGTCCTGTTTGTTAAGTTAATTTTTTTTTTTCTCCCCCATTCAAAAAATAAAAAAATAAAAAAAATTGGCTTGTGATTTTGTAGCCAAAAGCAGAAGTTGGTACGAAACACAGAAGACATGCAAATATTCCATTTACGTGTCAACTCTGTTTTGGATCCACTCCTGTTTAGCAATTAGCAATACTGATGGACTATGACCAAATGCTGACCGAGTGAAGGCGTGTTCTATATAGACAGGTTCCTTTTTTTGGGGGTTATTGTTCTGACAGATCAGAGTAAGGGCAAGATAATCGTTAATTTCTAATGATAATTTATTTTCCCTTAGTCTTAACAGCAGCACAGATGGGGTTAACCACCCCCCGTGGACTTGCAGGACCGGTGGAATGTTTAATGAGCCCAAGACTAATAACTCAATTTAACAATTAAGTATCTCCTTAAAAGGAGGAAGTCAACCCCCAGCCCACTGTGTTTATAGTAAGAAAAAAACTAGACTTACTAGGGTGGGAAATTTGTGTGCTGCTATTAGGACTAAGGAAAAACAAATTATCGTTAGAAATTAACGATTCCCTTACGTCCTACCAGCAGCACAGATGGGGAGATAGCAAGAAGCAACCCCTAGGGAGGGCCTTCCTGCCTGGCAGAACTAAGAAAAGTCTGCCCAAAGGCCGAAAACTCAGCTAGACTGGCATCTAGTCTATAATGGTAGATGAATGTCGATTCAGGGGAGATTCAAAAGGAGTAGCCACAACTCTAGTAGAGTGGGCCTTTATGAATCCCGGAGGGTCCAGAGATTGTGGAAACAAAGGATTGCTTAAAAGCCTCCTCAATCCACCGACTGATGGAAGGTGTGGATGCCTTACAGCCTTTAAACTTACTGGCAACAGGATTAGCAGATTCTCATCTTTCCTGAACTCCTTGATCTATCCACATAGATCCGGAGACATCTCGAGACGTCCAGAGGATGTCTAGCAGGTTCCTAGGAGGAGGTGGTAAATGTCGACAGAATCGGGAGGAATATCACCTGGTTGATGTTCTGGAAGGAAGGAACTTTAGGCCTACAATATGGGAGGAATCTAAGAAGAAAAAGGTCCCGGTCATGTAAGAAAATGGTATAGAGCTCATGCTGAGAGAACTTGAAGCTCAGAGACCCTCTTGACCAAAGTCACTGCAAGGAGAAACACAAACTTCCAAGTGACGAACTTGATGTCCACCTCCTCTAACGGTTTAAAGGGGGGAGATGCTAACCCCCTGAGAACTACTGAAAAACCCATTGAAAAAAAAGGGGTTTCAGTACTGTAGGCTTTAATCTTTCAGCTCCTTTAAGGAACTGTTTGATCAGCGGGTCCTGAGAAAAAAGCCTGTTAAAGCTGAGATGGCTGAAACTTGAACCTTCAGAGATGAAGGGCAAGGCCTCTATCAAGGCCGTCTTGGAGGAACTGAAGGATAGCGGAGAGGGGCGGATCTGCAGACGCCACCTCAGTTGAGGTACAACAGGATGAGAATATCCCCATAATACAAGAGTAGGCTCTCTTGGTAGAGTCTGCTCTAGAATGAGACAGCATTCTCAGGACCGACTCTGAACGCCCTTCTATTCTGGGAAGGAACTGATCAACCTCCAGGCTGTCAGGTTGAATCTGTGCAGATCTGAGCAGAGGTGAGTGTCCCACGACACCAGGATCTGCTGTGGGGGGAGCCTCCAATATTGTCCTCGACTCAACTGGGTGAGCTAGGTAAACCAGGATCTCTTCGGCCAAAACAGTATGATGGCTATCACCGAGGCCTGATCCTGATGGATTTTCATCAATACCCTCGGTATCATGGAAAAGGGAGGGAAGATGTAAGCCAGCCTGAACCTCCAGGATATTGACAGAGCGTCTAACGCCAGGGGATTGTCCTCCCTGTAAAAGGAGCAGAACCTCTCCACCTTGGCATTGAACCTTGTTGCCATGAGATCCACCTCTGGCATACCCACTTGAGGACTATCTGCTTGAATATCTCCGGATGTAAAGACCACTCCACCGACGGAAGACCGCGGCTCAGCCGCTATCATATTGAGGGAGTCTTGGATGAGGATCGCAGATAAGTGGGAAAGGTACAACTCTGCCTAATCCAGAATCACCCCGATCTCTCACATTGTCTGACTGGACTTTCACCGCTTTGCCCTGGATTTGAGGGGCTAAGTGAAGGAGGGCTAGCCGGATAGCTTGAATCTCGCGGAGATTGGATGAAAGAAGCCACTCCTGGGGAAACCAGGTCTCCTGAACTGGAGTGTCGTCTAGGTGAGTGTCCCAGCCTACTTGGGACGCATCCGTAGTCAATATGACCCAGATTGGCTGGGTCATAGACTTCCCGTCTAAAAGATGGCACCACCATCTGAGGGAATACCGAGTTTGCCAAGTCAGGGAGCACAGGGAGTTTAGCCCAGCAGGGCTGCCATTCCATTAGGAGAGGACCTCCGAAGGTAGAGGGCAGAGGTGCCATAGAGCCCAAGGGACTGCTTCCGCAGACGCTGACATGAGCCCCAACATCTTCATGAGAGTCCGGATTGGAACTCGCCGGGGAAAGAACTTGCCATGTTCTGAACCCGGAATCTTCTTTCTGGAGTCAACTGGAGCGACATCCCAGTGGAGTCGATTATGAAGCCTAGATATCTTACTGAAGTCGACGGGCTCACGTTTGACTTCTACCAGCTGATGATCCAACCTAGGTGGAACAGAAAGGAGATTGTTACCTGAAGAAGTTGGGTTAGGACCGCTAGAGCAGAGGCTTTTAAAGCCAGTCGTCCAGATAAGGAATGATGGTCAGTCCTTGAAGCCTCAAAGCCGCCACCACAGAACCACCACCTTGGTAAAAGTGTGAGGGGCAGAAGAAATGCCAAAGGGAAAGACAACAAACAGAAGATGCCTGACGACACCAGACACCTGGACCGTGATCCTGATATACTTCCTGGAACCAGGATGGATCAGGATGTGCAGATATGCATTCTTGAGGTCCAGGGTTGCCATCACGTCTCCAGGATTGACTACGTGAACTACTGACCTGATGGTTTCTATACGAAACTTCACCTTCCTTATAAATCGATTGAAATATCTCAGATCGATAATCATCTGGAGATCTCCTGAAGCCTTGGGAACCAGAAAAACTGGTGAATAGATCCCTAGGCCCCGTTCTCCTGCCAGAACCTCCTCCAGAGCCCCTTTGCAAATGTAGTCCTGAATGTAGGCCTCTAGGATCGCCTCCTTGGCAGCTTGTAGAAGGTTGATCTTGACAAACCTGTCCAGATGAATAGAGGTGAGGTTGACTAAATAACCGTTGGAAATGATATTCTGGACCCAGGGATCCGAGATCTCTCGGATCCATTCTTCTCAGAAGTGAGAGAGACGACTCCCGACGGGTACATGAAGCTTAGGAATGGGGAAGCTTATTGGCAGGACTTCAGGAGTAACGGGAATTAACCAAGAGCCTCGAAGAGGCCCGTAGTCAGGAGGTGGCTTTTCCATCTTTGGCTCCTCCACGAGAGCACCTCAAACCCTTTCGCTGTGCTCTCCAGTCACTACAAGAGCTTGTTTGCTGGCCAGACCTGCCACCGCGGTCTTGTCTGCCCTGCCCTCGAAAGAACTGCTGGGGAAGGCTCTTCACATTCTAGTCTGAAAGGCCCTCCATGATCTTATCTAGCTCGGAACCGAACAAACGGTTGGGCTTGAATGGAAGGCCATATAAGCTGTATTTTGAGGAATTGTCAGCGACCCTCGCTCCCTCGCTAGCTTCAACTGGAGCTGTGCGGTATCGCACAAGAAGTCCGTAGCCAGGTTGATGGTCTTGAAAGCAGCCAGTATGTCATCCTGGAAAAACCTTCTGGTTCACATCAACTTGAATTTGATCCAGGCGAGACCAGAGGAACATAGAGACTTCAAAAGCCGCTATGGCTGTGGAAGCGGAAGCTGCAGCTGCCGTAACACCCCGTCTTAGTGTGCACTCTGCAAGGGGGTCCTGCAGCTAGACCCATCATCTGCAGGAACCAGAGTGCGCTTGGACAACTTGGCAATAGCCATGTCCACCTTGGGAATGGATCCCCATGAATCCACCAAGGGTTAAGCCATCGGGAACATGGATTTAAACTTCTTTGTTAAAACCGGACCTTTTCCAGGTTTTTTCCACTCTATATCATGACAGAGAGGAGGGTCTCATCCGCTTAGAAGACACGAGGTGCCCGAGTAGCGGGAACGGGAGGCTCCCCACAGTCAACATCATGGTCCCCCGACCTGATGGACTTGAGCAACTTCTGTGTCTTTCCAGGGGAGAAAACACAACGTCAGCTCCTCCTCATCCGAGGAGGAAGAAACTAAGGAGACCAAGAAGGTCTCTCTACCAGGACAAAGGTCTCCATAGGGGACTGGGCAGGAAAAGGAAGCCTTTCCATCCAGCAGGCCCCATTGATACATATCCTGCAATGTAGGTTCACTAGAGGTCAGAACCCTCTAATGGCAGCTGTAACATCTGGGGTAGGTTAAGTCAACGGACCCAGGGACTCCCAACCAGTCTCCCAAGCTGGTATTAGCCCAGCCTTAAGCTGGTGCAGGTAAGCTGCAGGTATGATCAGCTTACAATAACCGTTGACTGCTGCAATGGTAGCAGGATAGATGCTTCCTCTTGGAATCCACTTTCCTGCCTTCCGAATCCCGCGGCGGAGACATCACTGCGGGAAAAAAAGGGACAAATAAAACATTTGTAAACCACCTATCTACGCAGGACAGGTAGAAAAACAGACCGGAGGCAGCTGAGGAAAAAAACACCACAAGTGGAACAACACCAATTTTAGGACTCTGGGAGCTAGCTGAAAAATCATATGTAGCCAGAGACCGAACTGGAGCACACAGCCTTCCAAAATAGGGGAAAGGGAGGGATAGCCAATCCACCTTTCCCCCAGTAAATCCTCCACAGGAAGAAGCATAAAAACGTGGAAAAATCGTATCCGCGATAAAAAAAAAATCGCATCTATGAAAAAAATCGTGCCCGTGAAAAAAATCACGCAAAAGCAGAGTCCCGGGGTCACCTCCGAAAGATGGCGGAACACAGGGACCGAAAATCCTGGACCAAGGACGCCGCCAAAATACCCCAGCTAGGCGCAACTGCGCGGGGCCGGCAGCAAATAAGCTGCCGGCCAAACTGACAAGGTACCTAGGAAAAGGGCAACGCCATTACCCAAACGAAAAGAAGGCTCCCCGCACTTTCCATAAAAAAAGGGGGAACAAACCGCCTAGTCCACCTGTCCAGGAGGACAGAAAAAAACACAGTGGGCTGGGGGTTGACTTCCTACTTTTAAGGAGATACTTAATTGTTAAATTGAGTTATTAGTCTTGGGCTCATTAAACATTCCGCCGGTCCTGCCAGTCCACGGGGGGTGGTTAACCCCATCTGTGCTGCTGTTAGGACGTAAGGGAATCAGTGATGTCAACACAAACTTACTGCTGACACCCTCTTCACTCTGTCGGGGGGGCTCAATTTGTTAAAGTGTTTGATAGAACAGATTCTGTTTACATCTATGTGAAATCAGCTGACGATGGTGTAAAAGGAGTGCGCTTCTTCTTGACACTAACATTAACCTGTAAGGCTGAGTTCATACTTGAGTTATTTGGGCAGTTTTGGCCCCATCACTGCCCAAATAAGTGAAGTGTGCAGTGATTCTAATAGCGAAGCCTGTCATCTGCATGCCATACTAAATCACAGTATTATTTCACTACCCCAGCACATCCCTATGCGTGTTACCAGCCGAATTGAATTTTTGAGAAGTGAAAGGGCTTCCAAAAATTACAAGGAACCAGCACTCCAATACACCCTTTATTACACATAAAGGAGGGCATCATACACACCCTTGAAAAATTATGATTGATGGCCTGCTGGTGACCCTCAAAAACATTAGGAGCAAGGGCCTGTTGGGGACCGTCTAATACATTATGGATGAGGGCCTGCTGCCGAGCTGAACATCTAAAACATTATGGGCGAGGGCATGCTGCTGATATGACCATCTAAAACATTAGGGGCGAGGGCCTGCTGCTGAGCTGACCCTCTAAAACATTATGGGCAAGGACCTACTGGTGACCCTCTAAAACATTAGGGGTGAGGGTCTGCTGCTGAGCTGACTCTCTAAAACATTAAGAGCGAGGGCAGCCTAATAAACATGTTGATATGATGGAGGAGGAGAAGGAGGACAAGAAAAGGAAGATTGAACCATATACCCTTTTTGTGGTGGAAGGGGTGCATGGGAATACAGTGTATTCAATACACCATAAAAACAACATTTAAAGTGCCTTTATGTTCAGCCAATTTCCTCTGGTGGAGTAGAGAAGTCAGGAGCAATCCAGGCCTTGTTAATTTAATAAGAGTCAACCTGTCAGCATTTTCAGTTAAAAGGGCAAATGCGCTTATCAGTTATTATGCCCCCAGCAGCACTAAATACTTGCTCTGACAAAGCGCTGGTGGCAGGGCAGGCCAGCACCTCCAACGCATAGAGCGCTAGTTCGTGCCACGTGTCCAGCTTGGACACCTAATAGTTGTAAGGCACAGAGGGATCATTGAGGATGCAGACACGGTCTGCTATGTACTCCATCTTCCAAAATGTTTCCCTCCTTGTGACACTAGGCCGCTCATCAGGGTGAGGGTGCTGGCGGGGTGTCATGAAATTGTCCCAGGCCTTGGAGAGTGTTGCCCTGCCTCTGTTGGAACTGCTGTGTATTTCCCTTGTTTCCCCTCCTTGGTTGCCCAAGGAACTACGTACTCTGCCGCCAGCGTTGTCAGCTGGAAATTTTTGGAGCAATTTTTCCACAAGGACCTTCTGGTATTGCGCCATTTTGCTAATCCTCTCCACCACAAGAATGAGAGATGAGTTCTCTTTGTAGCGGGGGAAGGGTGAACAACCAGTTATCTGAGTTGTCCAAAATGTGTACAACGTGAGGGTTACGGGAAAGGCAGCATAACATATAGTCAGCCATGTGTGCCAGAGTCCCAACAGATAAGACTTTGCTGTCCTCATCAGCAGGATGACTCTCAATCTCCTCATCCTCTTCCTCCTCTTCTGCCCATCCACGCTGAACAAATGGAATAAACCTGCTATGGGTACAACCCTCTGTAGCGAAGGCAACCATCTCCTGCTCCTCGTCCTCCTCCTCCTCATGATCATCAAACAATTTGCGCAGAGAAGACGATCTAAGGGTGGTCTGGCTATCACCCTATGTACTGTCTTTCCCCATTTGCACCTCTTCCACATGCAAAGTGTCCGCCTTCATTGAGAGCAGCGAGCATTTCAGTAGACACAGAAGTGTGATGGTTACACTAATAATAGCGGCATTGCCGCTTACCATCTGTGTTGATTCCTCAAAGTTGCGGAAAACCTCACAGAGGTCAGACATCGATGCCCACTCGTCGCTTGTGAAGAGTGGAAGCTGATTAGAAAGGTGATGACCATGTTGCAGCTGGTATTACACTACTGTCCTCTACTGCTCACAAAGCCTGGTCAACATGTAGAACGTGGAGTTCCAGCACGTGCTCACGTCACACAATAGTCGGTAAACTGGCACTTGCAAGCACTGCTGCAGCATTGCCAGATTGGCGGCAGCTGTAGAAGACTTTCGGAAATGGGCACACACGCTGCACAACTTTACCAGTAGCTTAGGCAAATTGAGGTAGGTTTTGAGAAACCGCTGAACCACTAAGTTGAACACGTGGGCTAGGCATGGTATGTGTGTGAGCTTGCCGAGCTCCAAAGCTGCCACCAAGTTACAGCCATTATCAGACACAACCATGCTTGGTTGTAGGTTGAGTGGCGAGAGCCACAGCTCAGTCTGGTCCCTTATACCCTGCCACAGCTCTGTGGAGGTGTGATGTTTGTCACCTAAGTAAATAAGTTTTAGCACGGCCTGTTGCCGCTTCCCCACTGCAGTGCTACACTGCTTCCAGCTACTGACTGATGGCTGACTGGTGCTGCAAGATGAGAGTTCCGAAGTGGTAGTGGAGGAGGAGGTGGAGGAGGAGAAGGGGGGTTGCAGCCACTAATGTAGGTGGTGGCGGAAATCCTGATGGAAGTAGGGCCCACAATCCTTGGCATCGGTAGCACCTGTGCCATCTCAGGGTATGACTCGCTCCTGGCCTCCACAACGTTCATGCAGTGTGTCATCAGGGACATGTTACGTCCCTGGCCACAAGCACTTGTCCATGTGTCAGTCATTAAGTGGACCTTCCCAATAACTGCATTGGTCAGGGAATGGGTGATGTTACAGGACACATGCTGGTGAAAGACGGGGACGGCACACTGGGAAAAATAGCGGCGGCTGGGGACTAAGTAATGAAGTAACGGCAAGCATCATCAGGCTGCGGAAAGCCTTTGTGTCCACAAGCCTAAATGGCAACTTCTCCAGGGCCAGCAATTTGGAACGGTATGCAGTTAGTGCTATGGCCTGTGGGTGGGTGGACTGGGGTATGGACATCTGTCCAGGGCCAGCAATTTGGAACGGTATGCAGTTAGTGCTATGGCCTGTGGGTGGGTGGACTGGGGTATGGACATCTGTACATTGCACTGGGACACAGAAGTGGATGTGCTAGCTGATGGTGCTTGCGAAGGTTCAGGTGCAGGGCGGGAGGCATACGGGCCTGCGTCATGGACAGGGGATTGGCCTGCACGTAACACAGGGGAAGAGGAGACAGTGGTGTGACCCGCATACACTGATTGTGAACCCAGGCTTTCGGCCCACCTATTGTCTTGCTTTGATGCCATGTGGCGGATCTTGAGACACTAATTGCGGTTGGCTTATTGGCAACTGTGTCTCATCATCATCATGTCACCTCGTGAAACACTATTTGCCGTTCCCCACCATCATCTTTTTCTGACTGTGGATGCTCAAGAGTTTGGGAATCAGTGTACAAGATCTCCTCATGTTCCTTTTCAAGCGGGCTTGGAGAGAGGGCCAAATCAAGGAATGGCAATGAAAAGAGCTCCTCGGAATATCCGAGTGTGGGATCACTTGTTTGCCAAGACACTCCATGGTGGGAGGAAGGAGGATCAGGGTGAGGATTCTGTTAACCAGACTCTTGGCTACAGAGACTGGACTTTGTGGAAGACAGGGCAGTACTTAACTGACTGGAAGCATTATCTGCTGCAATCCAACCGACCACCTGGTCGCACTGGCTTTGACTTTGCGAGTGGTGTCCTACGCCACCCTGCAATCTGGGACATGAAGCTAGGTATTGTGGATAAGTGTGTTTCTCAGGTAATGTCGCTGTCACCAGCAGCGAAAAAATTAAACTGAATGTCACTGATATTTATGATGCATAAATGTTATACAGGAGATGTACAGCAGGTAATGTCGCTGTCACCAGCGGCTAAAAAATTAAACTGAATGTCACTGATATTTATGATGCGCAAACATTATACAAGAGATGTAGTGCAGGTAATGTCACTGTCACCAGCGGCGAAAAAATTTAACTGAATGTCACTGATATTTATGATGCGCAAACGTTATACAGGAGATGTAGCGCAGGTAATGTCACTGTCACCAGAGGCTTATAAAAAGTTACAGGAAATGTCACATTTGGGATGCGCAACCTTTATAGAGGAGATGTAGCACAGGTAATGTCGCTGCTGTCACCAGCGTGTAATTAAAAATTACAGGGAATGTCACAGCTATTTGGGAGGTGCAACCGCTATATAGGAGATGTAGCACAGGTAATGTCGATGCTGTCACCAGCAGCTAACTGTCACGACTGTGACTGATCCAGATAGGTCTGGGAAGAGAAGGTCGCAGCGACTTGCTACTCGCGATAGCTTGTGAGTTTGCTTTATGGTTCAGGGTATGTCATCCAGGTTTTGCCTTGTGAACCTTTTTGTCCTGACTGGGAGTTTGTAGGCATTCTTCTCAGGTGAGTGCTGTCTGCCACTCCCAGCTACTATATTAGTTTCAGTTTCACTTGCAGTCATTGCCAGATATAGTCCTTACCTCCAGTGCTATTCTGACCTTTGAAGGAGATCGTTTGACGGTATTGCTGTGGAGCTCGTGTCTGGCGTGGACTGTCGTTGTTGGGATCATCTTCTCTGCTCGTGACTGGATAAGTCTATCTCTGCTGGAGATTGTTTGTTTGTTTGTTACTGTCTTCCCCTGTTGTTCTCCTAGACATGAGTGATGGTGACTAGTGCTCCCATCTTCCTTTCCCCAGTCTAGTCTTCTGAGGGTCACTCAGGGTTTAGGCATCCTGCTCGCCGCACGGGTTCACACCCCGTCTAGGGTATCAGGGCAGGCAGATGCCAGCGTAGGGTTTGTCAGGGGTGGCCGTTCTATTTCCCATCTGTAGATAAGGGTCCCCCTTCCCCTCCGTCTGGTGCGACACGACTGCTGCTGGGATAGCGGTCATGACACTAACGTTCTACAGGAGAGGTAGCACAGTTATGTCGCTGCTGTCACCAGTGGCTAACATTATGCAGGAGATGTAGCGCAGGTAATGTCGCTGCTCTCACCAGCAGTCCAACAATTGCACTCAATTTAGCGCATGTTGCGCTAATATATTTTGTGGCCGGATATGGACTGTTGGGTCTCTAACAAAATTTCAACACTCAACACTCAAAACTCACGAAAAAAAAAAAAACATTCCCCTCCCTATACTATCTGTCCCTGCTTCTGCAGCTCGCCCTGACTGAGTCTGAGCCGAACCAAATGTCATCGGGTGCTATATAGCACCTGATAACGCTTTCCGGCTAGCCAATCACTGTAATGTCAGTAACCAACATGGCTACAGCATTACAGTGAGTGGCAGTACTTCCCCGCACATTTATTGGCTGCGTAGCAGCAACAAACGTGTGGGGAGGAGATTTGAGCATCGCGCTCGAGCACACACGGTGTTCGGCCGAACACCGCGATGTGCCGAGCATCACGATGCTCAAGTCGAACACCAGTTCAGCCGAGAATGCTCGCTTAACACTAAAAACAATGTAAAATCGCATCTTTCCTATTAATACACCAAATTTACAATAATATCACACAAAAATTGCACCCCGATCACAAGCAAGGTTTTCTCGAATTAGTGATGTATTATATAGCAAAAAACCTAAAAGCAGCAGTTTAACACCAATTTGGATCCCTAATTAGTGCAGCAAAGTGTAATAGAATCACTCCCATTACCCAGGCTGTACACTTTCCTATTGATCCCTGTTCTCCTTTTATAGTGTAGATAGTGCCTCCCTACACCTTGAATAATCTTTCTCTGAAGGACAATGAAGTCTGTCCTAGCACTGTTAATAAAGACAAACAGACCGCACTGCTGTATATCAGTATGAATCTCCTCACTTCTCAAAATGGGCTGTTAGTCTCTGGACATTGAAAACACCATCCAGCTCCCCAGGTAAACGTTCCTCCTCTCCCAGACACTCCTATAGGGATCAAGGATTGACCACAATGGTGAAGTATTGCCAGACTCCGTGAATATCATATTATTTCTAAAGTGTGATATTTACCCACGTCACAGTTTGGACTGCAGCGCTGAGTTATATAACGAAGTATTGTAACTGTTCTGTATCTGGAATTGTCCTAGCACTGTCCCTAGCGCCTGCTGATGTCTCTCCCTGCACTAAGCACACTGGAAAATGGCAGAATCCAAGATGGCGGAGGCTATTTATAGTGATGAGTGGCATAGGCAATATTCGAATTCGTGATATTTAGCAAATTTTTGGCCGGATATTCGCCATAAATTCGCAAATTTGAGAATTTGTGATCTCCAGTCATTATTTATTTGATTCAGCAATGTAATATATTCACGATAAAAATTCGCCATTAGAATATTTGCGATCAACACTGGGGTAGGCAACTTTCCTATTGGTTGCTAGGGATGTTGCTAAGTGACGATATTCGCGATAAATTCATGATAAATTTGGATAAATTCACGATTAAAATATTCCCGATCAACACTATTCACGAATATGTATATATAGCACTAAATTCTAAATATTGGTGAATTATCGAAGTGGCGATATTCGCAATTAAAATTCACGAATCGAATATTTGCGCTCAACACTAGCTACTTATAGGTCTGTAACATCACAAGAGCTTGCTGGCTTCTGATTGGCTGCATGCATAGCATTGCGGGTGATCCCTCATTACCAAAGTTCCTTGTTCCATGTCCTAACACGTGCAGCAGACATTTTAGGAGAAAATGCGATTCGTTACCATGAAGCATGAGGGAATTCGGCTTCGGTGTGAATCGAATTTTCCCTGAAATTCGGATCGAATTCCACTTCGTCAACTTCAATTCGCTTATCTCCATCCCTGGCCACAAATATACTTGTGTCCCCCCAATGTGTATATTCACCAATAGGGATGAGTGAATCGACTTCGGATGAAACAGCAATCGCTCCGTACAGTATTAGAATGTATTGGTTCCAATGAGCCGAAATTATTACTTTGCAAAGTCTCGCGAGGCACCACTTGGAACCGAACCCGAGTTTGGAAATGGCTTTTTACAGTAGAAGTCTATTTATGAAGTTATTACGCAAAGTAATAACTTCTGCAGCAGTTTTCTATCAAGAACACCACTCCATGAGGAATGTCTAACCTCCAGAACTTGAAACTGTATCGATTTGGTGTCACCATGGTAAACTTGACATGGCGTGATATGGAGTTATCAGATTAATTTTAGATATCATTAAGATGTTTTCCAATCCACTGCCTTAATTCCCTAATAGTTTTTTCAACATATTGCAACCTGCGCATACAAGTAGCAAGGTACACCAGTTTCATGGTCTTATAGTTTATTAACGTTCTAATATAGAAGGCTTTGTTGGTAACTATACTTATAAATGTCTGCCTGTTCTGATGGAGGTGCATGCTATGCATTTGCCACATTTGTAGGTCTCCACTAGATCACTGAGCTAAATAGATGGTTGAGATGTCTGGAAGAAGCTATGGACAAGCCTGTCCGTTAAATTGCAACCTCGCTGAAATGTAATTGCAGGCGTTTCATTCACCAGATGTCCCACATCAGGGTCAGATTGTAAAATATACCAATAAATATACCAATAAAGTACTTTAACTTCTCTGTGGGCAGCATCATATTTCGCAATAATGTGAATTTTGTTATCTCCCTCATCTTGGATTCAGTAATGTATCCCGATTACAGCCTCGGTAATGCTAACAAGCCTCTGCTAAGACATGATAGTGGTAACCTTGCTATGTGCGGGTTGCAATATGTTGGAAAAACTATTAGGAAATTCAGATGGAGGATTGGAGGACATCTATATGACATCCTTAATGAGCCACACCACGTCACACAAGTTCACCATGGTGACACCAAATCAATTCAATTTCAAGGTCTGGGGTTGGTGACTTTGATAGAAAACGGCTGCAGATGTTATCAGTGAATATACACGTTTTATTTTGGAAAATACATCTCGACACAATTTGCCTAAGTACCTGTAGTTTTGGTTTTATCAGCAATATATTTAATAAAGATTTTTTTTTTCTTTTAGGCAGGGAATCTAGTGAGTCTAGTGACATAGAAACATAAAGTATACCATATACATTTTCAGCATCCATGATTAAAATATTATTTTTGCAAAGAAGCTCAAATGTTTGTTCTATCACTACTATTTAAACATGAACAGTATATCAGTTGTGTTATTGGTTTTACTCATGCACAAGAGCACCCTCTTGTGAGGTTAGAGAAACTATTCATTTAAAATTGGTTTTAAATGAGTATATCTAATTTTTTTTATTCATTTCATTATGTTAAAACTGTCCAGTCTGTCCGTCACTAAGGTATAAGTAAGTACCATGATTTTCAATAAGGCATATAAACTATCCTACAATTCTTATAATGAACATGTGAGCAGCAGAACTAAACAATGGAGCAACAGAAAAAGGTGGCCTGGTCTGGTGAATTAAGTTTTTTTTTACATCATGAGGACAGCTGTCCAAGATGGCACCAGGTAACTTTTCTGTGAGAAGGTAAGCTGGTTAAGAGTGTAATGATCTGGGCAGTGCTTTTCTGGGAAACTTTTTACTTCACATTGCTAAAGGGGTTTACCAGGAGAAAAATATTCCTGGTACCTATACCACTTAGCTGTTTGAAGACGCTCTGGTGAGTGTTGCAGCCTCCTCACAACATACTAAGCACAGAGCTATACATTGTATATTGGCTGTGCTTGGTATTGAAGCTCATAATCATTCACTTGAATAATACTGAGCTGCACATAGGACATGTGACCAATAAACGAGATAATACTGCCCTAGGAATAGGCTGCAGCTCTCAACAGAGTACCACAGCTTCTTCAAAAAGCTGATTGGTGGTGCCGGCATTTAGACTGTGACTGATCTGATATTGATCACTTATTTAGGAGATAGGTCACTAATATTTTACCCCTCGAAAACCCAATTAAAACCAAGTAAACCTCTTCAAGGCAGACATACTGTATAAGGGTACTAGTTTCATTTAGCAGAAAATGCACCTGGCAAACTGCAACTAGAGATGAGCAAATTGAAGCTGACGAAGCGGAATTTGATCTGAATTTCAAGAAAAATTAGTTTCGCATCGAAAGCGAATTTCCTTGCGCTTCATGGTAACGAATTGCATTTTTTCCTAAAATGGCTGCTACACATGTGAGGACATGGGGCAAGGAACTCTGGGAAGACTGTATCACCCATGCTGACATGCATGCAGCCAATCAGCAGCCAGCCCTGTCACAGCCCTATAAATACGGCGGCCATCTTAGATTCTGCCATTCACCAGCATGCTTAGTGCAGGGAGAGACGTGTCTGCAGGCGCTAGGAACAGTGATAGGAAAGACTTGATTGTGGTGAACAAAAAAAAAACGATTTACAAGTGCAGGGAAAGATTACTCAAGGTGTAGTGAAAGGATAGGGAGGAATCATTCAACCAGCATTTGTGTTGAACAGGGTTCAGTCGGGGAGGTGACAGCCTGGGTAATAGGAACAATCCGATTACACCTTGCTGCACTGACTGCGGATCCAAATTGCCTTTATACAGCTCTGTAATTCCAGCAAACCTGTCTTATTAGGGTGTAAGTGCTGTTTGATACGGGCATTAACAGGGTTTATTACAAGGAAAAATGTCTATGTTTTATTTGCCCTTGTGCGGTGCAGTTATATGTTCTAAATAGAGATGAGCGAACTTTTAAAAAAAGTCTGGTGTTCGGCGTTTGGGTTGTTGTAAGTCGCGCATCCCGTTATGGATTCCACTATAGCGGCATATGGAATCATTAAGGGGCCGCTGCCACCAACCTGAACTGTTGAACAGCCGAAGGACCTGGGGTGACGTCACCGTCATGTGATCAGTGCAGGGGGCGTGGCTCAGCACGGGAATCCAGTGCTGAGCCACGCCCCTGCACTGATCACATGACAGTGACGTCACCCCAGGTCCTTCGGCTGTTCAACAGTTCGGGTTGGTGGCAGCCGCCCCTTATGGATTCCATATGCCGCTATAGTGGAATCCATAACGGGATGCGCGACTTACCACAACCCAAACGCGGAACACTGGACTTTTTTTTAAAGTTCGCTCATCTCTAGTTCTAAAGCACTTTTATTAGTGGGAAAAAAGAGCTTATTAGCCATTGTGTGGTGAAGGGCGAAAATTACAGCCCTTTTTGTCGTGTATTAGTAAAATATATTTGTCACTTTGATATGCAGTTATCTGTTTTAAAGCCCTTTTTTCTGTGTGTTAGTGGAAAAAGAAAAAATATATTTGCCGCTCAGCGGTCCAGTGATATATTCGGAAGCCTAGTTTGCCGTGTATTAGTGGCGAAATAAAAATATATTCGCCGTCCGGCGTTGCATATATCTGTTGAAAAGACTGCTGTGTAAAAGCAGAACTAAATTTGGGCCTAACTGACGTTCTGCGGTGCAGTGATATATTCGGAAGTCCTGTATGCCGTGTATTACTGGCAAAATAAAAATATATTCGCCGTCCAGCGTTGCATATATCTGTTGAAAAGCCGGCTGTGTAAAAGTATAAAAAAATTTGGGCCTAATTGATGTTCTGCGGATCAGTGATATATTCGGAAGCCCAGTTTGCCTTGTATTAGTGGTGAAATAAAAATATATTCGCCGTCCAGCGTTGCATATATCTGTTGAAAAGCCTGTTGTGTAAAAGTAGAAAAAAATCTGGGCCTAATTGGCATTCTGTGGTGCAGTGATAAATTGGGAAGGCTAAGTTTGCCGTGTATTAGTGGTGAAATAAAAATATATTCGCCGTCCAGCATTGCATATATCTGTTGAAAATCCTGTTGTGTAACAGTAGAAAAATTTGGACCTAACTAATGTTCTGCAGAGCAGTGATATATTCGGAAGCCCAATTTGCCGTGTATTAGTGGCGAAATAAAAATATATTCGCCGTCCAGCGTTGCATTTATCAGTTGAAAAGCCTTTTGTGTAAAAGTGGGAAAAAATTAGGGCCTAATTGCCGCTCAGCGGTGCAGTAATATATTCGGAAGCCCAGTTTGTCATGTATTAGTGGAAAAAAAATAATAATATTTGCCGTTCATCATTGCATTTATCTGTTGATAAGCCTTGTGTAGTGTAAAACGTTAAAAAAATAAAGGCCTATTTGCCATTCAGCGGTGCAGTTATATGTGGTAAAGGCCTTTTTGCGGTGAAATTTTTTCTGTGAAGCGGGCTTTTGGGGTGATGGGTGATTGTATACCTCTTTTTGCAGTACGGGCTGAATTACGTAGTGGAGAAATTTGTAATATGAAACAGGCTTTTTTTGGAAAAATTCATAGGTGACTTTACACCTTCTTTTGCTGTATAGACAGAATTACATTGTGGTGAAATATGTTATATGAAACTGGCTATTTTTCGTCAAATTTATGGGTGATTGTACAGCTCCTTTTGCGGTACGGGACGAAATACGTAGTGGCGAAATTTGTAATATGAAACAGGCATTTTTGGGGAAAATTCATGGGTGACTGTACACCTTCTTTTGCTATATGGACTGAATTACGTAGTGCTGAATAGTGTTGATCACGAATATTCGAATTTGCAAATTTTAATCGCAAATATCGGCACTTTGAGAATTCGTGAATATATAGAATATCTTTAAAATATATTCGTGATATATATATATAATCGTGAATATTCGTTTTTTTTTTTTTTTTTAAATACCAGTCTATGCAAATTTTTATGTGAATTTTTTTAATCTGAATTTTCACAATCAAGAAAATAATGCCTGAAGAACAGGAATTTGTGAATTCACGAATATATGCCGCTCATCACTAGTGCTGAAATTTGTAATATGAAACGGCTTTTTTTGGGAAAATTCATGGGTGACTGTACACCTCCTTTTGCGGTACGGGTTGAATTACGTAGTGGTGAAATTTGTAATATAAAATTTGTAATAAAAAATTCATAAGTGAGTGATTGTACACCTCCTTTTACGGTATGGACCAAATTATGTAGAGGTGAAATTTGATATATGAAACAGGCTTTTTTTCGTCACATTTATGGATGATTTTACACCGACTTTTGCGGTATGGACCAAATACTTAGTGGTGAAATCTGTTATATGAAACAGGCTTTTTTGGGGAAAATTGATGGGTGACTGTACACCTCCTTTTACTGTATGGGCCGCATTATGCAGTGGGGCAATTTTTTATTTCAAGGTAAACTCTGCTGCACTGTATTTCTTGTGATGTCAATTAGTGATGTCGCGAACATAAATTTTTCCGTTCGCAAATGGCGAACGCGAACTTCCGCAAATGTTCACGAACATGCGAACAAGGCGAACCGCCATAGACTTCAATAGACAGGCGAATTTTAAAACCCACAGGGACTCTTTCTGGCCACAATAGTGATGGAAAAGTTGTTTCAAGGGGACTAACACCTGGACTGTGGCATGCCGGACGGGAATCCATGGCAAAACTCCCATGGAAAATTACGTAGTTGATGCAGAGTGTGGTAAGTTGTAATCGCAATGCGATTAATACAGGTTATATTAATCGCATTGCGAATTTAACTTAGAGCTGGGTTCCTAATGGTTGTATTGCTAGAATATAAAGAAGATTGAGAATATAGCGCTATTTTCTATCAAAAACGCCCAAATGGCCCCTGGGGGGTTCAGATATCTTGCCTCGGAGGCAGCAGAACGTTGGTGGTAGTCATAGTCAACTGTCATATACAATCAAATAGAGGCATCAAATGGATTTGCAAAGCGATTAATAATTGTAAGTATTATTCGCATTGCGATTACAACTTAGAGCTGAGTTCCTAATGGTTGTATTGCTAGAATATAACGTATATTCTAGCAATACAACAACCATTAGGAACTCAGCTCTAAGTTGAATTCGCAATGCGATTAATAAAGGTTATATTAATCGCATTGCGATTACAACTTAGATCTGAGTTCCTAATGGTTGTATTGCTAGAATATAACGAAGATTGAGAATATTGTGCTATATTCGTTATCTTCGTTATATTCTAGCAATACAACCATTAGGAACTCAGATCTAAGTTGAATTCGCAATGCGATTAATAAAGGTTATATTAATCGCATTGTGATTTACAATTACTAACACTGCAGCTTCAGAATGAATCTAAGATGGATGCTGTCCTTGCGTTTAGATAGCAGGTGGGAGGGTCTCGGGAGGGGGGTTATGCTGATTGGCTGGAATGTGTCTGCTGACTGTGAGGTACAGGGTCAAAGTTTATCCAATGATAAAGTATAGGTGCGAACACGAACATCGAATATGTTCGCACGCCGCGGCGGACGCGAACAAGCTATGTTTGCCGGGAACTGTTCGCCGGCGAATAGTTCGGGCCATCTCTAATGTCAATGTGTCCAACTATGCCCCTTCCGCGATTTACACCAAATATATTATTTTCATTTAGAGATCCAAGAATTATGTTGGAGGCATGTACTGTATGCAAGCCATGTGCAACCCCTCTCATCACTCTCACGCTGTTCTGCCCCTGGTTTGCCTGGGCGAACGGAGTCACACAGGGTAGGAACTGCTCTGTGTCCTTCATCAAGAAATCGAATCCCGGCTTTCTCCATGAAAATTGGAACCTTGGTGACCGACAACAGGAAGAACATGGAGTCAGCGCTGTGTCAAGGAGGGCTGAACCATGCGCCCTGAATGGCACACGTGTTCAATCTGGTTGTCAAGCGGTTCCTTAAGGCCTCTTTCACACGGGCATCATGTTTGACGCCCGGATAAGAGGCGGGTGCGTTGCAGGAATATGCGTGATTTTTCCGCGCGGGTGCAAACGTTTGTAATGCGTTTTGCACGCGCGTGTGAAAAATCGCCATGTTTGGTACCCAGACCTGAAGCCGGACTTCATCACTGAAGTCCGGTTTCGGGTAGAGTATTCTGGAGAATTTATTATTTTCCCTTATAACATGGTTATAAGGGAAAATAATAGCATTCTTAATAAAGAATGCTTAGTAAAATGAAGATGAAGGGGTTAAAAATAATAAAACTTAACTTACCTTAGCCACTTGATCGCGTAGTTGCGATCTGTCTTCTCTCTTCAAGCTTCAGCTAACAGCTAAAGGACCTGTGATGATGTAACATCACATGGTCCAATCACATGGTCCATCACCATGGTAAGATGGAAAACTCGCCCGTGTGAAAGGGGCCTAAGTCTTCCACCCATCTGCAATACATCCTGAAAATGGCCAGGAAACTTTGCATGCACATCAGCCACTCATACACCGCAAAGCACACCCTTGAGCTGCAGTGGCAGAACGGCATCCCCCAACATCGGCTGATATGCAACGTTTCCACCTGTTGGAATTCCACCCTCCATATGTTGGACCGAGTATAAGAAATGAGAAAGGCCATCAACGATTTCTTGATGATCCAAGCGGACAGGAGTAGTCCCCTGTTTAACTTCAATGTCAGCCAGTGGCAGCTCATGCATGACTCCTGCCTTATGCTCAGGCCCTTTGAGGAGGACATGCTATTTGTCAGTCGCCAGGACTACGGGATGAACATACTATGGGATGTCATTCCACTGCTTCATATCCTGGAACAGATACTGGTAAATCTGGCTAGTCAGGGGACTGGAGACATGGCACCTAGAAAGATGGCGGCAGAGTTTGATACATTTGTCTGTCAAGATCTCTGTTTACAGTCAGTGAACGGGAACATCATTTATTGCAAGGATATGCAAAAACCAACCGTTAGGGTGTTAACACCCAGAAGTAGGTAATCGGCACAAAGGAGCAGTCATTTTCACAGCCCGAGATATCCTCCTGGAAGCTTGACCTCTGCACATCGACGGTCTGCATTGTGAAGCTTGTCTAAAACAAAAATCCCGCAGTGCACCCCCATGGAGGAAACTCTTGATCCGGCACAGGCTGCTTTGCTCCTTCAAAAACAATAGACTCTGTACAGGGTGACACCAATGTATAATTTCTCATACACCAGACTGAAAGGGTATTCCAAGCACCTGTCTGCCCACACAGCTGCCGAGAAGCAGAAGGGTCTTGCCATTAAAGTGGGCTCAGAGCTGAACCTAAAAGCCACGTTTTCCTGTTTACCTGGACTCAAAGGAAATGACAGAGATCCACTGGTTGTGCTCATACAGATTTCATTCAAGCCTCCACTCACCAAGGCAAGCACAGAGGATGTACACAGAGAACGATCTATTGGAGGTGTTACCAAAGACATTTACTTGCCTCTTGCTCTTCCTGTATAACGGCTCCGAGGCGCTCTCCAGTGATAAGCGGCATGGGCAATATTTGAATTCGCGATATTTCGAGAATATTTTGGCATATACTTGTCAGATATCGAGAATTCATGATCTTGTTTGCGAAAATCGTCAATCGCAAAATTTGCAATGTGACGTGTCTTGATCAGTGTCAGCCACAGAGCTTGTTTTCTCTATGCCTGTCAAACCTTGCATGGACATTTCTCGTGCCATCCACGCAGAGGACGTCAAAACTTTATGGAATGATATTCATAAATCAAAGGACGAGGTCACGTTGGAGGAAGTGGACAATTTATTCCAATGTCTTTACTAGAGATGAGCGAACACCTGGATGTTCGGGTTCGAGAGGTTCGGCCGAACTTCCGGAAAATGTCCGGGTTCGTGATCCGAACTCAACCCGAACTTCATCCCGAACCCGAACCCCATAGAAGTCAATGGGGACCCGAACTTTTGGGCACTAAAAAGCCTGTAAAAGACTCCCGGAAAGGGCTAGAGGGCTGCAAAAGGCAGCAAAATGTAGGTAAATCCCCTGCAAACAAATGTAGATAGGGAAATGAATTAAAATAAAATAAAATAAATAAAAATTAACCAATATCAATTGGAGAGAGGTCCCACAGCAAGGAATCATGCGTCATATCATCCACCACTGGAGAAGGCCACTCTCATTTATTTGGGACCAGCACCCAGACAGAGGATACAGGTCCCACAGCAAGGAATCATGCTTCATATCAACCACCACCGGAGATGGCCACTCTCATGTATTTTGGACCAGCACCCAGACAGAGGATAAAGGTCCAACAGCAAGGAATAAGGCGTCATATCAACCACCACCGGAGAAGGCCACTCTCATGTATTTTGGACCAGCACCCAGACAGAGGATACAGGTCCCACAGCAAGGAATAAGGCGTCATATCAACCACCACCGGAGAAGGCCACTCTCATTTATTTTGGACCAGCACCCAGACAGAGGAGAGAGGTCCCACATCAAGGAATCATGCGTCATATCAACCCCCACAGGAGAAGGCCACTCTCATTTATTTTGGACCAGCACCCAGACAGGGGATACAGGTCCCACAGCAAGGAATCATGCCTCATATCAACCACCAACGGAGAAGGCCACTCTCATTTATTTCGGCACAGCACCCAGACAGAGGATACAGGTCCCACAGCAAGGAATCATGCCTCATATCAACCACCAACTGAGAAGACCACTCTCATTTATTTCGGCCCAGCACCCAGACAGAGGATACAGGTCCCACAGCAAGGAATCATGCCTCATATCAACCACCAACGGAGAAGGCCACTCTCATTTATTGCGGCCCAGCACCCAGACAGAGGATACAGGTCCCACAGCAAGGAATCATGCGTCATATCAACCACCACCGGAGAAGGCCACTCTCATGTATTTTGGACCAGCACCCAGACAGAGGAGAGAGGTCCCACATCAAGGAATAAGGCGTCATATCAACCCCCACCGGAGAAGGCCACTCTCATTTATTTTGGACCAGCACCCAGACAGAGGAGATAGGTCCCACAGCAAGGAATCATGCCTCATATCAACCACCAACGGAGAAGGCCACTCTCATTTATTTCGGCCCAGCACCCAGACAGAGGATACAGGTCCCACAGCAAGGAATCATGCGTCATATCAACCACCACCGGAGAAGGCCACTCTCATGTATTTTGGACCAGCACCCAGACAGAGGAGAGAGGTCCCTCATCAAGGAATCATGCGTCATATCAACCCCCACCAGAGAAGGCCACTCTCATTTATTTTGGACCAGCACCCAGACAGAGGATACAGGTCCCACAGCAAGGAATCATGCGTCATATCAACCACCACCGGAGAAGGCCACTCTCATGTATTTTGGACCAGCACCCAGACAGAGGAGAGAGGTTTTTACAGCAGAGAATCATGCATTTAGATCACCCACCACAGGAGTAGGCCACCATTTAATGGGACCCCGGCAACCATGTCAGATGGCACAAACATCAGCTTCACATCACCCAGCACAAGAGAAGGCCACTTTGAGAGACTTTGACCCCTGCACCCAGACGGAGGAGAGAGGTTTTCACAACAGAGAATCATGCATTTAGATCACCCACCACAGGAGTAGGCCACCATTTAATGGGACCCCGGCAACCATGTCAGATGGCACAAACATCAGCTTCACATCACCCAGCACAAGAGAAGGCCACTTTGAGAGACTTTTACCCCTGCACCCAGACGGAGGAGAGAGGTCCCACAGCAGAGATTCAGGCATTTATATCAGCCAGAACAGGAGAAGGCCGCTTTCAGTGACTTAGGCCTTAGCACCGACACAGAGGAGACAGGTCAGATAGCACAAGCATCAGTTTCACATCAACCACCACAGGAGAAGGGCACTTTTAGAGACTTTGACCCTGCACCCAGAAAGAGGAGAGAGGTCCCACAGCAGAGATTCAGGCATTTATATCAGCCAGCACAGGAGAAGGCCGCTTTCAGTGACTTAGGCCTTAGCACCGACACAGAGGAGACAGGTCAGATAGCACAAGCATCAGTTTCACATCAACCACCACAGGAGAATGGCACTTTCAGAGACTTTGACCCCTGCAGCCACACGGAGGAGAGAGGTCCCACAGCAGAGAATCAGGCATTTATATCAGCCAGAACAGGAGAAGGCCGCTTTCAGTGACTTAGGCCTTAGCACCGACACAGAGGAGACAGGTCAGATAGCACAAGCATCAGTTTCACATCAACCACCACAGGAGAATGGCACTTTCAGAGACTTTGACCCCTGCAGCCACACGGAGGAGAGAGGTCCCACAGCAGAGAATCAGGCATTTATATCAGCCAGAACAGGAGAAGGCCGCTTTCAGTGACTTAGGCCTTAGCACCGACACAGAGGAGACAGGTCAGATAGCACAAGCATCAGTTTCACATCAACCACCACAGGAGAATGGCACTTTCAGAGACTTTGACCCCTGCAGCCACACAGAGGAGAGAGGTCCCACAGCAGAGAATCAGGCATTTATATCAGCCAGAACAGGAGAAGGCCGCTTTCAGTGACTTAGACCTTAGCACCGACACAGAGGAGACAGGTCAGATAGCACAAGCATCAGTTTCACATCAACCACCACAGGAGAATGGCACTTTCAGAGACTTTGACCCCTGCAGCCACACGGAGGAGAGAGGTCCCACAGCAGAGAATCAGGCATTTATATCAGCCAGAACAGGAGAAGGCCGCTTTCAGTGACTTAGGCCTTAGCACCGACACAGAGGAGACAGGTCAGATAGCACAAGCATCAGTTTCACATCAACCACCACAGGAGAAGGGCACTTTTAGAGACTTTGACCCCTGCACCCAGAAAGAGGAGAGAGGTCCCACAGCAGAGAATCAGGCATCATGTTAACCACCACAGGAGTAGGCCACCTTTTGTTTCTTTGACCCCTGCACCCAGAAAGAGGAGAGAGGTCCCACAGCAGTGAATCAGGCATTTATATCAGCCACCACAGGAGAAGGCCGCTTTCAGTGACTTTGGCCCCCTGCACCCACACAAAGGAGACATGTCAGACAGCACAAGTATAACATTCATATCACCCAGCACAGGAGAAGGACACTTTCATGTACTTTGGCCCTGGCACCCAGACAGAGGGAAGGTTCATTCAACTCTGGGTTGCACCCCAAGATCCTACTTAATTTCAAAAATTGATTTTTCAATGAAGAAGTGGCCAGGAGTACAAGACAACATGGTTTAAGGCAGTTATTAAGGAATACTCTGCACAAGGGAGGGTCAGGTCTTGTGGGATCCATGCCTGGTTCATTTTTATAAACGTCAGCTTGTCCACGTTGGCTGCGGACAGGCGGCTGCGTTTGTCAGTAATGACGCCCCCTGCCGTGCTGAATACACGTTCAGATAAAACGCTGGACGCCGGGCAGGCCAGCACCTCCAAGGCATAACATGCTAATTCTGGCCACGTGGACAATTTGGAAACCCAGAAGTTGAATGGGGCCGAACCATCCGTCAGTATGTGGAGTTGTGTGCAGATGTACTGTTCAACCATGTTAGTGAAATGTTGCCTCCTGCTAACACGTTCCGTATCAGGTGGTGGGGCAGTTAGCTGTGGCGTGGAGACAAAACTTTTCCACATTTCTGCCATGCTAACCCTGCCCTCAGAGGAGCTGGCCGTGACACTGCTGCGTGGGCGACCTCTAGCTCCTCCTCTGCCTTGGCCTTGGCCTTCCACCTGTTCCCCTGTGACAGTTGGGAATGCTCTCAGGAGCGCGTCTACCAGTGTGCGCTTGTACTCACGCATCTTCCTATCATGCTCCAGTGCAGGAAGTAAAGTGGGCACATTGTCTTTGTACCGTGGATCCAGCAGGGTGGCCACCCAGTAGTCAGCACACGTTAAAATGTGGTCAACTCTGCAGTCGTTGCGCAGGCACTGCAGCATGTAATCGCTCATGTGTGCCAGGCTCCCCAGAGGTAAGGACAAGCTGTCCTCTGTGGGAGGCGCATCGTCATCATCCTCTGTATCCCCCCAGCCACGCACCAGGGATGTGCCTGCGCTGTGCTGGGTGCCACCCCGCTGTGAACCTGCTTCATCCTCATCCTCCTCCACCTCCTCCTCATCCTCCTCATCCTCCAGTAGTGGTCCCTGGCTGGCCACATTTGTACCTGCCCTCTGCTGTTGCAAAAAACCTCCCTCTGAGCCACTTCTAACAGACTGGCCTGAAAGTGCTAAAAACGACCTGTCATCCTCCTCAAGGGCTCGAGGGTGACTAGGTGGGAATTTGCGCTTCCTCTCAAAGGTTTGAGAGATGGAGAGCTGAACGCTGCTGTGTGAAATAGTGGAGACGCTAGGTGACGGTGGCGGTGGTGGTGGTGGTGTCGGTGGCACATCCTCTGTTTGCTGCTCGGCAGGTGGCAACATTCCTCTCGAGGCGGAAGCCGAGGCAGCAGCGCTAAAGGGAGCAGGGGGAGCCTGAGCGGGTTCCTTGTTTTTAAGGTGTGTACTCCACTGCAGTTCATGCTTTGCATGTAGATGCCTGATCATGCAGGTGGTGCTCAGGTTAAGAACCTTAATGCCTCGCCTCAGGGTCTGATGGCACAGCGTGCAAACCACTCTGGTCTTGTCCTCAGCACATTGTTTGAAGAAGTGCCATGCCAGGGAACTCCTTGAAGATGCCTTTGGGGTGCTGGGTCCCTGTTGGCGCTGGCCAATAGCAGGCGAACTCTCTGGACGGCGGCTGTTCTGCTTTTGCCCCCTGCTCCCTCTTTGGCTTCGCTGTTGTCTCGGTCTCACCAATGCCTCTTCCTCTGAACTATTTAAGTCAGCGGCACGACCTTCAGTCCATGTGGGGTCTAAGACCTCATCGTCCTCTGCATCGTCTTCCACCCAGTCTTCCTCCCTGACCTCCTCCTGTTCAGTCTGCACACTGCAATAAGACGCGGCAGTGGGCACCTGTGTTTCGTCATCATCAGACACTCGGTCACTCTGCTGTGGTGGTATTCCCATGTCCTCATCATCTGGATACATAAGTGGTTGTGCGTCAGTGCATGGAATGGCTTCCACCGCTGGGGAAGGGATAGGTGGACGCCCCTGGAAAACCGTGGGAGCAGAGTCTTCAAACAGAAGAAGAGACTGCTGCATAACTTGAGGCTCAGCCAGTTTCCCTGATATGCATGGGGGTGATGTGACAGACTGATGGGCTTGGTTTTCAGGTGCCACCTGTGCGCTTTCGCAGAAGACTGGGCGGAAGACAATGTGGTGAACGTGCTGGAAGCACTGTCGGCCACCCAATCGACTAATGCCTGTACCTGCTCAGACCTTACCATCCTCATAACGGCATTGGGCCCCACCAAATATCGCTGTAAATTCTGCCGGCTACTTGAGGGAGTTGTTTCACTACTTTGTGCGCCTGAGGCCGAACGGCCACGTCCTCTGCCAGCAACAGAGGCTCCACGGACACCACCACGACCGCGTCCTCGTCCCTTAATAGAATGTTTCCTCATTGTTGCGATTCAACTCGCACCACAATAAAATATATTATTTTTTAGCCCCAAAATTCCCACACTGGAAGATATAATTCCTTTTTCCGGTATTAATTACAAAAACACTGCTGCTAATTGGACACCAGATTTTTTATAATGCTAGTTTTGGTACATAGATCCCCACACGGGGAAATATAATTCCTTTTTAGAGGAGTGAAAATTTGAGGCCGAGTTTTTCTGGTCTAACAAACACCAGATTGATTAAATTGGCCTTTTTTTCAGCAAAATTACAACACTGGACAATAATGCCTTTTGGCGGTATTAATTACAAGAACACTGCTGCTAATTGGACACCAGATTTTTTATAATGCTAGTTTTGGTACATAGATCCCCACACGGGGAAATATAATTGCTTTTTAGAGGAGTGAAAACGTGAGGCCTAGTTTTCTGGTCTAACAAACACCAGATTGAATAAATTGGCCTTTTTTCACCAAAATTACAACACTGGACAATAATGCCTTTTGGCGGTATTAATTACAAGAACACTGCTGCTAATTGGACACCAGATTTTTATAATGCTAGTTTTGGTACATAGATCCACACACGGGAAATATAATTCCTTTTAGAGGAGTGAAAACGTGAGGCCGAAGTTTTTCTGGTCTAACAAACACCAGATTGATTAAATTGGCCTTTTTTTCACCAAAATTACAACACTGGACAATAATGCCTTTTGGCGGTATTAATTACAAGAACACTGCTGCTAATTGGACACCAGATTTTTTATAATGCAAGTTTTGGTACATAGATCCCCACACGGGGAAATATAATTCCTTTTTAGAGGAGTGAAAACGTGAGGCAGAGTTTTTCTGGTCTAACAAACACCAGATTGATTAAATTGGCCTTTTTTTCAGCAAAATTACAACACTGGACAATAATGCCTTTTGGCGGTATTAATTACAAGAACACTGCTGCTAATTGGACACCAGATTTTTATAATGCTAGTTTTGGTACATAGATCCCCACACGGGAAATATAATTCCTTTTAGAGGAGTGAAAACGTGAGGCCGAGTTTTTCTGGTCTAACAAACACCAGATTGATTAAATTGGCCTTTTTTCAGCAAAATTACAACACTGGACAATAATGCCTTTTGGCGGTATTAATTACAAGAACACTGCTGCTAATTGGACACCAGATTTTTATAATGCTAGTTTTGGTACATAGATTCCACACGGGAGATATAATTCCTTTTACAGGAGTAAAAACGTGAGGCCTAGTTTTTCTGGTCTAACAAACACCAGATTGATTAAATTGGCCTTTTTCAGCAAAATTACAACACTGGACAATAATGCCTTTTGGCGGTATTAATTACAAGAACACTGCTGCTAATTGGACACCAGATTTTTTATAATGCTAGTTTTGGTACATAGATCCCCACACGGGTAAATATAATTCCTTTTTAGAGGAGTGAAAACGTGAGGCCTAGTTTTTCTGGTCTAACAAACACCAGATTGATTAAATTGGCCTTTTTTTCACCAAAATTACAACACTGGACGATATAATGCCTTTTGGCGGTATTAATTACAAGAGGACTGCTGGTATTTCAGAACACCGGAATTGTTAAAATGCTAGTTTTGCTAGATAAATTTCCCACACTGGGAGAAATATTGCCTAAGCCTTTTTACAGTATTAATTACAACAGGAGTGCTTCTTCTGGTCTAACACCAGAATAATTTTATTATTACGGTGAAAGCTTTTTCTAATTTATATTTCTGGCACATAAAAAAAAATATTTCTGGCTGACAGTATTGGACAAAGTAGTGGCACTGGCTAGCCTAGCTGGAACAGCACATTCATGGGATTTGCTATCCAAGTGGGTTACTTTCAGTTTGACCACTGATATATTAAATATCTTTGCAGTTAGTATGGGTGACACAAGCACAGCCAAACCCCTGATGTATTATATCTATGAAAAAATCGACTATTACATTAGATTAATGGACGTTGTGGCAGCTTTTGCTGTAGCACCACAAGTCCCAAAATGGCCGCCGCCTATCAGCCAAGTAACATGTGCCAGAAAACAGTCTGCCCAGCCAGAAAAAAAATTGACTTTGACTGAGCAGCTGAATCGCTGTTCTTCTGATTCACAGGTGTAGATTTTTAACTTCTTTGGAGCTTTGGTTTACACTCTGTGGCAGCAAGTGCTGGCGCACCACAAGTCCCAAAATGGCCACCGCTGGTCAGCCCAGTTACATGTGCCAGTAAAAATCGCTCTGGCCAGTCTCAACAAAATAGTGACTTTCAGTGAACAGCTCAGCTGAGTTGTTCTGATGCACAGGTGTAGAAAGGTAGATCACTTCTTTATCCCTGCCTATCTCGCCCTCACAGAAGCTACATCCTTTCCCTACACTAGTCAGAGCAGTGTGACGTGCGGCGCTACGTGACTCCAGCTTAAATAGAGGCTGGGTCACATGCTGCACTTGGCCAATCACAGCCATGCCATTAGTAGGCATGGCTGTGATGGGCTCTTAGGGCAAGAAGTAAAACGCTAGCTGATTGGCTGCTGTGCAGCCCTTCAGAAAGCGGGAAGTAATCGACGAACACCGGACCCGAACCCGAACTTTTTTGAAAATGTCCGGGTTCGGGTCCGTGTCACGGACACCCCAAAATTCGGTACGGACCCGAACAATTCTCGAACTGTTCGCTCAACACTAGTCTTTACTCACATTTCTTCAGACACTTTTGAACCCAGTTATCAGCAACCCAGCTCGTCAAGGTGACGGCATCTGTGGCATCAGCTCATTGTGAAGGAAAAGTGAAGTTCCTAAGTAAGTAACTACCGAATCTAAGTGCCTGGATTCATCAAGGAGCTGGCCATCAATAACATCCAGTATTGAACACATGGACGACTCTCATCTTGGACCTTGCCCACAATGTTCAGGACCCCCCGGACGTGCTTATTATATGTTATACCGCTTCTTAACATTCTGTTACAGCGGCTGTGAGACCTGCACATACTAAGGCTTATTTATAAAGATTTTCGGGTGTTGTCTGTACTGACCAGTTACCTTCCAGCTGTGATTGTATAGCCTGCACTGTAGGAATGAGCTGGAGTCTGCTTGTTTGCTGGACTGTCCTTCAGTTATCAGCCATAACCCCATACATTTTTTGATCAATATGCATTACAATCGTGGTCACACCGACACTGGTTTTCAAGCCATTCTTGTTGATAAAGCACTTTTTTTTTCAGTTTGTCTTTTAAATTTTGTGGTTTTGCCCCTTTTGTGTTGTATTTTATGTGTGTTAATGTCCTGTTTGCTAAGTAAAGCTTTTTTTTCTCCCCCATTCCAAAAAAAAGAATTGGCTTGTGATTCGGTAGCCAAAAGCAGAAGTGGGTACAAAACACAGAAGACATGCAAATATTCCATTCACGTGTCATCTCTGTTTTGGATCCACTCCTGTTTTTTTCGCATTAGCAATACTGATGGACTATGACAAAATGCTGACCGAGTGAAGGCGGGTTCTCCATAGACAGGTTCCTTTTTTGGGGGGTTATTGTTCTGACGGATCAGAGTAAGGACAAGATAATCAGTGATGTCAACACAAACTTACTGCTGACATCCTCGGGGGCTCAATTTGTTTTGTGTTTAATAGAACAGGTTCTGTTTACATCTATGTGGAATCAGCTGATGACGGTGTAAAAGGATTTCGCTTCTTCTTGACGCTAACATTGACCTGTAAGGCTGAGTTCATACTTGAGTTATTTGGTCAGTTTTGGCCCCGTGACTGCCCAAATAAGTGAATTGTGCAGTGATTCTAAGAGCGATGCTTGTCATCTGCATGTCATACGGACTCACAGTATTATTTCACTACCAAAGCAGACTCCTTATGTTTGTAACTGCAAGGCACAGTGTTTTACACCACTATAAAAGCTCTCAGCAGCCAGGAAAAGTAGTTTTTTTAACGCAATTCACCGTGAATATATTCAGATCGAACCAAATTTTTCCCGAAAAATTCAGCAAACCGGATGTTTGAAAAATTTGTTCTCTCTAACTGCAACCATCCAGGAATGGTTTAAGGAATATGACAGAGAGTTTAAGGTGTTGGCTTTGTCTCAAAATTCTCCAGTTTTCCAGGTTCTATATATTTATGTGCAGTGAGCCTAGGAGAGCTGAATGGAAAGGGAGAGAATTAAGTTCAGGTATGTCACTTACAGTTCTCAGCATCCAATGAACTGGCAGTTCTTTTATAAACTGCAATTTCACAGATCACACAGATTACATGGTTACACATGTACTTAATAGGCAAAAGTGTCTGTCTAGGGAAATCTTCCTTACATGGTACTTCTTAAGCTGACTTTTGCATAAGCACACTTTCTCATGTACAAATCTTCCACAGGGCAGCCTTTTACTTTAAACTGTACAATTTTTTAACAGATTGCCTTACTCACAGCTTAGGTCTTACACAATGTCCCTGGCATGAGCTGAAATAGTGGACATATCTGGATTTCTCCCTTTTATCAGCTTGTCAAGGCCTTGAAACCTTTACACTGAACAATGTGGCAATTGAGTCTATAGACTTCTTGTAATGCAGTTCACCTCTACAGAACTTTTACTCTGCACCTCTCTTTTTCTTCTTCTTTTTTTCTTTTCTAGCAAAGTTCTTTTCTAGCCTGGCACTCACTGACATCTTATCCAGAGCTGGCATCTCTGTCACTACCACATTTTGCATCTGTTCTCTTGACTGGCTCAGACTACAATGACCAGTCCATCTAGACTGACTGACTTGACTGACTGTTCTCTATACAGAGAGGGTGACACCAGCCCCATCTACTGGTGGCTGTGAATATGGCCTATTGATAACTAGTGAATATTAATATTAAAAAAGCATACATCATATAAATGCACTTTTAATTCCTTTTTGCAGCGCAGGACTGCATATGACCTTTGCTCAGAATAAGTAATATACTATATATCAGATCTGTGGGGGTCTGGTCGCAAAATGGATCACCACTTTCCTGCAGCCACTGAAACTAGAACTAAAGACAAGTAGGTTTTCATTTGAAAAATCATGAATCGAGCAGAAGTGATCAATTATCGAGTAGTGTAAATGCACTGAATGATCAAACGACAAGTGATAATTGTTTAGTTTGACGTTCTTGCGATCGTTCATCTAAACACCTAAATCATTGTTCATCATCCAGAATACCAGTACTTTGGGCATCTAAATGGTTGTCGTTCAAACATTAAAGCGAATAATAACTCCTTTGTTGCTCAGTCGAATCAATTATCTACCCATGTAAAGGGGCCTTTAAACTTTAAATAGAAGTGAAATAACAGCTCGGTTCAAAGTGTAGTATGCTTCTGGCTTCATTCAGAGTGTTATATCCAGCACCGGTGGACTCTGAAAACAGCTGATCAGTAGGGTTTCCAGGTGTCAGAACTCTGCTAATCTGATAGCAATGACCTACCTTAAGCATAGGTCATCAATATCTGAAGCCTGGGAAAACCCCCTTGAATGTGGCATTGTCATAGGAGTCAAAATAATACTGGGTGGCGTCTCCTCTTTCTGCAATACAGGTTGGCACTGTGGCATGGTAACAGTCGTGCAGATGTTGGATATTCTCCTATGGTATATCATTTGAAGCTCTTTCAACTTGGACCCAAAGTTCTGCCAAGGTCCAGTCACCAACATCCTTGATAGGGGAGAGATCTGTCGATTGAGTTCGACAAGGGAGCTGCTTGATACCCGGAGGGGCACATCGTGTAGTGCAGGCAGTAAGCAGATGTGTGTTATCTTTTTGGAACACCAGCTCTCCTAAGTAAAAAAAGGCAGGAGGAATAGTTCCTCAATGTCCTGGACATACTGAAAGCTGGTCAATTTTCCCTCCATGAACACCAGGAATGGCCAGAACAGGACAGGAACGGTCATGGTAGCTAATAGTGCCCCACAACATGACACCTGGTGTTGGTTCTGTGTGTCCCCCCACTATGTATGATGGCAGAAGGTGCTCTCCAGCCCTCCTGCAAACTCTGATGCAGTAATTATTAGTACAAAGGCAGAACCTGGTTTCACTGAACACTGTTTGCCTTGATAGCCACATCAGGGTTCCCTTCCCAGGAGGGCTAGATAGTGCCTACTGCCATCAGCTACATGCAGCTACCTCATGAGCACTTGAATAACTGGAGAAAAATAACTGATGGTTGCTTCAGTCTGACAGTCAAAACGGGTTTGCTACAGTCTTATGGTGAGAACAGCTTTGTTTTTGGGTTAACTTGTCCATTACCCTGCTGTTTCTTCCCTAAACTTAGTAAGGCTAGTTTCATACTAGCGTTTGGTAGATCCAGCAGACTTTTCCAGCTGGAAGCTACATGCATGCCATCCGGCTCCATTATAGCTAATGGGGCCGGACAGCAGTCATGTAGCTACCGGCAATGCCAGATCCAGAGAGACTCAGAAGGCTGTTCCCTGCCGGAAAAGTCTGCCAGATCTCCCAAACGCTAGTGTGAAACTAGCCTAAATTATAGTGATTTTACCTATTTTCCTCAAATCAATTCAAGATTATTGAAAGTTCCATTGATAGAAAATATTATGTAAACTTAGAAATGATAAGCCTATGCCCTTTTATGAAATAATACTGAAAAACGTAGAAAAAATATGACACTGAAAATTCGAGTAATGATGATTAAATTTGCATGCACCTTTGCAATTTTGGCAGCACATTACTCACTTTTTCTCAGTGTCACTCCAATACCAAATAGAATATGCTAATTGGTCACATACTCATTTTCAAGCCCCACTGGGCTCATTGACATGCCTTAGGCACTAGTCTCAGTCCTGCTACTTTTCTATGCAGTACACACCTTTTATGCTAATTACCCACTGATGATAAATAACCCACTGTGCCTGCTTCTCCTGCCCCACCTAGGACAACTTTTCACAAGAGTGTTTGAAAAACAAGTAAGATTCATGTAAGTTACACGTGAAATAAATTAATTTTGCACAATGTAATGTTTTCATTAATTTGTCTTGCACACATTGTCAGTTTTCACAGGTATTCTAACACACTTCTATGAGTTGACCTCATTTTTGTTATTTAAGATTATTCATATATCAGAGAACAAGAGGCCAAATGGCCTATTTGCGAATGAAAGAAAAAAAACAATCTAAAATAATCTTTAACCAATTTCTCGGGAAGGATCAAGGAAAATAATTTTCATGCCACCTCCTGCTTCAACTATTCAAACATTTTTTATATTTTAATATCATTAAATGGTATTATAGAAGTAACATTTACATTGATTTTAGGTTTTGATCAATATAATAACACTGGTGCTCTTAACTTGGATATTGATTCAGCTCTCTAAACACTTGACTTGATACATCTTCTCTATTGACACAATCAGATTTATATTGTGCATTTCAATTAGTATACATGGGTAGATTTAATGACTTTCCTGTTTGCCAAAAACATTTTATTGTTATTCCCATGAATATGTTATCATTCTTGATCAAAGTTCTCAAGGGTAATCCCTCTGGTGTAAGGTGCGATTTGTATATACACCATTTACCATTACTTAATATACAATCTTCTCGTTTCATTTAGCTTGTCTTTCATTTAGCTAGTGTGTGGCCTCACAAGATTATAGTTTATCTACATTATTTTAGCTGCTATCACAATAAAAGAAAATTGCATTGCTCTTATTTTTGTGCTCTCCATTATATATGACAAAATTCAAACACGTTTAATCTCCTGTGCTCTATAGTTTAATGAATAGCATTATCGGGGTCAAAAGGTGTCACTAATTACAGGAGAGAATTGGGGGACTTTGGACTGTGGGGACAAATGTAGCTTATGAAAAACAGTATGGCACACAGGGAGAACCCAAATGTTGCCACTTTCATCTATGTCTTACTTCTAATTAATTAATTTGCAAAATATAGATATAGATAATACGTGCACTCAGCTCTATGGAAATATACCAAAATTTAATACATCTATCAGCACAAAAAATAAAGTACACTATATTGACATATAAAATAAAGTTACTTGGATTAAAACAGAGATTAGTGATCATCAATCAATAACAAGGAAAGGCATCACCATTCATATAAAAAATGAGTCCTATTTTAAAATAGTATAGAATGAATAGTCACTTGTTCCCACTCAAGTAAATAGTAACTGTTCAACCTAGGTTAGTTGATGCAAAGTAGATATTCGTGATCCACACTTTTATATTCCCCGGTTTAGATAAGGGATTTGTTCTTTTAAATATATGGTTAATTCATCCTTCAATATTCATCATAACAGATGAAAGAAGATCGCAGCACCCCGAAGTCTTCTGATATTCAATATTTATTCCACCACGTGAAATGCGACGTTTCGACCCAGAGTGGGTCTTTATCAAGCATAAAATACAACAAGAGTGCAACACATATATATACACACTGTGTATATATATGTGTTGCACTCTTGTTGTATTTTATGCTTGATAAAGACCCACTCTGGGTCGAAACGTCGCATTTCACGTGGTGGAATAAATATTGAATATCAGAAGACTTCGGAGTGCTGCGATCTTCTTTCATCTGTTTCCATTGGAGGGGTTCTTCAGGTCAGGACCTGACATCGCGTGCACCGCCACATCTTGGACTACCGGCCATCCGGCCGTCGATGGTGCTGTCCCACACCATTCTGTTTATTATTCAATATTCATCATAGATATCGACAATTATTGCCACAGATTGAGCGTAAAAGAATTATTTAAAAAAATCGCATAGGAAAATCCGTATGAGAAAATCGCCTAGTGGTGTTTTACCGCATGAATGATTCCTGTAAGAAAGATCGTAAGGCGATCGTTAAGCAAGCAAACCATAAATGTTATGCGAACATATAAATGTTACCGTGTTTTCACCACATGTATGTGGCTAAATGTTCGCCGGTGTTGTTTTGTCTCCCAGATCGAAGTTGGATGGGTGCTGGATGTTGCTGTCCTTGGCGAGTAGTAATCTCAAACATGCTATAATCATGTGTTACGCCTGAAGTCCGAAATGTCCAGGTATGTCTGCACCCGTGGCGTCCTACATAATTTAAGACATAATCCAGCTCACTCTTTTTCAAAATACAACTCACTATTTTTCTAAATAAAGCGCGCTATATTATTTTCGTAGAAAGATCATTTGCTTGTTTGGACAATTCTTCCAACTTGCCATACGTGTTTCGGGATAACAAATCCTTTCCTCAGTGGCCACTGAGAGGGAGGGAATAAAGAGGTGCTGTTCTGGGGCCTGGAAAATCCAATTACCGGTAAGTGTAATCATCATTTTTCCCTTCCCCCACAACAGCACCTTAGAGAGAGATTACAGAGATC
Source organism: Bufotes viridis (assembly GCA_033119425.1). NCBI lineage: Eukaryota > Metazoa > Chordata > Amphibia > Anura > Bufonidae > Bufotes > Bufotes viridis. The sequence goes on along the minus strand of CM065593.1, from coordinate 138,384,622 downwards.
TTTTAAGGGTGGGTTACAGCTCCCAAGACCTTAGTCCCAAAGAGTAAGTCAGAAACAGAATCCAACTGAAGCCTGTAGTGCTTATAAAAAGTGGACAGAGAAGACCAGGCAACAGCGCGACAGATCTGTTCTATGGACACACTGGCCTTCTCCCCCCAAGAAGTAGTCACTGCCCTCGTGGAGTGTACTTTCAAAGATACAGGAGAAAAAACACAGATACAGTATATGTCAAGGAAATAACCTCCCTGATCCAGCGGGCAATAGATGCTTTTGAGGCTGTATTACCCTTTTTTGCCCCACCAAGGAGGACAAACGGGGCCGAGGATTTTCTCCAATCTTTGGTTATTTCTAGGTACCGCAAAATACTTTCTCCTGACATTAAGGGAATGAAGCTCCTTTTCTTTGGCATTCTTTGGATCTGAAAAGAAAGCTGGGAGAACTATGTCCTGAGACCTATTTGCCCTAGATGGAAACTTTGGCAAGAAGGCTGGATCAGGTCTCAGCACTACCCTATCGTCTCTGATTGTCATGAAAGGTGGGTTAATGGAAATCGCTTGTATTTCACCAACTCTCCTGGCTGATGTCAAAGCTCCTAAGAGAACTAGTTTAAGAATCAGTAACTTAACTCAGCAGGATTCTAGTGGCTCAAAGGGGTGTGCTGTTAGGGCATTTAAAACTAAATTCAGATCCCATGGAGGAAACCTAGGGCCCTTCACCGGTATCATACTATCAACTGCCTTAAAAAATCTTATTATCCATGGGTCCATGGCTAAGTTTTTTCTGCCTAATGCTGAAAGTGCAGACACCTGTACCTTCAGTGTACTCTTTGCCAGGCCTAGAGATAAACCTTTCTGTAGGAATTCTAACACTTGAGCCACAGAGAAATCCAACAGCCAAGAAACTTTATTTATCCGTATAAAAGATAAAGATTTTCTCCAAACTCGTGCATAAATAACATTAGTTACTTGCTTTCTGCTACTCATGAGTGTTTAAACAACCTCCTGTGAAAACCCCTGACTGGCTAAAAATGCCCTTTCAAATTCCATGCCGAAAGATGTAGAGATTTCACCTTCGGATGGAATATTGGGCCCTGGGACAATAGGGATGGGATCTCTGGTAGGATCCAGGGTTCCGAAACTGACATGGCTCTCAACAGGGAGAACCATGCCCTTTTGGCCAGAAAGGTGCTATCAGTATCACCTGATCTTCCTTATCACTCGTGGAAGCAACTGTAGAGGGGGAAGAGCATATCCTAGTGCAAAATCCCACTTCTGGAGAAGGGCATCTACTCCAGACGGGGATCCCTTGGATTGAGGGAGAAGAAGTTCTTGACTTTTTTTGTTCTCCCTTGTGGCGAACATGTCTATCGATGGAACTCCCCATAAATCCACCATCTGGGAAAATATCTTGCGCTTTAGCGACCATTCCCCCTGCCGTAACCTGTGCCAACTTAGAAAATCCGCCTGCGTATTTTGAATCCCTTTTATATGGAGGGCAGAAAGATGTAGAACTTTCCCTTCTATCTCTTTGAAAATCCATTCTGATTCTTTCAGTAAGGAAATCGATCTTGTTCCGCCCTGGAGGTTTAGGTAAGAGACAACCGTCCGATTGTCGGACATCAGCCGCACATGTTTGTTCTGAATTTCTAACAGAACTGCCCTCAGAGCCAGTAATAACGCCCTCATTTCTTTTCGGTTTGACGAAAAACCTGTTTGAGCTTGGGACCATTCCCCTTGCAATATCTGATCCTTCACATGTGCCCCCCAACCCCAAGGGCTGGCATCGGTTGTTATGACTACTGGAGCTGGGAAGGACCAGGGAACCCCCGTCGTGAGGTTCTCTGTATTTTTCCACCAAGTTAGGGATGACAATGCTGGATCCGACAAGTATTAAGGCTACTAGTAGCCTGGATTTGTGGGAAGGGCGGAGGGGTATTTCAGCACGGTCGGGCGCTCCCATCCACGCACGCTCCGTGTGCCTCAGTGTGTGTCAGAAGGCCTGCGCATCATCGCTATCACACTTCCGGCTCCGGTGAGTTCGGCCGCCAAGGTAACTCTATCATCTCCTCAGGGAGGCTCGCTCAGCACTAAGGTATGCCGGGAGGCAAGGGGGCTTGTTACCTGCATCACTCCCGTTGCAGGCCAAGGCAGCGGCGGCTTTAGCACAGTTCCGGCACGTCACAAGCTGGGCGGGATGGACATGGAGCTCTTCTGTAGACACTTTGTGGGTCTTAGGTCCCCAGTCTGCAGTAATTGTCAGTCCACGCTTCACTCCTCGGACTGGTGTCCTAACATAAATGTCAGCCCTCAAGCCAGGCAGGTACCCGGGGCCGGCAAATAATGGACTAGTGCGGCTCTGGACAGGTTAGGTAGACCCGTAGTTTTCTTAGGAAACTCCCAAGTTTGAAATAACTATAACGCCGCCACCTGTGATTACAACAGGTGTCATTCGTTACACATCTGTTCAATTTGTTTTAGGGCCCACCCAAAAACGAACTGTCCCCAACACTCTAAATCCTCCTGACTAAGCAGGGTTAACGTGGACCTGCTTTCTGCGCTCCTCCAGCTCCATCATGACCCCCATTTTGTCCAGTTTCTCATTTCCGGGTTCACCGCCGGGTTTCAAACGGGCTTGGTTGCTCTGCCACAATCCACATGGGAAGGTCCCAATCTACTAACCGCGGTAAGAGACCCCGAGTCCGTGGACAGTCTCATTCAGTCTGAGCTCCAAAGGGGATCGGGCCTTGTGTCAAGACAATTTTCTAATAAAAAACGATTGATATATGACTTGTCAGCACCTCATGATTCAGTTATCCCCAGCCTCAATTCATTAATTCCATCAGAGGAATTTTCCATGCAGTATGTGTCAATTAATGAAGCCAATCAGCTCATTCTTCAGGTCGGTAGGGGGACCCTGTTGGCAAAAGCTGACATCGCCGATGCGTTCAAATTATTACCAATCCACCCACAGCGGTGGAAATATTATGGCATCAAATGGGCAGATTCATATTATTTTGGCAATTGCCTCACTTTTGGTTCCAAGGGCAGCCCCTGGCTCTTTGACCAGTTCGCCCAGGCTTTGCACTGGTTACTGGTCAATAACGCTGGTTGTCCGATGGTGATCCACTATTTGGACGACTTCTTAATTGTCGACGGGCCAGGTCAACGATCGGACAAATTGGGCAGGTTACTGAAGTTGTTTGGCGATCTCGACATCCCGGTGGCGACAACAAAAATGGAAGGGCCTTCCACTTTAATTACCTTCCTGGGCATCATCTTAGATACACTTAAGATGCAGGCCAGCCTCACTGCAGAGAAGTTAGAAAAAATTAAATCATTGGTGGCCAGGGCAGTATTGGTCAGAACCCTCTCTAAGGTCTAGTTACAATCCCTGTTAGGCTTGTTGAACTTTGCAATAAAAATCATGCCACAGGGCAGAGCCTTCACTTCACGGTTGCTTTAGCTCTTCCCTGATGCCCCAGAACAGGACAGCCTAGTCATACTAGATCCAAATGCGCTAGCAGACTTGGCTATGTGGAATCATTTTTTATATAACTGGAATGGGATTTCATTGTTTATTCCACAAAGGGGCTCAGACTCCCTGTTAGTTTTTTCAGATGCAGCGGCTTCTCGGGGGTACGCGGCAATTTTTCAAAATCAATGGGTTGCAGGTCAATAGCCTCCCGAGATCCTATCCCAGCCTGACTCCCTAAAATCTTCCCCACTTTTAGAACTTTACCCAATTGTGACAGCTGCACAGATCTGGGGTAAGGCATGGTAAAACCGAGCCGTGACCTTTGTCACTGACAGTCAGGCAATCGTGGATATCTTGTCCAGATCCAGGTCAAAGTCTCCACTGATCATGTCATTTGTACGCAGGTTAATTTTATTGTCCCTACAATTCAATTTTTATTTCCATTGTATGCATATTGAGGGTGCAAAGAACGTAGCAGCAGACGCTTTGACTCGGTTTAATTTGTCCGCTTTCTTCCAGGCAATTGGGAATAACTCCACCAGCTTTCCAATCCCTGGTGATGGACTAGGAAGACATTTAGCAATGGCAGAAAAATTTGTTCGCAAATCTCTTTCGGCCAATACAGCTCGCAACTATTTAACGGGATGGCGCATTTTCGAAACAGTTTGTTGAGCTACATCCAGCTAGCGGGATTAACGTCAACAATCCACAGCACATCATGGCCTTCTTAGGGTATTGCCATTCAGATCTAAGGCTGTCATATAACACCATCCGTACATACTTAGCATTCGTACAACACCACTCCTTTTTAGCCCAGCCTGGCCCCAACTCAGTTTTTTCCTCGCAAGCAGTCAAGGCCACCTTAAGGGGCATACTTAAGTCCAGTACAGCCACAGGCCCCAGAAGGCAGCCGGTGTCAGGGGAGTTATTCAGGTCCTAATCCCGTTCCCTAGATGGCAATCCTTTTGGGCCATATAAGAGTACTATCTTAAAGGCAGCCATGTATCTAGGGTTTTATGGCTTCCTAAGACCAGGGGAGTTCACTGCCAGCCCTTCCCAAGGGAAAGTGTTGCTGCAGAATCAATTAAGCTGGCAGGATAATCATTTCGTACTGTCACTCTCCACTACTAAGAGCTCACAGGTGGGACCCGCTGTCAAGGTCAGATATTTCCCGACTTTTAATGACCGGTGTCCAGTTCAGGTCCTTCAAAAGATAAAGACTATTTTAGGGGAGTCAGACCCCACTGGGCCGCTGTTACCCTACAATGGCCAGGCGCTATCTCCGTCACAATTTATTAAGCACATTAGAATTCTTATGTCTGAGTTAGGGCACGACCCCCTTTCATTTTTGGACACTCCTTTCGGATCAGTGCCGCCTCAGCGGCTTCAAAGCACGGTGTCCCAGCACATATCATCAAAAAGATGGGTCGCTAGCAGTCCTCTTGTTATACCCGTTATGCGCCAAACCCGCAGCATGAAAATCGCTAAAGCTTTTGTTAATCTGGTGGTGTAAATTCTTTTGTTGTTAATAAACTATCCTACCCGAACTGGTTTTTGCCCTCTTATAGGCCTACCGGTTGAGGGCACACATCTAACCATCTAGGTAAGTTGTTCTTAGGAAAAAATTGGATCGTTACTCCTCTTCCCCGTAGCCATGACCACAAGTATTAAGGCTACTAGTAGCCTGGATTTGTGGGAGGGGCGGAGGGGTATTTCAGCACGGTCGGGCGCTCCCATCCATGCGCGCTCCATGTGCCCCACCCTTGTCCCCCCCCCCTCTCACTCTTCCTTCTTCCACTTAGGGGATGCCCTCTTATAGGCCTACCCTGCATCATGACAATTAATAACAACGGCTCACCAGCTATATCTATTGGAATAGGTGCACTCCTCCAAGTGCCGCCCTCAGGCACAATAAATGAATAAAAACTGGAATATGGTGTGAGGAGGGGCACTCAGTCAATTAGGTATATGGAAATATTTATTAGAAAGTATTATATACATGAATTCATCATATACATGAATTCATAAGTAATAAAAATCCAAAAAAGATATAGAATAAAACAAAAACCAAAAAAAAAAAAACCCACTCTTGGGGATCAATATACACTATATAGGTGTTTGCGGCACCTGAAAAGTTCTGGATTAATCTTCAATGAATTAAAACAGTCATGCAACTTGAAGATAAGATGTATAAAATCAGAAATGCATATGTCCCGATGTTTAAAAATATTAGTGCAGACCCTCCGTTGTGCGGTTATGTTGCATGGTCTCCCCATCTCTACATATTGTCATTGTAAAAGTCTCTCACCTCTAGAGATGAGCGAACACCTGGATGTTCGGGTTCGAGAGGTTCGGCCGAACTTCCGGAAAATGTCCGGGTTCGTGATCCGAACTCAACCCGAACTTCATCCCGAACCCCATAGAAGTCAATGGGGACCCAAACTTTTGGGCACTAAAAAGGCTGTAAAAGACACCCAGAGGGATAATATACCGCAATAAACGCATTGCGATTACAACTTTGAGCTAACGATCACCATGGGAACGCCTACTCCAGTAGAATGTACTGTCGGATCTGAGAATTAAGTTGAAATCGCAATGCGATTCTTATATATTTGCTTAATCGCATTGCAATTTCAACTTAGCATTGCTAAATAATTCCATCCATATCGTTAACTTACTGAGTCAGTAAGTTAACGAATATGGATGGAATTATTTAGCAATGCTAAGTTGAAACGGCAATGCGATTAAGCAGATATATAATAATCGCATTGCGATTTCAACTTAATTCTCACATCCGACAGTACATTCTACTGGAGGAGGCGTTCCCATGGTGATCGTTAGCTCAAAGTTGTAATCGCAATGCGATTAAGAATACATAAGAATCGCATTGCGATTCCAACTTTTAGTACTCAACTTTTAAAATCGTACACCACTTTAAGTTCCAAAGTTGCAATCGCGTTCGAATAGAACTTAAAGCTGTCTCTTAGTCAGTTTTAGTATTGGTGTGTTGTAATAGAAGTTACATTCGTACGCGAATATAACTTAGAGCAATACAGTCAACTTTACACTGTTAGTTTTATTATCGCGATAATACAACTATTCAAGAATCGTGTACGTGCGTCTGTACGTGTGTGCGTTACCTCGGACACTATTCTATTTTGCCAGCCACAGCTGAAACCACTGATTTATGGTATTGCTATTTTGGCAATTGAATTTAACCCCAGAAAATAATCTATCCTTTGCCAGACTGCAGACAGTATTATACTTGTCTAACCAAAGCTGGAACACCACATTTAGGGGATTGGTATTTGGGCAATTGTATTTAACCCCTTAATAAAATATAGAAATTTCTTTCCTGAGTTTCTAGGGGTGACAATTAGCACAGCCAAGCCCCTGATGTAGGATATAGCAAAAAAAAAAAACTAGTATTGATGGATTGATGGACTTGGTGGCAGCTTCTTCTGGCGCACCACAAGTCACAAAATGGCCGCCGATCAACCCAGAAAATAAGTGACAGAAAAACGCTCTGTGCAGCCTAAAAACCAGCGAGCAAGTAACTAGCAGAAGTTCAATGATTCTCAGCTGTAAATTGATCCGTTCATTAGGTGCTGTTGCTGACTTTAACCTGCCTAATCTCGCCCTGACAGAAGCTGCGTCCTCTCCCTACACTAATCAGAGCAGTGTGACCTGCGGCGCTACGTGACTCCAGCTTAAATAGAGGCTGGGTCACATGCTGCACTTGGCCAATCACAGCCATGCCATTAGTAGGCATGGCTGTGATGGGCTCTTAGGGCAAGAAGTAAAACGCTAGCTGATTGGCTGCTGTGCAGCCCTTCAGAAAGCGGGAAGTAATCGACGAACACCGAACCCGAACCCGAACTTTTTTGAAAATGTCTGGGTTCGGGTCCGGGTCCCGGACACCCCAAAATTCGGTACGAACCCGAACTATTCTCGAACTGTTCGCTCAACACTACTCACCTCCAGAAGTGATCTAGAAAATATCCTCTGTATAATTCTGAAGTCGCTATATCCTAATTTGTGTTTCTATATTCCACTTTGTCCTATGAAAGCAGTAGATGACTACCAATTTTATTCATATTTATTTTTTCTATGTTTGAATTTTTTATATCGGGAGAAAAAGATCAGCTTCATCACTGCTAATAATACTAAAATAGAGATCAAGATCATGTTTCAGCACAAACAAGCATGGGATGCTTTTTATAAAGTGTTTTACAAAGTTTTTTATAAAGTATGTATGGAATTACCCACCATGGAGATCTATGTTGTATTGCACTAAAGTATATTAAAATGTGGCAGCTGAAATTAAGTTAAAGAACCCGCTCACATATGGGTGACTAATCTGTGGTTCCAGTCCGTTTTTTTGTAGTGACCAAGAAAGGAATAAAAGGACTCAAAAGGACTCACTAATGTAACCACTGAAGAAGGGGAGTCCCCGAAACGCGTCTGGTGTCAACTAGTGAGTCCTTGGTCACCAACAAACAAAGAAGAAAAACTACCAGTCGTATATACAGAAGCCCAAACTGTCACGGAGGTTCATATCAGCAACTCCGGAGAACATCAGAGCACTAGGACCCAGAGCTGCCGACTGCGGGAGCTTCCGGCTATCTTTTTATCTTTTTACCCTTCCCGGTCACGCTGGACGCTGCTACATTGACCGAACTGCCGGGACGCCGGACAGTTTAGAAGCAACTACACAGGACGGGTAAAGTAATAATTCAAATTCAACAATATTGAAGACTTCTTGCTATTGAAATGTTTATGGATATACTGTCCCGTACGCAGATGGGAGATGTTCCATTATAAGGCACGATCGCACTTTAGGGGTATGCAGTGAATTACCATTGCCCTGTCCGGTCAGTGCTCCATCTAAATACAGAAACTGTATTCCAAATATCGAAATAGACATCACAATATTGCTGCCTCAGAGTAATCTGCACAACATTAACAATATAAGTGACCCGCTGAAGCAGCCTGCAACATAACCGCACAACGGAGGGTCTGCATTAATATTTTTAAACATCGGGACATATGCATTTCTGATTTTATACATCTTATCTTCAAGTTGCATGATTGTTTTAATTCATTGAAGATTAATCCGGAACTTTTCAGGTGCCGCAAACACCTATATAGTGTATATTGATCCCCAAGAGTGGGTTTTTTTGTTTTGGTTTTTGTTTTATTCTATATCTTTTTGGATTTTTATTACTTATGAATTCATGTATATGATGAATTCATGTATATAATACTTTCTAATAAATATTTCCATATACCTAATTGACTGAGTGCCCCTCCTCACACCATATTCCAGTTTTTATTCATTTATTGTGCCTGAGGGCGGCACTTGGAGGAGTGCACCTATTCCAATAGATATAGCTGGTGAGCCGTTGTTATTAATTGTCTTACAGTTTTATACAGATTTCCCTCTACAACTGTGCTCCCAACTAAATCATAATGGACATTTGGGCTCATATGGACACCAAGTTCAAAAAAATTGATACTTTCTCTTTTGAACAAGATGATATCTATAAAGACACAGTAGAGAAGTCTAGAGAGGATTTATTTAGAGAATTAGAAAGAGTGTTGCATAAACAGCTACGCAACAAGTGGGAGATTGTATCTTTGACAAAATATTTACAAAAAGGGATTACCCCGGAGGGATTAACCTTAACAAAAATCCCAGCACAGGATTTAGTAGATGGGAATTTTCAGAATGAGTGGGATCTCTTTTTCAAAGTACAATCAGAGAATCTGGTAAAAATGGTGATTGCCAGACGTTCACAATTACTTGAACAACTGACAAACCAGGCTGACACTTTGAGGAAAGAGATTGACATTCTTCCAGATACAGAGGATGTAAGAAGGTGGAAAGAAAGGATATGCAATAATATAGATGGATTGGAAAAAGACATTATTTCTAAAAAAAACTAAAAAGATAAAGAATGCATCCAAAAACACAAGAGAATTTTTAAATAAAAACGAATACCCACAAAAGGAAACCTCTAAAAAAAGGGGGACAATATACCCCCAAATTTGAACCAAACTACCACAGACATCTTTAATGTAGCCACACAAAATAGATTTGAATCACTGGCATCACCTGTTTTTTTAGACAACACTCCCCCCCATCACAGAACACGAACAAGAAGGTCTCACACAGGGAGTCCACCACGAGATTCACAAAAATCAAGAATATCACTCTCACCATCACGAATACAACACGAGGTACCGTACACAGAATCAGGGGAACACTTACAACAAGGAGTATACACAAAAGTACCCTCAGACCAATACATATCAAACAGAACGACGCGAACCACTGAATCAGAAACAACAGGAATCCAACCACAGAAGAAGATACGCAGAAGTAGACACTCAATTAGAAATAAACACAAAAAGAAATCATCACAATCACCAGAGGACACGTTAAATATAATAAATCTAAGCAAGGTATCACTCACACCTACACAATGTGAACTATTAAACAAAGGACTAAAGTTTGCCCCAAACAAAACTATGGATAAGTTTGCGACTTACATAGGAGTGGAAAAGTTTATTAGGAAGCTATGCCTAAAAAATACTACCAAAAAATCCCATAACCTATATGACTGTGGAAGAATCCACAGATTCATCATACACCTATACAGATCTTAAACTGAAATCGAAAAAATATCCTAAACAGGAGACAAGTACACAGATGACCACCTTTATGTTGAATGTCATAAATGACCTAAGACAAATTAAAACTAAGAAAAATGTCTATAATCTGACGAGAAAAGAGAGAAAGGCAATAAAACAACTGCAGGAAAATGAGGAAATTACTATAAGACCAGCCGATAAGGGGGCTATAGTTATACTCGATACGACAGTTTACAATGAGGAATGTCTTAAACAATTGAATGACATTACAACTTATAAGAAATTGAGGGAGATCCAACTGATGAATTCTATAAAGAATTGATCAATTACTGTAAATGGGGAGAGGATGCTAGACTATTACTACAGAGGGAAACTAAATTTATTTTAGGTACAGAAAAGAGAATTTCAATGTTCTATGTTATACCCAAGATTCATAAAAGTCTGACTAGCCCACCTGGGAGGCCGATAGTGTCGGGTATTGGTTCAATAACAACAAATCTGTCCCAGTATATAGACACATGGCTACAACCGCTAGTAAAAAGTACCCCGTCATACATCAAAGACTCAACGGATATAATAAAAATACTTGAAGCATTGGAGGTAAAAACAATTGGATTATTGGCACTCTAGATGTCCACTCATTATATACAAGTATTGAACATGCAAAGGGCCTGGAAGCCCTGGAGAAAAAGATTATGAAAAGTGGCATGCATGCCAACCGAAGTGAATTTCTGGTTGAGGGAGTCAACTTTATTTTGTCACATAATTATTTTTATTATGAGGAAGATTTTTATTTACAGTGTACCGGGACTGCCATGGGCACCAGATTCGCCCCAAGTTATGCCAACCTCTTTTTGGCAGAGTGGGAGTCCGACACCATCACACCACTCCTTGGGACGAGTCTGGTGCTCTGGCACCGGTACATTGATGATGTACTGTTTATATGGCAGGAAGACATGGATGCATTAACGAGATTTTTGTCTGATATTAATATAAATGACAAAAATCTAAAGTTCACTCCCAACATCAGTCGACATCAGGTACAGTTTTTGGATCTCAATATAACATCAAAAGAGGGCAAATTTCACTGCAACACTTATTTTAAACCAGTGGCCCGAAATAGTTATATTCGATATTCGAGTTGCCATTTCCCCAAATGGCTTTTAAATATACCTACAAGCCAATTTCGACGTATAAAACGCAACTGCACTGACAATGAATCCTTTGAAAAAGAAGCAGAAACACTAAGAAAACAATTTCTAAAACAAGACTATCCAGAGAAAATTGTAGAAAAATCCCTAAAAAGTGAGAAACATGAATAGAACTGATTTTTCAAAGAAAAAGAGCTGAAAACGCAAGATGATACTATGCGTATAGTGCTACCCTACCATGTACAGCGTCGCCAGATTGAGAATATTTTAAAACAACACTGGCACTTCCTTTTGGAAGATAAAATAATAGGCCCTCTACTCAATAAAACTCCGAGTATCACATACACAAGAGCCCCTAGCCTAGCATCAAAAGTAGCACCAACAGTCAAAATTAGAAAATATAAAAACAACCAGTTGGCTGACGTCAAAGGGATTTGTCAGATGTGCCAAATGCACAAATTGTAGGATAACATCCTTCCCCAAAAAACCACTGAAATAAAAGCAACACAAAATGATTTCTCTATGAAAATAAATGAATTATTAACATGTCATTCTAAAGAAGTGATCTATTTGTTACAATGCGGTTGTAAGAAACAGTATATAGGGCGGACCAAGAGACCTTTGAAGATCAGAATAGCAGAACATGTCAATAATATCAAAAAAGGATAAGAGCTGCATTCGGTCTCAAAACATTTTAAAGAAATTCACAATAGTGATCCGTCCACACTAATATACACAGCATTAGAAAAGGTTAGACGTCCATGGAGAGGGGGCAATTTGGTGATGCAAATGTCCAGACATGAATCTAGAAAAATTTTTGAATTTGATACATTACTCCCAAAGGGGCTTAATGCCGAACTTGAATTGTTCGCGTTCCTATAATTTGGGATGCCATTGGGGTTGGGGATCAGAAATCAGTGTCTGGCTGTTTATCAGCACACTGATCTCTCCTCCTCTCCCCAATGGTCTCCCCATCTCTACATATTGTCATTGTAAAAGTCTCTCACCTCCAGAAGTGATCTAGAAAATATCCTCTGTATAATTCTGAAGTCGCTATATCCTAATTTGTGTTTCTATATTCCACTTTGTCCTATGAAAGCAGTAGATGACTACCAATTTTATTCATATTTATATTTTCTATGTTTGAATTTTTATATCGGGAGAAAAAGATCAGCTTCATCACTGCTAATAATACTAAAATAGAGATCAAGATCATGTTTCAGCACAAACAAGCATGGGATGCTTTTTATAAAGTGTTTTACAAAGTTTTTTATAAAGTATGTATGGAATTACCCACCATGGAGATCTATGTTGTATTGCACTAAAGTATATTAAAATGTGGCAGCTGAAATTAAGTTAAAGAACCCGTTCACATATGGGTGACTAATCTGTGGTTCCAGTCCGTTTTTTGTAGTGACCAAGAAAGGAATAAAAGGACTCAAAAGGACTCACTAATGTAACCACTGAAGAAGGGGAGTCCCCGAAACGCGTCTGGTGTCAACTAGTGAGTCCTTGGTCACCAACAAACAAAGAAGAAAAACTACCAGTCGTATATACAGAAGCCCAAACTGTCACGGAGGTTCATATCAGCAACTCCGGAGAACATCAGAGCACTAGGACCCAGAGCTGCCGACTGCGGGAGCTTCCGGCTATCTTTTATCTTTTTACCCTTCCCGGTCACACTGGACGCTGCTACATTGACCGAACTGCCGGGACGCCGGACAGTTTAGAAGCAACTACACAGGACGGGTAAAGTAATAATTCAAATTCAACAATATTGAAGACTTCTTGCTATTGAAATGTTTATGGATATACTGTCCCGTACGCAGATGGGAGATGTTCCATTATAAGGCACAATCGCACTTTAGGGGTATGCAGTGAATTACCATTGCCCTGTCCGGTCAGTGCTCCATCTAAATACAGAAACTGTATTCCAAATATCGAAATAGACATCACAATATTGCTGCCTCAGAGTAATCTGCACAACATTAACAATATAAGTGACCCGCTGAAGCAGCCTGCAACATAACCGCACAACGGAGGGTCTGCATTAATATTTTTAAACATCGGGACATATGCATTTCTGATTTTATACATCTTATCTTCAAGTTGCATGATTGTTTTAATTCATTGAAGATTAATCCGGAACTTTTCAGGTGCCGCAAACACCTATATAGTGTATATTGATCCCCAAGAGTGGGTTTTTTTTTGTTTTGGTTTTTGTTTTATTCTATATCTTTTTTGGATTTTTATTACTTATGAATTCATGTATATGATGAATTCATGTATATAATACTTTCTAATAAATATTTCCATATACCTAATTGACTGAGTGCCCCTCCTCACACCATATTCCAGTTTCTACCCTGCATCATGGTTAAGGGCACACATCAAACCATCCAGGTAAGTTTTTCTTAGGAAGCTCAGTTCGTTACTCCTCTTCCCCGTAACCGTAACCACAATTCTATTATTGACTCCAAGGACTTCCCTGTTTGTCTCGTGGCAGATAAGATGTATATCTGTAACTGGCAAGAGTGTCTCTGAGCTCACTGCATGGCTGGAATGCAGGAAGTAAGAATCCCTAGCAGGGACATAGACTTTCTTATAGTCATGGATTCCCCTGACTGAACTTTTGAAACTACTTGTTGCACCCTGACAATCTTTTCCTCTGTCAGAAAGGTCCTTTCCTGTATGGAATCTAGTATCAACCCTAAAAATATCTGCCTTCTAGATGGCTGCATCCTGGACTTCTGTAGATTCAGTAACCATCCCAGTTTCTTTAGAATACTCATTACCTGATTCAATACCCTCGTACATGCTTCCGCTGACTGGGCTATTACCAGAAAATCATCCAGGTAAGGTAGGAACGTGATGTCCTCCCTTATGATGAAGGAGGCCATCTCCGCTACCACCTTTGTAAAAATGCGTGGCGCCATAGAAAGGCCAAAAGGTAGCTCCTGAAATTGAAAGTGAAGAATCCCCCTCTCTGTCCTTATCGCCACTCTGAGGAATTTCTGATGGTCTGAATGTATCGGAATATGATGATAGGCATCCTTTAGATCCAGTACTGCCATATAGCAGCCTGGGAACAGCAGAAGTATAGCGGACTTGACTGTCTCCATCTTGAACTTCCTGACCTTCAGAAATTTGTTCAGATGTTTTAAATTTATTGTGGTCCGATATGACCCATCCAGGTTTTTTGACTAGGAACAGGGTAGAATAAAAACCTCTCCCCCTTTCTATTTCTGGAACCGGAATCAACACATTTTTATCCGTTAATTTTTTTTATTTCTTGTATCAAGGCGAGAGAGGATCTTGAGATCAAATATCTTTCTGGAGGACATTTTTTGAATTCTAGTCTGAGGCCTTCCCGCAGGAGACCTAACAGCCACTTTCCTGCAACTTTCTCCCAAGCAGGTAGGAAGAATTTTAGTCGTCCTCCTACTTGGATCATGGCGTCATTGTTTAGACTGTTTGTCAGCCTTAGCTGAGGCTGATCCAAACAGAAAACCTTTGTTCCCTGGTCTAGATCTTGACCCCTGCTCTCCATTTCTCGTCTGCCTCTTTCCCTCGGATCTGGCCGATGTCCGAAAGGGCCGTTTATAGTTCCTAAGTTGGGAAAAGGATTCCTGGGGGAACTCTTTCTTCCTATCCGCAGCTTTTTCCAGTAAGGAATCAAGCTCCGACCCAAAGAGAAACTGGCCATCACATGGAATGCCGCATAGTCTCAATTTTGAAGACATATCCCCCCCTTTCCAATTCTTGAGCCACAGGGCTTGTCTCGCAGAATTAGAGAGGGAGGCGGCTCTCGCCTCCAACCTTACTGCATCCATGGAGGCATCCGCAATGAAATCTGCTGCCTTCTGGAACGTAGGTATCGTGGCTAACAATTGTTCTCTTGGACATCTGTCCCGAATCTGCCCCTCCAACCTCTCTAACCACAGAGACATGGACCTGGCAGCTACAGTAGTGGCAATACTAGTTTTTTGGCCTTTTGCGAGGTGGCCATTCAGAGTGAGAGCACCTTTTCCATGAGATCCTGATTAATTGAGCCACCTGACACATTACTCAATTTTTTAGTGGCAATACTAGGCCTGAAGGTCTGAAGGATGACGTGGCGGACTTCTAAGTACTCTTAAGGGCAGAATCTATTCTTTTATCTAACAGATCTTTAAGGAAACCCATATTCTCGAATGGCAAGGAGGACTTTTTGGAAATTTTTGAAATTGCTAAGTCCAACTTCGGTGCTTTAACCAAGAACATGGAAGCCTCTTCTTCAAAGGTATATTTTCTTTTAAAGGTTTTAGAAATAAATGGTTTCTTATCTGGTTTTCTCCATTCTTTTTCAATTACTGCGGATAATAGATCTATGTAATGGAAAACACCTGCGCTTTTTTTTCACGTAACCCCTCAAAAAACAGAGTCTCCCACCGACCTATCCTCCTTGACATCCTCCAACTCCAAAGTTGATCTGATAACTTTTAACAGTTTATCTGTATCTTCCACTGGAAATAAAAATTTTCCTACTTTCCCTTCCCATTCTGAAGGTGAGGACTCATCCGAATCCTCTTCCACAAAGGGAGAAACACTATCCTCGGATGATTCTACGTCTCACTTTTGTTCTGTCGTTTTTCTCTTTCTTTTACAGGCTTTTAGGGATGTTTTAACCTCTGAACGTATCAGAGATTTCAGATCTTTTAGAAAACTTGGGGTCTCTTCCGCCACTGTATTTTCAATGCATTACTGACAGAGCTTTTTAGAGTATGAAGATGACAGCGAGCATTTACATATAGGGCATTCCTTATTTTTTCTCTTTGCTACCACCTTCTTAGGCACCGTCTAAAGAGAAGAAATATAACCACATCTAAGAAAACAGCATTAACCCTTTAAGGACCAAACATCAGAACTCACAGTACCGGTGGCAAAATCTCAATGTCTGCAGTCTCAGACCTTTTTTCCTCTTCTATCTGTGCAGCTAACTATCTGCAACCAACATTAATAGTAATCACCACCTGGCACTAGAAAATATCTCTCACCTGAGAGCATATATCCACCTGTGGACCCACCACGAGTCGGACGGTGCTTAGCAAGAAAGAGCCCTTTTCCACTGCTGCAACTGCCAGCCCACTTCTCCTTGATCCTTCTGCATCTCTTACCTGGCTGCCGCCTTACTTTTTAAGCGCTGCCGCTGAACCCGAACTTCCGGTCACCTGACTGGAAGCGCATCGCCATGGAACGCAGCTGCTGACGTCATCTTCCTGCGCCCACTCCATGTGGCCTGCGGCGTCTTGGCCAGTTGTTCTCCTCACTGGGGACTTCTAGTCACCCTTGTGAAGTCGGCGTGGCTCTCTTCACCTGAGGGACCGACACCTCCTGCATTCCAGTGTGACCAGCGATCCCTTGAAAGACCACTGATCTCACCGCTCCTCTGGTTCCCAAGCCTATGGGAGAGGAGATTCCTGGCAGGTAAACCGGATCGCCCATGACCCTCTGGCAGCTACCAGGTCTTCCTGGCCATGGGCACCTACAAAATAAAAATGCAGGCTCCCTGCTCCAGAACAGGAAACCTCACTGAGGTGGGAGAGTGGCTCCACCTTTTTTATGCTGTCAGGTTTCCTGTCCTGGAGGCGGAGCCATGTCTCTAAGGTGCTGTTGTGGGGGAAGGCAAAATAAATATAGTTAATGCGTCAGTTAGTTAGGTGGGCGACATATACCAATTTATTGTGTGAAGTACACGTGCACTGCATACATAACAGGGAAATGAATAGAGTTAATTTGGAAAATTAATATATTTATTCCGTCTGTTAGTTTAATGGGTGACCTCAAAGAATGAGTACAACATCAAATAAGGGACGTGGCCCTGGTCGTGGTGCTGCTGGTGTTGGTGGAGCTCCTGATGCAGGGAGAGAACGTGGTCGATCTGTGCCAGCTACACACCCAAATGAAACACCTTCCTCAGGTTCACATAGGCGACAGAATGTTCAGCGTTATTTTGTAGGCACAAATACCGGTGTACGAATGGTGAGGCCAGAACAAGTAGAGGCAGTAGCAGATTGGGTGACTGACAGTGCCTCCAGTTCCTTCACATTGTCTCCCACCCAGTCCCCTGCTGAAAGCGCAGAGTTGGCACCTGCAGCCCATGGGCATCTGTCTTTCACTCCAATAGCTGTGTATCTTCAAAATTTTATTGCACCAAGAACATATATAATTGTGAACATATATACCCTATAAACTCTCTTCATTGGTTAAAATATTAGTTCCTTTGGTTGGTCATTCCTCATGTCAATCAAAAACAAAACAAACAGGTTTAAACCCTCTACTCTAACCCTATTATATAATGTAACTATTGTTCTTACCTATATCACTGGCTTTCGGTTTCATCAGGACATTCTTTTAACATGGTTTCTTGCGATTATGTGACTACTCATTCATATGAAACGACATTGTATTCTTTCAGGACATGTTTCTATCTATAGCCTTCACATTTGCTTTATTATACATCAAAAATTATAGCTTCCACCATATTTATTCAATTAGCCCAATCTGCGCCACGTATTTTTAAACCATGCCATATACTTAATTATTATAGCTGGATGATTTATAAATCAAATGGGGTATTGCACTTACCTCTGGTTGATATCCCCCGGTATATGAACAAGGGACACCATCCCGGGTATATCATAACCATCTTATATTATCTATTGCAACAAGGGAACCAAGGACAAATTAAGGGCTACAATCAAACATACATTCCAGGCATATATTAAATCACAGCCATGGTCATTGTCTATATTTATATCTGGCCTGGCCAGATACACAGCTATTGGAGTGCCACAATTTCTTTATGGTATGCTGAAGTGAAGTGGGACCGAGAGGCCGGGACCGACAACTGAAGGCACCGCCACAAAATGGTATGTCCGTAATGATCTGGTCGTAGTGCTGTCCTTACTACATAGACTGTCATCTGTCTTTCACCTCCACTCCCTTGCAAATCAGCCAAGCAGTCTGAGCCCCAAGTCATGCAGCAGTCTCTTATGCTTTTTGATGACTCTGCTGGCAGGATTTTCATGGGCCGTCCACATACAGTAGCCCTGCCCCAGAAGTGGAAGAGAGTGCACCGATGCCCAACCACTTATGTTTCAGGATGTAGTGGCTACCCACCCGAGATCCCCTGCCCTGAATGCCAGTATTTCAAAATTCCTGGCCTTTGAAATGCTGTCTGTAACGGACCGTTACTGCAGACAAGGGGTAAAAACCGTTTAGGCGATCGGCCCCCTTTACAGAGATATAGGCACAGCTACTGCAGAACACCAAACTCCCGAACTGGATACAAAATAGCACTCCAACTCCCGTACTGGAACCTTCCAAATAGCTGCTAGCAGACGAACAGGAAAAGCAGACAATCAGCTTACACTCCTGGCAATCAGTCTCTAACAGCATACAGTGAATCCCCCCCAAGAACGAGACGAGGCTCCGTATTGATGGTAAACAGGAATTCTCACCTTTATTAACGGCTACCTGCCCGGTATTTATCCAGGTCTCCCACCTGGTGGACACTCCCCTAGAGGACCAGAAGGAAGACTGCGACACGGGATACAGCAGCCAATCACACACATTGGGACAATACAGACACCCCCAGCATATCCCTCCCCTCTGCCTGTGATACCATCACCCTACATGGGTAATGCAATCATCACAGGCAGACGAATACACAATGTCTTCTATCCTGGAGACAATTGAGGAGTCATTCAATTATCTCTCAGGACAAAGGGAAATCGCCAATACACATGTGGGGACAATAGGACAGACATCACTATTCAATATACAATGTCCCACCCTTTACAATACACACAGATATTTCAGAGACAAGACTCCATTATGCACATGGGGACGCAGAACAAGCATTACTGTTAAAATACACCAGGTAAGACACATTACATTAAAACTATACATTTAACATATCCCCAGATAGCTCAGGTCTGAGCGCACATTATTAAGTGAATGGCGCTCAGACCACACGAATACAGTTTAATCGCCATGGAGCCAAAGTCTTTACAGTCAGTTTCATACGAATGGGCTCCATGGGATTCCTATCTGGGGTATAACACATTCAACCAAAACTACCGAACCCCAGGCAGAAAAGCACGAATTAAGCTTTTCTGCAGGTAAAAAGATGTCTTTTAACAGGGGGCCATAGTCCAAAGGCAGCAGGCGAGCAACCAGGTTTCTCCAATGCAATGTGGCGAGATTGGTCTCGTCACATCTCTCCCCTTTCCAAACAGACTAACAGGGTATCTGACCTCCTGCCGGTCAGTGCCCTTGTTAGTCCAGCAGCCCACCCACAAAACACAATCAACAGCACAGCCCACCCACAATAAATAGTTACTGCAACTGGGTAGAGGAGAAGCTTGTCCATGTCCAGGTGCCTCACCACGGCTGTGCTGGGTACGGGTACGCTGACTTGGTGGGGTGCTGCATGGGCAGAGACCCGCGTCACTCTGCCCTGTTGCCAGCGCTACTGGGAGGGTAGCCTGGTTGAAGCCTGGTTGTTGGAGGGGAGACCGACTGTCTCCCCTTTAGATATACAGTCCTGCTGCTGGAGACCGACTGTCTCCCCTTTGGTTACACAGCTCTGCTGCTGGAGTCCGACTGTCTCCCCTTTGGTTACACAGCTCTGCTGCTGGAGACCGACTGTCTCCCCTTTGGTTACACAGCTCTGCTGCTGGGGAAAGGAGACTGAGCTCTCTATTCCCTGCCCATTAATGATCCGCCGCTGGGGAGAGGTGGTAGTAAGCTCTTCTCCCATACATACCTTCCTCCTCAGTGGAGGGAGACCGACTGTCTCTCCTCCCAATACAGAGTCCTGCTGCTGGAGAAAGGAGACTGGGCTCTCTATTCCCTGCTGGTTACTCTGCCGCTGGGGACTGGAGACCGGGCTCCCAATTCCCAACAAATAATACTGCCGCTGGGGAATGGAGACCGGGCTCCCAATTCCCGAAAAATCACGCTGCTGATGTGGGGCAGGAACAACTACCTCTGCCCCTGTAGCTCAGCCTGCCGCTGGGGAATGGAGCTCAGGCTCCCAATTCCCTGTAATATCTCCCGCTGGGGAATGGAGCTCAGGCTCCCAATTCCCTGTAATATCTCCCGCTGGGGAATGGAGCTCAGGCTCCCAATTCCCTGCAATATCTCCCGCTGGGGAATGGAGCTCAGGCTCCCAATTCCCTGCAATATCTCCCGCTGGGGAATGGAGCTCAGGCTCCCAATTCCCTGCAATACCGGTGGAGAGACCTCGGTCCCATCTCCACCTGCCGCCTGGGGTTCCTCCCAGTAAATTTCAATAATATCTTCCCAGCGGAATGGGTCTGGAACTGGATCTGTCACCTTGCTGTCCTGCTGAGCCTTCCCAATGGAGTGGAAGAGATCTCGGTAGTCCTGCTCCAGTTCCCACTCCAGGGTTGCTAGGTGAGCCAGGTCTTGCTCTACCTCATGGGGGTCATCCCCGTCATGCCTAGCCTCCCTCTCGTAGAAAATGTCCTGAAGTCTGTTCTGCGCAGGACTCCCGAAGTCAGGCTCTGCAAAGGACTCCCATAACAAGCCAGAACCATCAAACTCCTCTCCCTCTGGCTTGTCATGCTCGGCTGTCCAGGGTATATACTGTGCCATATACCACCAGAGCGCCTGGTAGGCATCCTCCAGCCATAGCTCCTGCCATACCCGGTGCTCTAGTTCCTTCACCCATTCATCCAGGGGCTGCTCTCCCAGAAAGGGCAGCCGCAGGGCCACTTGCTTCTGCCACCGCTGCTCTTCACTGGGGAGACTCTCACCCCGCTGGTATTGTACATTGTCCAGGGCCTGGTACCAGATGCCTTTCCTTAATGCATCCCGGCCATCCAGGTCCTCCTCCTCGTATGACACTGCTGGTTCCATTCTGGTGCTTTTAGGGTCGCTGTACTGGGACATGCGTTGCCCCCACTTGTAAATCCAAGGAAATGGTGTCTCCTGTAGCTGTCCTTCTGGCTGTAGGAACGATCCCGCTGCTCGCCACCAATTGTAACGGACCGTTACTGCAGACAAGGGGTAAAACCGCTTAGGCGATCGGCCCCTTTACAGAGATATAGGCACAGCTACTGCAGAACACCAAACTCCCGAACTGGATACAAAATAGCACTCCAACTCCCGTACTGGAACCTTCCCAAATAGCTGCTAGCAGACGAACAGGAAAAGCAGACAATCAGCTTACACTCCTGGCAATCAGTCTCTAACAGCATACAGTGAATCCCCCAAGAACGAGACGAGGCTCCGTATTGATGGTAAACAGGAATTCTCACCTTTATTAACGGCTACCTGCCCGGTATTTATCCAGGTCTCCCACCTGGTGGACACTCCCCTAGAGGACCAGAAGGAAGACTGCGACACGGGATACAGCAGCCAATCACACACATTGGGACAATACAGACACCCCCAGCATATCCCTTCCCTCTGCCTGTGATACCATCACCCTACATGGGTAATGCAATCATCACAGGCAGACGAATACACAATGTCTTCTGTCCTGGAGACAATTGAGGAGTCATTCAATTATCTCTCAGGACAAAGGGAAATCGCCAATACACATGTGGGGACAATAGGACAGACATCACTATTCAATATACAATGTCCCACCCTTTACAATACACACAGACATTTCAGAGACAAGACTCCATTATGCACATGGGGACACAGAACAAGCATTACTGTTAAAATACACCAGGTAAGACACATTACATTAAAACTATACATTTAACATATCCCCAGATAGCTCAGGTCTGAGCGCACATTATTAAGTGAATGGCGCTCAGACCACACGAATACAGTTTAATCGCCATGGAGCCAAAGTCTTTACAGTCAGTTTCATACGAATGGGCTCCATGGGATTCCTATCTGGGGTATAACACATTCAACCAAAACTACCGAACCCCAGGCAGAAAAGCACGAATTAAGCTTTTCTGCAGGTAAAAAGATGTCTTTTAACAGGGGGCCATAGTCCAAAGGCAGCAGGCGAGCAACCAGGTTTCTCCAATGCAATGTGGCGAGATTGGTCTCGTCACATCTCTCCCTTTTCCAAACAGACTAACAGGGTATCTGACCTCCTGCCGGTCAGTGCCCTTGTTAGTCCAGCAGCCCACCCACAAAACACAATCAACAGCACAGCCCACCCACAATAAATAGTTACTGCAACTGGGTAGAGGAGAAGCTTGTCCATGTCCAGGTGCCTCACCACGGCTGTGCTGGGTACGGGTACGCTGACTTGGTGGGGTGCTGCATGGGCAGAGACCGCGTCACTCTGCTCCTGTTGCCAGCGCTACTGGGAGGGTAGCCTGGTTGAAGCCTGGTTGTTGGAGGGGAGACCGACTGTCTCCCCTTTAGATATACAGTCCTGCTGCTGGAGACCGACTGTCTCCCCTTTGGTTACAGCTCTGCTGCTGGAGTCCGACTGTCTCCCCTTTGGTTACACAGCTCTGCTGCTGGAGACCGACTGTCTCCCCTTTGGTTACACAGCTCTGCTGCTGGGGAAAGGAGACTGAGCTCTCTATTCCCTGCCCATTAATGATCCGCCGCTGGGGAGAGGTGGTAGTAGCTCTTCTCCCATACATACCTTCCTCCTCAGTGGAGGGAGACCGACTGTCTCTCCTCCCAATACAGAGTCCTGCTGCTGGAGAAAGGAGACTGGGCTCTCTATTCCCTGCTGGTTACTCTGCCGCTGGGGACTGGAGACCGGGCTCCCAATTCCCAACAAATAATACTGCCGCTGGGGAATGGAGACCGGGCTCCCAATTCCCGAAAAATCACGCTGCTGATGTGGGGCAGGAACAACTACCTCTGCCCCTGTAGCTCAGCCTGCCGCTGGGGAATGGAGCTCAGGCTCCCAATTCCCTGTAATATCTCCCGCTGGGGAATGGAGCTCAGGCTCCCAATTCCCTGTAATATCTCCCGCTGGGGAATGGAGCTCAGGCTCCCAATTCCCTGCAATATCTCCCGCTGGGGAATGGAGCTCAGGCTCCCAATTCCCTGCAATATCTCCCGCTGGGGAATGGAGCTCAGGCTCCCAATTCCCTGCAATACCGGTGGAGAGACCTCGGTCCCATCTCCACCTGCCGCCTGGGGTTCCTCCCAGTAAATTTCAATAATATCTTCCCAGCGGAATGGGTCTGGAACTGGATCTGTCACCTTGCTGTCCTGCTGAGCCTTCCCAATGGAGTGGAAGAGATCTCGGTAGTCCTGCTCCAGTTCCCACTCCAGGGTTGCTAGGTGAGCCAGGTCTTGCTCTACCTCATGGGGGTCATCCCCGTCATGCCTAGCCTCCCTCTCGTAGAAAATGTCCTGAAGTCTGTTCTGCGCAGGACTCCCGAAGTCAGGCTCTGCAAAGGACTCCCATAACAAGCCAGAACCATCAAACTCCTCTCCCTCTGGCTTGTCATGCTCGGCTGTCCAGGGTATATACTGTGCCATATACCACCAGAGCGCCTGGTAGGCATCCTCCAGCCATAGCTCCTGCCATACCCGGTGCTCTAGTTCCTTCACCCATTCATCCAGGGGCTGCTCTCCCAGAAAGGGCAGCCGCAGGGCCACTTGCTTCTGCCACCGCTGCTCTTCACTGGGGAGACTCTCACCCCGCTGGTATTGTACATTGTCCAGGGCCTGGTACCAGATGCCTTTCCTTAATGCATCCCGGCCATCCAGGTCCTCCTCCTCGTATGACACTGCTGGTTCCATTCTGGTGCTTTTAGGGTCGCTGTACTGGGACATGCGTTGCCCCCACTTGTAAATCCAAGGAAATGGTGTCTCCTGTAGCTGTCCTTCTGGCTGTAGGAACGATCCCGCTGCTCGCCACCAATTGTAACGGACCGTTACTGCAGACAAGGGGTAAAAACCGTTTAGGCGATCGGCCCCCTTTACAGAGATATAGGCACAGCTACTGCAGAACACCAAACTCCCGAACTGGATACAAAATAGCACTCCAACTCCCGTACTGGAACCTCCCAAATAGCTGCTAGCAGACGAACAGGAAAAGCAGACAATCAGCTTACACTCCTGGCAATCAGTCTCTAACAGCATACAGTGAATCCCCCCAAGAACGAGACGAGGCTCCGTATTGATGGTAAACAGGAATTCTCACCTTTATTAACGGCTACCTGCCCGGTATTTATCCAGGTCTCCCACCTGGTGGACACTCCCCTAGAGGACCAGAAGGAAGACTGCGACACGGGATACAGCAGCCAATCACACACATTGGGACAATACAGACACCCCCAGCATATCCCTCCCCTCTGCCTGTGATACCATCACCCTACATGGGTAATGCAATCATCACAGGCAGACGAATACACAATGTCTTCTGTCCTGGAGACAATTGAGGAGTCATTCAATTATCTCTCAGGACAAAGGGAAATCGCCAATACACATGTGGGGACAATAGGACAGACATCACTATTCAATATACAATGTCCCACCCTTTACAATACACACAGACATTTCAGAGACAAGACTCCATTATGCACATGGGGACACAGAACAAGCATTACTGTTAAAATACACCAGGTAAGACACATTACATTAAAACTATACATTTAACATATCCCCAGATAGCTCAGGTCTGAGCGCACATTATTAAGTGAATGGCGCTCAGACCACACGAATACAGTTTAATCGCCATGGAGCCAAAGTCTTTACAGTCAGTTTCATACGAATGGGCTCCATGGGATTCCTATCTGGGGTATAACACATTCAACCAAAACTACCGAACCCCAGGCAGAAAAGCACGAATTAAGCTTTTCTGCAGGTAAAAAAGATGTCTTTTAACAGGGGGCCATAGTCCAAAGGCAGCAGGCGAGCAACCAGGTTTCTCCAATGCAATGTGGCGAGATTGGTCTCGTCACACTGTCATTCTGTCTGGTGGAGACGGAGACTTTGAAAAACCTTATGGCGGTGGCTGTCCCACAGTATGTGGTTCCAAGCTGCCACTACTTTTCCAGGTGAGCCATCCCTGCCCTGCACAACCAAGTGGCAGACAAAATTAGGTGTGCACTGTGCAACGCCATCTGTGGCAAGGTCCACATAACCACCGATACATGGACCAATAAGCATGGGCAGGGACGTTATATCTCCCTAACTGCACACTGGGTAAATGCAGTGGCGTCTGGGCCTGAGGTTGATAGCAGTTTGGTGCATGTCCTTCTGTCACCAAGGATTGCAGGATGTTTCTCTTTACCTCCTGTTGCCTCCTCCTACTCCACTTTCTCTTCTACCACCTCCTCATCCAGTCAGCATAACACCTTCACCACCAACTTCGGCAAAGCCAGGGGGAAATGACAACAGGCTATTTTGAAATTCATCTGTTTAGGAGAAAACTCCACACCGCACAGGAGCTGTGGACGGGCATGGAACAACAGACTAATGAGGGGTTGTTGCCAACAACAACAGGGTGTTAAGAGCAGGGTGGTACCCAAAGCAGCTCATGGGCATCACTGGAACATGGCTGGGGGGATACAGAGGACACAGATGATGTACCTCCCACAGAGGACAGCTTCTCGTTGCCTCTGGGCAGCCTAGCACACATAAGCGACTACATGCAGCAGTGCTTGCACAACGACTGCCGAGTTGCCCAAATTCTAACCTGTGCTGATTACTGAGTGGCCACCCTGCTGGATCCCTGCTACAAGGACAACGTGCCATCCTTAATTCCATCACTGGAGCGTGATCGGAAGATGCGCGAGTACTTGCTGTTGGCATTCCCACCTGACAAAGGAGGCTCAGTGGAAGCACAATGCTAAGGCAGAGGAGGAGAAGGAAGAAGTCGCTAACGCAGCAGGGCCACCACCAGCAGCTCAGAAGGGAGGGTTAGCATGGCTAAAATGCGGAAAAGTTTTGTCAGCACGCCTAGCTGATATGGAACGTCTTAGCAGGAGGCAGCATTTCAGCAACATGGTGGAACAGTATGTGTGCACACGCGTACTGACTGATGGGATTGCCCCATTTAACTTCTGGGTCTCCAAATTGGGCACATGGCTTAAGCTTGCCCTTTATGCCTTGGAGTTGCTGGCCTGCCCTGCGGCTAGTGTATTGTCCGAACATGTGTTTAGCATGGCAGGAGGGGTTATCACAGAAAAGCGCAGCCGCTTGTCCTCAGCCAATGTGGACAAGCTCATGTTCATTAAAATGAACCAGGAATGGATCCCACAGGACTTATCCATACCTTGTGCAGAATAGACAAGTATACTGGCCGCACCTAGCCATTGTTATACTCCAGCGCACTTTCTCTTTGCATTCTCTTTTCTATTTCCCAATGTTTTGGGGTCTAATAAAAAATAAAAAAAACTGTGTTGTTGGCAACTACCTCCTCCACCACTGCTTCCACCTACACCGCCACGTCCACCGCCTCCTCAACCTCCTACTTCATATGGACCTCCCCCTCCTAGTTCAAGATTATTATTTTTAATTTTTATGTATTTTATGTTATTTTAAGTGATTTCCCGATCTACATTTGTTTGCAGGGCAATTGTCCAGCTCTTACCCCCATTTTGCTTCCTTTTGCAGCCTTCTAGCCCTTTATAATTAAATTCATAAAGAATTAAAAATAAATAAATTAAAAAAATAGTGTTGGCTAATAGTGTCCTCCACCACTTCTTCCATCTACACCATCACGTCCACCGCCTTCTCAACCTCCTACTCCACTTTGACCTACGCCTCCTAGTTCAAGGAGACGCACCCCCATTTTGCTTCCTTTTGCAGCCCTCTAGACTTTTTTAGAGCCGTTTTAGTGCCCCAAAGTTCGAGTCCTTATTAACTTCAATGGGGTTTGGGTTCGGGGACAAGTTCGGGTCAAGTTCGGGTCCCGAACTTGAACTTTGTAGCGAAGTTCGGCCGAACCGGGTGAACCCGAACTTCCAGGTGTTCGCTAAACCCTAGGTACAGACAGAAAAATCTTTAATGTTTCCATGGGCTTCCGATCTGTGTCTCCATCCCGTACCACACCGTATCATAAGGACTGCGGACCCATTCAAGTGAAAACGGTCATACGGTGGGCACATGGCTGGTGCCCGTGTATTGTGGACCCGCTGTTTGTGGGCCGCAATACAGGCCCGGCCAGTAACGGCCGTGTGCATGAGCCTTAAAATTTGTTTCAAGCAAATTGGCATCTGTAGAGAGTTGAAAATTGGATATTTTCTTGTATATGCTCTAAGAATAATAACAGCCCTGAGAAGATCAAGTAATATATATTTCATAAAAAAATGAAGATGCCTTCCTAGAAGTAAGCATCAAGCTATATGTCTGTGCAAAAAGTCAGTATTAACATTTCCATAGGAAAGAAACAACTTAATGTTCATGTTTGAACACTATTTTAAAGTTTATATATAATTAATTGAAAACTCTACCAAAAATTACAGATGTTTAATGAGAACATTGCTCATTAGCACCTTAGGGACCTGCGCTCTACATGTATGGCGCTGGTGGACGTGACGTAACCTGTTGGGGACACATTACGTATTGGTACATAATGTGTACTACCGATCACTGCTGCTCAGCCGGCAGTGATCGGAACAAGGTACCTGCTGAAATCATTACAATGCCTTGTTACAATGCCTAGGAAGGTCCTGTGATCGGGATTGGATCACGATCCCCTGCCCGCCTCATCTCTAATGTTTCCCTGGTGGCCGAGTGGTTATAGCAGAGTGTCAGCACATTGCTGACACTCTGCTATAAATGGCAGACATCTGTGCTGTGATGTCAGCCATTTAACCCATTCCATGCTGCGGTCCGTACGGACCTCTGTATGGAAGGGGTTAACAGGAAGGGAGCTCTCTCCCTCTCCCATCGGGGGCTGCTGTGCCCTTGCAGCCCCCGATTCTTGATGGACAGAGGGAGGGGGACCCCCTCCCTCCCCATCACCCGCTGCTCTGTTCTGGCAGCGGGTGATGGTCACCATGGCAACAAGATCTTCAAGAACCAAGTGGGTCTGGGTAAAAAAAAAGAAAAAAAAACACATATCACTGAATAAAAATTGAAAAAATTGGTATCGCCGCGTCCATAAAAACCTGCTCTATAAAAAATATCACATGTCCTAACCCCTCAAGTAAATACCGTAAAAAAATAAACAAAAAATGGTGTAAC
Source organism: Bufotes viridis (assembly GCA_033119425.1). Lineage (NCBI taxonomy): Eukaryota > Metazoa > Chordata > Amphibia > Anura > Bufonidae > Bufotes > Bufotes viridis. The sequence continues at coordinate 138,356,189 of CM065593.1, read as the reverse complement.
AAAAGCCATTTTTTGTCACCTTACATCACAAAAAGTGTAATACCAAGTGATCAAAAAGGCGTATCCCTCCCAAAATAGGACTAATCAAACCGTCATCTCAGCCCGCAAAAATTAGCCCCTACATAGGACAATCGGCCAAAAAAAAACTAATATATGGCTCTCAGACTATGTAGACACTAAAACAGAATTATTTTTTTCTAAAATGCTGTTATTGTATTAAAATAAATTAAAAAAAGTATACATATTTTTTATTTCCGCATCCGTAAAAAACTGCTCTATAAAAATATCACATGATCTAACCCCTCAGATAAATACCGTAAAAAAATGAAATAAAAACAATGTAAAAAAAATTTTTTTTTCACCTCACATCACAAAAACTGTAATAGCAAGCGACTAAAAAGTAATATGCACCCAAAAATAGTGCCAATCAAACAGTCAGCTCATCCCGCAAAAAATTATACCCCAAATAGGACAATCTCCTAAAAAAATTTAAAAAATATGGCTCTCAGACTATGGAGACATTGAAACATGATTTTTTTGGTTTCAAAAATGATATTATTGTGTAAAACTTAAATAAATGAATAAAAAGTATACATATTATGTATCGCCGCGTCCGTAACAACCTGCTCTATAAAAATAAAACATGACCTAACCCCTCAGATGAACACAACAAAAAAAAACAATATAAATAACGTGTCAAAAGCCATTTTTGTCACCTTACATCACAAAAACTGTAAAAGCAAGCGACCAAAATGTTATATGCACCCCAAGATAGTGCCAATCAAACCGTCATCTCACAACAAATGAGCTCCTACACAAGACAGTCGCCCAAAAATTTCAATAAAAAAATATGGCTTTCAGAATGTGGAGACACTAAAAAATCATTTTTTTCAAAAATGCTTTGTTACGAAAAACTGAAATAAAAAACACCAAAAAGTAGTGATATTTGGTATTGTCCCGTAACATCCTGCTCTATAGAAATAGCACACAATCTAACCTGTCAGATCAACTATGTAAATAACAATGAATAAAAACGGTCCCAAAACAGCTATTTTATTTTTCTAATTTTCCATTTTAATCAATTTTTCCGGTAACAAAGCAAGGGTTAACAGCCAAACAAAACTCAATATTTATTGCCCTAATTCTTTAGTTTGCAAAAACAACCCATATGTGATCTTAACTGCTGTATGGCCAAACGGCAGGGCATAGAAGGAAGGGAACTGTGGTTATTGTAATTACAACTTAGCTCTGCTATATTACATATTCATTATCTTCTTTAACTGACCCATTAGAAACCCAGCTCTAAGTTGAATACTTCTTATCTTCGTTTTGAGGACCATGGCGAATACATTCGTCATATTCGCTAATTCTACCAAGCCAACCATAGTAAACCAGGTCTAAGTTGAAATCGCAATGCGATACTTCAAGTCATATTAATCGCATTGTGATTTCAACGTAATTCTCAAATCCGACAGTACATTCTAGTATGGAGATGTTCCCATGGTGATGGGGACGCTCCATGAGCACGGAAGTCGGCAGAAGTGGCAACGGGCACTGACTGGAGCAGCCAGGAAGCCAGGAATCCTAAGGACAGGTAAGAACTACTTTTGGGAAGTGGGAAAGAAAATAATATAACAATAAAAAAAACACGAATATTCGAAATAGCGAATTTATAGTGCTATATTCGAAATATTCGCGAATTAGCGAACTGCCGATATTCACAAAAAAAAAGAAGAGATTTTCGAATATTCGCGCTCAACACTAGTGTTAAACAGGCAGGATATGCTCAAACCCATATGCAGTTGTGCATGTATGTAAGGGAGCATATCCTGCACTTGTAGTCTGTTGCTGATGAAAATCAACAGCAAAAAAATGTATACAATGGAAGATGCCAGCAACGGACTACAACTACCACAATAACCATCCTACATAAGGTAACGCATATACGGCACAGGTAGGGGAGCGGTAGGGCCTCGGGCTACTTGAGAGACCTTGGCGCGGTGCCCGAGCTTAAGACATGTCCTCCTAGTAGGATATGTCGAACTAACCTCTCAATTTTAACATCAGTGTGAGGGTTTAGTATTACAGCAGAGTGCACCTGTCTTTGCCATTGTTAATGAACAATTAAAGGGTTAACGATGTTTGTAAAATCAGTTTTGAATACCTTGAGGGGTGTACTTTCTTAGATGGTGTCAGTTTTTTGGAGCTTCTACTCTAGAGGTACATCAGGGGGGCTTCAAATAGGACATGGTGTCTAAAAATCAGTCCGGCATAATCTGCCTTCCAAAAACCACATGGCGCTCCTTTCTCTCTACGCTCTGCCGTGTGCCTGTACAGTAGTTTACAACCACATATGGGGTGTTTCTATAAACTACAGAATCAGGGCAATAAATATTGAGTTTTAATATACAAAGATGGCGCACAGGATATTGAGGCAATAAAACGGGGTGCTCTCAGAGAGGTGGTGCCACCCAACACCTCAGTGGTAGAGTAAATGATATGAAAAATCTGGGCACTCCACTGATATATGGGATTAAAATTAATTATTTAATAAAGCAGATGCAATAGTAACAAAACAATGTGCAACACTGTTGAAAAACCACAATTCAAATACTAAAAAAGTGTCAATGCAACAAAGTGCATATAGTGCAAAAAGTGCAATGAATCGATTGGAAAATACAATGAATCAATAATAAAATGAATCAAAAATAAATCAAAAATAAAATAAACGTGTCCACACTGTATACTTATAATCCATATATATTCATGTGGCCTCTAGTAATTGACCAAATAAAGTGCATGAACAGTGCAGCAGTAGTATTTCAACAATAAAGTCTCAATAGCAGCAATAGGTATCAAAAAAGCAGTCCAGCGATATCAACCCACACAATAGTGGCTGTAGAAGAATCCAACAGTCTTAGGTGCGATTTATAAATGCAGATATCCCCAATGTGTACCTACAGCCTCCACGCAAAGCAACAGGAGACGATGCTCCCCTTTGGCGTACTACAAGTGTCTTTGGCGTCTGAAGCTGAATGCAACAGCGGCATCCCGCTGAAAGAGTTAATGACACGTGTCTCGCTACTACCGGCAATTAAAAAGCAGATTCCACTGTGCTGATGTTAGTACATTACCCACTCTGGACGTAGGACTTGCTGTATCGTCCTTGCAAGCGGGTTTCCTTTGGGCTCAGCGTCTTCGTGGAACCTATTATCCCCTTTTTCAGTGGTTAATAATAACCACAATAATGTGGGGTCCGGATTAACCACTGAAGAAGGGGATAATAACCCCGAAACGCGTATGGTCAGGACCCTCTCTATAGCCCAGTCTACACCGGCATGTTTACCGCATCGTGCAATATTCCATTTCGGGACAACGCGCGGAGGTCATAGACCCATGTGAACCGGATACTCAAAGGTTCCATGAAGTCGCTGAGCCCAAAGGAATCCCGCTTGCAAGGACGATACAGCAAGTCCTACGTCCAGAGTGGGTAATGTACTAACATCAGCACAGTGGAATCTGCTTTTTAATTGCCGGTAGTAGCGAGACACGTGTCATTAACTGTTACAGCGGGACGCCTCTGTTGCATTCAGCTTCAGACGCCAAAGACACTTGTAGTACGCCAAAGTGGAGCATCGTCTCCTGTTGCTTTGCGTGGAGGCTGTAGTTACACATTGGGGATATCTGCATTTATAAATCGCACCTAAGACTGTTGGATTCTTCTACAGCCACTATTGTGTGGGTTGATATCGCTGGACTGCTTTTTTGATACCTATTGCTGCTATTGAGACTTTATTGTTGAAATACTACTGCTGCACTGTTCATGCACTTTATTTGGTCAATTACTGGAGGCCACATGAATATATATGGATTATAAGTATACAGTGTGGACACGTTTATTTTATTTTTGATTTATTTTTGATTCATTTTATTATTGATTCATTGTATTTTCCAATCGATTCATTGCACTTTTTGCACTATATGCACTTTGTTGCATTGACACTTTTTTAGTATTTGAATTGTGGTTTTTCAACAGTGTTGCACATTGTTTTGTTACTATTGCATCTGCTTTATTAAATAATTAATTTTAATCCCATATATCAGTGGAGTGCCCAGATTTTTCATATCAAATATTGAGTTTTGTTTGGCTGCTAATCCTTGCCTGGTCACTTGAAAAAATGGATTAAAATGGAAAATTTTCCAAAAAATTGAAATTCTGAAATCTTATCTCCATTTGCCATTAACTCTTTTACGACATTTGTAAAATCAGTTTTGAATACCTTGAGGGGTGTAGTTTCTAGGATGGGGTCATTTTTGGGTGGTTTCTATTATGTAATCCTCACAAAGTGACCTCAGACCCGAACTGGTCCCTAAAAACTGGGTTTTTGAAAAAAAATTCAAGATTTACTTCTAAACTTCTAAGCCTTGTAACGTCTGCAAAAAATAAAAAGGCATTCCCAAAACGATCCATACATGAAGTAGACATATGGCGAATGTAAATTAATAACTTTTCTTGGGCGGTAATACTATGTATTATAGAAGTAGAGAAATTGAAACTTAGAAATGTGCTAATTTTTCCAAATTTTAGGTAAATTTGGTATTTTTTTATAAATAAAAATGATATTTTTAAACTAAATTTTACCAGTGTCATTAAGTACAATATGTGATGAAAAAATAATCTCAGAATGACCTGGATAAGAAAAAGCATTTTAAAGTTATTCACACATAAAGTGAAACCGGTCAGATTTGCAAAAAATGGCCTGGTCCTTAGGGTGAAAATGAGCCCGGCCCTTAAGGGGTTAAGGACCAGCGCCGTACATGCAGGTGCTTCGCACGCCCGAACAGCAGCAGAGTCCAGCAGTCACTGATAGCTGGACCCGTGCTGTATGCGCCTGCATTTGTGAAAACACAAATGCCAGCGCATTAACGTTTGCACTGCCACGGTCAGCACTGAACGCGGCACGTGCGGTATCCTGCCCGGTCCAGGATGCTGTGATGAGGACCCGATGGCAGGGAAGGCAGCCCTATGTCTTCCTTAGGCACCGTGGTTGCCTTCCATGAAAGCCTATGAGATCCAGCCCCCGTGATCTCACAGGCAGGAAGCTGTAAGTCTATTACAACGTGTAATACACTTACAGCCAATGCATTACAATACAGAAGTATTGTAATGCATTGTAAAGGGGATCAGACTCCCAGAAGTTGAAGTCCCAGAGTGGGGAAAACATTGTTTTCCATAATAAAAAAAAGTAACGTTTCAAGTAAAAAAAACACCCCTTTCCAAGAATAAAACACATAAAACTGAGAAAAAAAAATAGAAAAACAGACATATTTTCGCAACAACCTGTTCTATAAAAATACCACATGACCTAACCCTTCAGGTGAACACCGTAAAAAAAAAAAAAAAAAAACGATGTCACCTTACATCACAAAAAGTGTCATAGCAAGGGATCAAAAAGTCATATACACCCCAAAATAGTGCCAATCAAACCGTCACCTCATCCCACAAAAATAATACCCTAATTAAGACAATCACCAAGAAAATTTTAAAATATGTCTCTCAGACTGTGGAGATGCTCAAACATGTTTTTTTTTGTTTAAAAAATATTATTATGTAAAACTTAAATAAATGTAAAAAGTATACATATCAGGTATTGCCACATACATATCGACCTGCTCTATAAAAATATCACTAGACCTAACCTCTCAGGTGAACAACGTAAAATAATAAAATAAAAACTGTGTCAAGAAAGCAATTTTTTGTCACTTTACATCACAAAAAGTGTAATACCAAGCAATCAAAAAGTCATAGGCACACCCAAATCATACCAATCATCTCATCCTGCAAAAAATGAGACTCTACCTAAGACACTCGCCCAAAAAATAAAATAACTATGGCTCTCAGAACATGGAGCCTCTAAAACATGAATTCTTTTTGTTTAAAAAATGCAGTTATTGTATTACACTTAAATAAAAAAAGTATACATATTAGGTATCGCCACGTCAATTAGAACCTGCTGTATAAAAATATCACATGACCTAATACCAAGCGATCAAAAAGATATATGCACCCTAAAATAGTACCAATCAAACTGTCATGTCATACCAAAAAAAATGATCCCCTACATAAGACAGTCGCCCAAAAAATAAAATAAACTATGGCTTTCAGAATGTGGAGACGCAAAAATCATTATTTTCCAAAATGCTTTATTATGTAAAACTGAAACAAAGAACAAAAAAAAAGTCATAACAACCTGCTCTATAAAAATACCAGATGATCTAACCTGCAAGATGAACATTATAAATAACAAAAAATAAAAACCATGCCAAAACAGCTATTTTTGGTTACCTTGCCTCACAAAAAGTGTAATATAGAGCAACCAAAAATTATATGTATCCTAAAATAGCACCAAGGAAATTGCCACCTAATTTCATAGTTTCCAAAATGGGGTGTTTTTTTGGAGTTTCTACTCTAGGGGTGCATCAGGGGGGCTTCAAATGTGACGTTGCAACTTAAAATTATCCCAGTGAAATCTGCCTTCCAAAAACCATATGGTGTTCATTTCCTTCTGTGCCCTGCCGTGTGCTCGTACAGCAGTTTACGATCACATATGGGGTGTTTCTGTAAACTACAGAATCAGGGTAATAAATATTGAGTTTTGTTTGGCTATTAACCCTTGCTTTGCTGCTGGAAACAAATTGTAAAATAATAACCTACAATGAGACCTAATGGGATCACACCTCTATCATGGAACAAAACCTAAAAATTTATTTAGGTGTGCATACCAAACAAATTAGCACATGAGTCCAAAAACGTAACAAATTGTAATTTATTAGATATCACTTAAAAAATACATATAGCAAGGGAAGTAAACATGAACCAGTGGGGTAGCTAGAACATGAGGAGAACACATGGGAAGGGGATAGTGAATAATAATATACAAGTGCAGAGAATCATAAGTGTTAATACTGAATGGAGGCTGGAACGTGCCTGGTCCACTGTACACCACCAGTAAGAGGAGAATGTGCAGGGGTCAAGCAAGCATACAGCCTGCAAGTGTAACAGCAGTACTGCACAGGGTTTACAGAATGTAAATACAATCACTGTCAACAAGTTACAAAGTTAATCAAACAAGATTGTGATCCCCTTCCCAGTGTCACCTCATCTTCCCAACGCATTTCGCCAAACAGGCTTCGTCAGGGAGTACATGGCAATAGGAAGGTTGCAGTTTAAATAGTGAGCATAATGACACTGATCACAAACATCGGGGAGCTGGAGGCGTGTCATGATGACATCACAGATCACATAATGAAATCCAAGATTGAAATGGGGGCGTGTCCAGTGACGTCACTGATCACATGGTAAAATCTAAGGAGCATGATTGGTTTGAATCAGTCATTGTAAAAAGCTAATGGACTCAACGTGGAGGCATGTCCAGTGACATCACAGGTCACATGGTAAAATCCAAGGAGCATGATTGGTTTAAAACCGTCATTGTGAAAAGCTAATGGACTTAACATGGAGGCGTGTCCAGTGATGTCATTGGTCACATGGTAAACTCCAAGGAGCGTGGTTGGTTTAAAGCCGTCATTGTAAAAGGCTAATGGACTTAACATGGAGGCGTGTCCAGTGATGTCACTGGTCACATGGTAAAATCCAAGGAGCATGATTGGTTTAAATCTATCATTGTAAAAAGCTAATGGACTGAACAATTTCACAGATAGAATACAGAGTCAAATCACATAATATGTACGTCTGACTGTCAGTTAGCTTACAATTTGCCTCCCGCTATCGTTCTTATTCATACAAAGAATGCCCTTAGTAAAAATGACCGCCACGGAGTGACGCTCATGCGTCAAATCCTCCGATCACGTGATCACTCATGTGATCTCTAAGAAGACACCTTGATAATAGATATCTATAACAGAGCAATGCATGTGCGTCGAGCCGTCCAATCGCATGATCAGTCACACGATCAATCATGCGACCGCCCGTGCCATCCCATCATGCATTGTGATGGAAATAATAAGTGACAAAGAAAAAGAAGCGTGAACCAGCGACAACCCAAGTGAGATATCGGTGTGCATGCCCTCAGAGTGAAAAACCCGCAAAAGTGCATAGTGAAATACTTACCATTAACTGAAAATAAAGCATGTGAGTAAAACTATAATAAACATGTGTAATATTGATACAAACATATGTAACCATAATACCATTTGCATGAGAAAATGTGTAAAAAACATATATAGATATATATATATATATATATATATATATATATATATATACACATCTAATGAATGTCCATATGCTCATAAAAAACCTCCATATTGTGAATGTGCATAATTAATAATGATGCTCAATTATTATATACGTGAATCATACTAAAATAGACATATAAAAATGGTGATATCATGATCCCTTAAAATTTAAAAAAGTGTGCATAAAGAATATATATAAATATAAACAATATATATGCACATACACATATATGCATATGTTTCTCTAATAGGATCAATTCTGTCCATGAAACAGTCCAAAGTTTATCCTCTGGAGAACATCCAATTATTCCCTTGACTGGCCTCCAACCCCTTGATGATCAGGATACCTGTAACACAAGGAAAAAGAGGAGGGAGGGGAAGGAGGGGAAAAGTGGGAAGAAAAAGAGAAGGCAAAGGGGGTCGAGAAAAAGAGAAAGAGGGAAGAAGTAAATGGGAGGGAAAAATTATGGCAGTTAAAAAATATATATATATGTGTGTATATATATATTTGTCATAGGGTGTATGCATGCATACCTTTTGGCTGCAACAAAGCCTACAACTCTACGGAACCCTGATTTGTAGTACCGAATCATATTTGTATTTATAAAAATGTAACAAAGCTGTTGTATTCATTTAACCCATGAGGGGACAGCGTACATAATTTGTGAATCCATCAAGTTTCCATTTGTGGCAGCTTTCTTTTCTAGTCTCCTCCACGGTTCGTAAAATATATGCAGTCAATTGCTCTAACTTGTAATAGGGTAGGATCACTCTGGTGTTGTAGCCTAAAGTGTCGGGGTATTGGTTTAAAAAGGGAAGTAAAATTCTTCATCCTTAATGGATATAATGTCCAACACATGTTCCCGTACTCTTCGATGGAATTCCCGGGTAGTCATACCAATGTAAATTTTTTCACAAGGGCATGTTGCATGATAGATGACTCCTGTGGTCGTGTAATCCATTTTGTGGGTAATCTTATAAGTGCCAACTTAAAGGTAGTTAATTTGTCCAACACTGTATGAATAATGCATTGAATAATGCGGAAATCGAGGTTCTAAGCCTCGGTCTGAACTTCTATCCCAGTACTTATCTGGATGATTTTGTTATAGTGAAATACCTCCACCTATTCGGACGGAGGTTGGCCTTTAAGAAGATTTTCAGCAAGGAAACATTGGAAGGGGATATTTTAGGTTCTATACAGGAAAAGACGGCAGTGGAAACACTACAATCATTACTCGATGAACAGCTGAAAACAACACAGGGTGAGTATCCACAGTCCCTACTTCCCAAATCGAAATGTTTCCCTAACTTATCACAACATTCTGAAATAGATTTATTTATCAAATTGGTAACGCAGGAGGTGGCTAAGATACCGAAGGGAAGATCCAGTGACAATTCAACCCCAAGAGTTATAAAAAATGAAGGATGTGATATTTAAACCATCAGATAAGGGTGGGAATGTGGTGGTTTGGCCCACCAGAATGTATGAGAAGGAGGCTTTCTGTCAACTAAGGGACCCCACTTGCTATAAAAGACTAACTTTCAATCCATTGTCTAAGTACAAAGCGGAATTAACAAAAATGTTGGAGAATGCCAAGGATGCTGGCATTACAAGTTAGAGCAATTGACCGCGTATATTTTACGAACCGTGGAGGAGACTGGAAAAGAAAGCTGGCACAAATGGAAACTCGATGGATTCATTTTTTTAACTGCCATAATTTTTCCCTCCCCTTTACTTCTTCCCTGTTTCTCTTTTTCTTGCCCCCCTTTTCCTTCTCTTTTTCTTCCCACATTTCCCCTCCTTCCTCCATCCCCTCCCTCCTCTTTTTCTTTGTGTTACAGGTATCCTGATCATCAAGGGGTTGGAGGCCAGTCAAGGGAATAATTGGATGTTCTCCAGAGGATGGACTTTGGACTGTTTCATGGACAGAATTGATCCTGTTAGAGAAATATATGCATATATACATACATATTCTTTATGCACACGTTTTTAAATTTTAGGGGATCATGATATCACCATTTTTATATGTCTATTTTAGTATGATTCACGTATATAATAATTGTGCATCATTATTAATTATGCACATTCACAATATGGAGGTTTTTTATGAGCATATGGACATTCATTAGATGTGTGTATATATATATATATATATATATATATATATATATATATATTTTATATATATATATATATATATATATATATTTATATATATGTTTTTTACACATTTTCTCATGCAAATGGTATTATGGTTACATATTTTTGTATCAATATTACACATGTTTATTATAGTTTTACTCACGTTCTTTATTTTCAGTTAATGGTAAGTATTTCACTATGCACTTTTGCGGGTTTTTCACTCTGAGGGCATGTACACTGATATCTCACTTGGGTTGTCGCTGGTTCACGCTTCTTTTTTTTGTCACTTATTATTTCCATCACAATGCATGATGGGATGGCTCGGGCGGTCGCATGATTGATCGTGTGACTGATCATGCGATTGGATGGCTCGACGCACATGCATTGCTTTGTTATAGATATCTATCATCAAGGTGTCTTCTGAAAGATCACATGAGTGATCACGTGACCGGAGGATTTGACGCATGAGTGTCACTCCGTGGCGGTCATTTTTACTAAGGGCATTCTTTGTATGAATAAGAACGATAGCGGGAGGCAAATTGTAAGCTAACTGACAGTCAGACGTACATATTATGTGATTTGACTCTGTATTCTATCTGTGAAATTGTTCAGTCCATTAGCTTTTTACAATGATAGATTTAAACCAATGATGCTCCTTGGATTTTACCATGTGACCGGTGACATCACTGAGTGGACACGTCTCCATGTTGAGTCCATTTGCTTTTTACAATGACTGATTCAAACCAATCATGCTCCATTGATTTTACCATGTGACCTGTGATGTCACTGGACACGCCTCCATGTTAAATCCATTAGCCTTTTAAAATTACGGCTTTAAACCAACCATGCTCCTTTGAGTTTACCATGTGACCGGTGACATCACTGGACACGCCTCCATGTTAAGTCCATTAGCTTTTCACAATGACGGTTTTAAACCAATCATGCTTCTTGGATTTTACCATGTGATCGGTGATGTCACTGAACACGCCCACATTCTCATCTTGGATTTCATCATGTGATCTGTGACGTCATCAGGACATGCCTCCAGCTCCCCGGTGTTTGTGATCAGTGTCATTATGCTCACTATTTAAACTGCAACTTTCCTATTGCCATGTACTCCCTGACGAAGCCTGTTTGGCGAAACGCGTTGGACAGGGAAGGTGTCACTGGTAAGGGGATAACTATCTTGTTTGATTAACTTTGTAACTTGTTGACAGTGATTGTATTTACATTCTGTAAACCCTGTGCAGTACTGCTGTTACACTTGCAGGCTGTGTGCTTGCTTGACCCCTGCACATTCTCCTCTTACCGGTGGTGTACAGTGGACCAGGCACGTTCCAGCCTCCATTCAGTATTACCACATATGATTCTCTGCACTTGTATATGATTATTTGCTATCCACTTCCCATGTGTTCTCCTCATGTTCTAGCTACCCCACTGGTTCATGTTTACTTCCCTTGCTATATGTATTTTTAAGTGATATCTAATAAATTACAATTTGCTACATTGTTGGACTCATGTGCTAATTTGTTGGGTATGCACACCAAAATTTCTTTTTAGGTTTTGTTGGAAACAAATGTATTAAATTGGAAAATCTGTCAAAAAATGTGAAATTCAGAAATTTCATCTACATTTACATTTAATTCTTGTGGAACACCTAAAGGGTTACCAAAGTTTGTAAAACCAGTTTTAAATATCTTGAGGGGTGTAGTTTTTTTTTAAAATGGGGCCATTTATGGGTGGTTTCTATTATGTAAGCCACACAAAGTGTCTTCAGACCTGTACCGGTCCTTGAAAAGTGGGTTTTGGAAATTTTCTGAAAAATTTAAAGATTTGCTTCTAAACTTCTAAGCCTTCTTACGTTCCAAAAAAAGAAAATTTAATTTAAAAAAGGATCCAAACATGAAGTAGACATATGGGAAATGTAAGAAAGTTATAACTTTTTTAGGAGGTATCACTATCTGTTTTAAAAGCAGAGAAATTTAAATTTTGAAAACTGTGAATCCAAATTTATAAATAAAAATGAAATATTTTGACTTAAATATACCACTGTCATGAAGTACAATGTGTGACGAGAAAACATTCTCAGAATAGCTTGGATAAGTAAAAGCATTTTAAAGTCATCACCACATGAAGTGACACATGTCAGATTTGGAAAAAATGGCCGGGTCCTTAAAGGGGTATTCCCACTTTAATGATCACTGTTAAATCTGTTAATGATTTAACAGTGATCATTTTTCTAAATATAATGAATTAACTAATTCCCACCCCTTAGAAGATAATTAACATATACTTACCTGATTGTTGTTTTCCGTCTCCCCTGGTTACGGCCACCGCTCTTCTCCGGAATCGCGGTGGCCGCGCTTGCGCAGATGACTTCTTTTCTCCTGGCCGGGTCGCGCGCGTACTCCCGAAAGCGCACGCCAGCACCGCGCATGCGCTATGATGACTTCTTCCTGGCCAGTATAGTATACTTGCCAAGAAGAAGTCACCAGGGCGCATGCGCGGCGGCATGCGCGTTCAGTCCAGCGCGCGGCCCGGCAGGGAGAAGACTTCAATCAAGAAGGATCCCGCCCCCTGCCGAAACCAGGAAGTGGACGGCGTGCCGGGAGCAGGTAAGTATGAAATACGCAAATGGGAATACCCCTTTAAGGTGAAAAATGGCAGGGTCATGAAGGGGTTAAAGATATTTAGCTGTAAAAGAAAATTGTAGTGGCAGTGATGCTGTGAAATATGTCAATAAAATTTCCCATTAATGTGATGACATTGAATCCCCCCCATACAACAAGGTAACAAAGAATTTGGTTGAAGCTGTAGGAATATGCTAAATAAATATAAAAAGTGTTGAGCAAAGCAAGCTCCAGATCCTAGATCCGAAGTCGCTTCAGTAAAAACTTTGTTTGAATGTCGTACAGAGATCCGTCTATGTACAGCATTAAAATGTATGGGATCTGGTGAGGTGAAATTCGTTATCTCCGAAGTCTCCAAAGTGCTTGGTATCACAGCTGAGCCCCGTTCACTTCAAAAGGGCTAAGCTGCGCCTAGGCCACGTGACTTATGAATGTGATATAACATGGCTGGAGAAGGCCGCAGTGAGTGCTGCTGCCTTCTCAAACAGCTGATCGGTGGGGGCCCCAATTGATGATCTATCTAGAGCTTAGGCCATCAGTGTATAACTCCCAAAAAACTTATTTAGGCCCCACTCACCCTATTTTTGGTCCATATCCGATCCGCATTTTTTGCGAATCATATGCAGACCCATTCACTTCATTGGGTTTGCAATAATTGTGAACAGCACACTGTATGGTGTCCACATCCGTATGTGCATTCCGCAGCCCCACAAAAAAGATAGAACATATTCTATTCTTGTTGGTTTTCTGGACAAGAATAGCCATTGTTCCAACAGAGCAACAAACGAACAGATGCAACCTGGACATCACATGGACGTCATCAATTTGTGGACCGTGCAAGTATGGTTAGAGATAAAATCAATTTGACTTGAGTAATTATCAGCTGTTTATATAACTGCACATCACTGGCCACTAGAGCCCAAGTGATATGCTAACACATCCAGTGTTATGCATCTCACATAAGCTTTGCTGTGTAGACTGGGATAGGATCAGCACAGGATTAGAAATTCAATGTCAAGTAGATAAGGCTCTGGCCTCTTGCCTGTCACATCCTGGACTCTAAGAGGAGGCTGTACAGGATCACTTCAAGGAGACTGCAATTGTATATGACATTTTTCAGTGCAAAACCCTGTTGGTCCATGTATACAGTTAATACAGGAAGTGTGTGTCTCCGATTATGACCGTCCCAGGACAGTTTTTAAAGATTAAAAATAAATGTCTAGAAGATTTAAAATGAATAAAGACATTACATGTAATAAGACTAAGGCTTGGATCACTTTTTGACCTATGTTTAACGTATATGTTGGGAAAAAAATATGCAAAAGCATAGTACACTGCATTTTCAATCCTGCAGAGTCTGGCAAAAATACGAATACTTTATTGTATATGTTTTATTTTTTTAATGGAACTCTACGGTGATGGCTGTGTGCATATGTTTAATGTATATTTTTTTGTGTATGTTAAATGTAAAACAAAAAAGTGATGTCAATCCAGCCTAAAATTAAATATATTCCCCCTAAGGATCTCTATGTTGGGAATTTGATCCATCTATCCTCAATATGCATTGTAATGTAGATGCTGTGCAATAATAGTTTATATCAATTCTACTTTTTAACAGTATGGAAAGTAGAGGGTGAGAATTTAGAGGCAGTGTACCGTTGTGTTTCATATTTGCAAATGTATTTTTATTTGAGTTGAATAGTGACATTTTTCAAAGAAGCATCAGAATGATTTCTGAGTAGAATCATCTCTTGCTACATCAATTGACATATGTATCATTTTCGTTGTTAACGTCATGTGGGATTGTTTGTCTTCTTCTGTTTAAAATGATTCTTTTGGGAAATTCTCCCATTATGCCTCTCAGTGCATTGTTTCTCTATCAGGCCCTATGCAATTACTACAATGGGCAAATATTATTTATTTCAAGTAAAATTCAATCAGTCTTTCAGAACACAGAACTATACATGTTAGTAGAATAGGACAGAAAGTTTAATTGTAAATGACACAGGGGAATGTTATGACTTCCTCAAACAAATATGTTGCAATGTATAAATTTAACATAGATTTGGTTAAATGACATAAAAAAGCCATAAAAATCAAAAATCTTGATATATATTACTAGCTAGTGTATGTGATCTGTATACACAAAAGTTACACTTCATACATGTTTGTTCTTTATATGTACAGTCATGTCAAAAAGTATTATGGTCCTTCCAAATATCTTCTAGTATTGCAAAGATTCAAACTGAATTGGGTGAAATTGGAAAAATACAATTCCGACATAATTTTATCGATTTGATTTTTACTTCACTGTGCGGTAAAACTGACCTGTTCCCTTAGTTCTCTGGGTATGTATGAATAAAGCGATACCACATTTGTATAGTTTTTCTTGTGTTGAATAATGCCATTTCGAAGTATGTAAGCCTTTATGTGTGATTTTTGTTTTTTGTTGAATTACATTTTTATTAAATTTGTGGTGGAGATGAAGCAACAAGAAAAATGGAGAATCAGCCGTTTTTTTCCATTATAATGTTCACTGTACTGAATAAATAAATTTGTATTTTAATAGGGTGTTTTTTGGATGGGGTGGTGCAAATGATCCTAATTTTTTATTGTTTATTTATTTTATTTTTTTACACATATTTTAAGCCCACTTAGGAAACTTTAACAAGCAATTGTTAGATTGCCTGTCCCATAAACTGCAATGAATTAGCATTGCACACAACGGGAGATTTGGTATGCAGGCCTGCATAGGAACTACTGCTGTGATCGCATCAGACCCTTCAGAGGGACCAAGCCCTAATTGCTGCTTGGTGGAACTATTTTGGCCCTGGGAGGGCAGTGTTGTAGCCCTGGGTCTCTGCTGTGGGAAATATGCAGTCTGCTGCACTTTGGATGGGGCACCATGTTTAAAGACCCAACTTCCCCCGTAAATGTACAATGGAATTCAGGAAGATGTTAAACAATATGCCCTTGATGTCACATCCCTTTAAAAGCCTTATCCAGTGCTGTCTCCGTCATTTCAATGTGAGCTGAGCATAAGAAGAGATGTAGAAGCAATGTTGTGCTATGGATCGTAGTGCTGACGATCTATAGAAACAGAGAATATTG
Organism: Bufotes viridis; assembly: GCA_033119425.1. NCBI lineage: Eukaryota > Metazoa > Chordata > Amphibia > Anura > Bufonidae > Bufotes > Bufotes viridis. The sequence continues at coordinate 138,340,046 of CM065593.1, read as the reverse complement.
AATTGCCAGTGTAAAAGGGACAGTGCAGGGGATAGTAATCTTAAGCTAAAGTGATCCATAGGAAACATCGCAGTTTGAATTTCATTTGCAATGTAGGGCACAGAGCTATCTAATTGAACAGTGCCCACAGTTGTTAAAAGAAAAACAATTCTATTGGGCATTGATTCCCAAATTGGGGTGAATAACCTGTCTCATTCTACTGTTATTGGGGTGTCTACCTTGTTCAAATGATAAACAATTCTAATAGGCCTTGGTTCTCAAATTTTGATGAATAACCTGTCTTGTTCTACTGTTATTGCAGTGTCCACCTGGTTTAATAGATAAACAATTCAATTACGCCTAGATTCTCAAATTTGGATAAATAACCTGTCTTGTTCTACTGTTATTGGGGTATCCACCTTGTTTAATAGATAAACAATTCCATTAAGCTTGGTTCCTGAAACTGGGGTGAATAACCTGTCTAGTTCTACTGTTATTGGGGTGTCCACCTTGCCTAATAGATAAAAACTTCTATTATGCCTTGATTATGAAATTGGGTTGAATAACCTGTCTCCTTCAACTGTTATTTGGGTGTCCATCTTGGTTAATAGATAAACAATCCCATTAGGCCTTGATTCTAAAAAAGGGGAGAATAACCTGTCTTGTTCTACTGTTATTGGGGTGTCCAACTTGTTTACTACATAAGCAATTCAATTAGGCCTTGATTCTCAAATTGCGGAGAATAATCTTGTTCTACCGTTATTGTGGTGTCCACCTTGTTTAATAGCTAAACAATTCCATTAGGCCTTGATTGTAAAAAAAGGGTAAATATTCTGTCTTGTTCTACTGTTATTGGGGTGTCCACCTTGTTTAATAAATAAACAATTCTATTAGAACTTGATTATCAAATTGGGGTGAACAAGTTATCTTGTTCTACTGTTATTGTGGCGTACACCTTGTTTAATAGATAATTCTATTACATCACGATTCTCAAATTGAGGTGTATAACCTGTCTCCTTCAACTGTTATTGGGATGTCCACCTCGTTTATTAGCTAAACAATTCCATTAGGCCTTGATTCTAAAAAAAAGGGGTGAATATATTGTCTTGTTCTACTGTTATTGGGGTGGCCACCTTGTCTAACAGATAAACAATTCTATTAGGCCTTGATTCTCAAATTAGGACTGTAACCTGACATGTTCTAGTGTTATTTGGTGTTCACCTTGTTTAATAGATAAACAATTCCATTAGGTCTTGATTCTAAAAAAGGGATGAATATCCTGTCTTGTTCTACTCTTATCGGGGTGTCCACCATGTTTAATAGATAAGCAATTACATTACGCTTTGATTCTCAAATTGGGGTGAATAACCTGTCTTGTTCTACTGTTATTGTGGTGTCCACCTTGTTTAATATATAAACAATTCCATTACACCTTGATTCTCAAATTTGGGTGAATAACATGTCTTATTCTCCTGTTAATGGGGTGTCCAACTTGTTTAATAGATAAACAATTCTATTAGGCCTTGAGTTACAAATTGGGGTGAATAACCTTTCTTATTCTACTGTTATTGGGGTGTCCATACTAACATTAAATAACTTATTTTACATATACGGTTAGTGTCACTGTACAGTATGTCCAACAGACAGTTGCCAGGACCCTCCAAAGGAACGAGCAATGGCAAAAATGTTGCTGTAGCTAGCACAACTACCAGCAAAAGAGGAGGGTTGATCGTTGTCACCGCAGCAACAGACCAGATCGGCCACTGTCATCCAGTGGTCGTGTTTTGACGACTAATCCCGCTGTCCTTGAATGGTTCTACTTTATCATCATCTCAACTGGCATCAGACACCCACAGCCAGGAGTTTGTGGGTTACACTGACACCACACTTAGTTGGCAAGGCCCAGGAACAAGGTCTGTTCCCTCACATGTCCTGGACCTGCCTCTTTCCTTTGCTGCTCCTTCTTTAGGCAAGTAATGTAGCCGGCTCTGCTCTAATTTTCAGCAAGGATGAGCTTATTGAGGACAGTCAGCAGCTACTGGCCAGCCCAGATTTGGACAAGAGATTCTCTGGGTCAACCTGTAGGCGTGCAAGTTAGTAGGTGAGGGCCTGCAGGTGAGCTGACCCTGTAAAACATTATATGCGAGGGCCTGCAGGTGAGCTGACCCTGTAAAACATTATATGCGAGGACCTGCCGGTAAACCGACCTTGTAAATGATTGTAGGTGAGGGCCTGCTGGTGAGCTGACCCTCTAAAAGGTTGTAGGTGAGGGTCTGCAGATGAGCTAACCCTGTAAAACATTATATGCGAAGGCCTTGGCTACTGAGACTGGACTTGGTGGAAGACAGGGTGGTGCTTAACCGACTGGAAGCATTATCTGTTGCAATCGAACCGATCACCTGGTCGCACTGGTCTAACTTCAAGAGTGGTGTCCTGCGCCGCCCTGCAAACTGGGACATGACATAGCTAGGTATTGTGGATTATTGTTCTTCTTGTGCTCTGTCAGCAGGCACAGTTTCAACGTGCCCAGGGCCATGGCCTCTGCGTGCACCATCAGCATCACAGCCACTTCCCCATCCCTTACTGCTCGCCTTCTTCATATTAAATGTTATATATGCTTGAAAGTATGTCACACATACAGTACTGTACAGTAGCGTAGGATTTGGAAGTGATTGCGCAAAAAAATGTAAAAAGGTATTTGGGATGTGGAAACGTCACACAGGAGATAATCTGCAGATAATGTCAATGCTGTCACCAGCAGCTAGTAAAAAATTACAGGAAATGTCACAGGTATGTGGGATGAAGAAACGTTATACAGGAGAGGTACCACCAGTAATGTCACTGTCCGCAGCGTCTACGGAAAAAGTACACTGTATGTCACAGATAAAAATTTTATGCGCACATGTTACACTGGAGATGTGGCACTGGTAATGTCACTGTCAGAAACAGACACCGTCTATTGAAAAAGTACACTGTATGTCACAGATACATTTTTTGAATTTTTTTTGATGTGCACACTTTACACAGGAGATGTGGCACAGCTAATGTCACTGTCCGCAGCGGACACTGTCTATGAAAAAAGTACACTGGATGTCACAGATATTTTTGGGATGCGCACACTTTACACAGGAGATGTGGCACAACTAATGTCACTGTCCGCAGCAGACACCGTCTACGGGAATAGTACACTGGATCTTACAGATATTTTTTGGATGCGCACACTTTACACTAGAGATGGTGCGCAGCTAATGTCACTGTCCGCAGCGGACACTGTCTACGGAAAAAGTACACTGGATGTCACAGATATTTTTTGGATGCACACACTTTACACTGGAGATGTGACGCAACTCATGTCGCTGTCTGCAGCAGACTAACTATTGCACTCTATTTAGTGCAGGATGCACTAAAAATAGATATTGCTGCCACACACCATAGTCCTTAAAAGGACTTTTTGGGTCTGTAAAGCTTTAGCTATTTATCGCAGTTTGCACTAAAAATAGATATTGCTGCTGCCACACAAATAGTCCTTAAAAGGACTTTTGGGCCTGTAAAGTTTTAGCTCGCTCAACACTACTTTTTATCAAGTCACTGGAGGATGTTAATGTGGCAGTATGCAGGAGCTGTGGGCAGAAGGTGAAGCACGGCCAAGGTTGCTAATGTTGGCACTACAGCCCTGCATCATCACATGGAGCATCACCATAATGTGGCCTGGGAAAACCATGGCACTAATGTCATGGTACAGCCTGACACAGTAACCACTGCATCTTCCAGCAGCCCCCAAACCCTTCCCCAGCAGTCAAGGCTCCTCCACCTCAGCAGGAGGAAGCTGTCATACCTTTTCTTCATCTGTTGGTCCTGATGCTCCTCCTCCCACTCCCAGTTAATCAAAGATGAAAAACGGTACATGTGCACTCCAATGGCACAGAAGCTGAACATGCTCATGGCCAAGTTGCTGGTACTACAGTCCCTCTCTTTCAATGTGGTTGACTCTGCACATTTCAGAGAACTGATGGGTTGTGCCGAGCCAAGTTTACCAAAATAGCTGTACAAGTCCTGCATACGTATGTATAGCAGAAGGTTGGACAGTCCTTAACCCTTTAAGGACCGAAGGTTTTTTACTTTTTGAGTTTTCGTTTAGCGCTCCCTGCCTTCCCAGAGCCATAACTTTTTTATTTTTCGGTTCACATAGCCATATGAGGGCTTGTTTTTTGCGGGACAAGTTGTACTTTCCAACACCACCATTTAATATTGCATATGATGTTGTGGGAAGAGGGAAAAAAATTCCAAATGGGGTGAAATTGCAAAAAAAAAGCAATTCCACCACAGTTTTGCGGCTTTTTAAATTCTGATGTTCGATGTGCGATAAAACTGACCAGTCACTTTTACTCTACAGGTCAGTACGAATCCGGCGATACCCTATATGTATAGGTTTTCTTGCGTTTTGATAGTGAAAAAAAATTCAAAAGTATTTTTATACTATGGGCGTTTTCGCACATTGCGACACCCATGATGTGTATTTTTAAAAATTTTTTAGTTTTTTAATTTTTATTTTAGCAAAAGGGGGGTAATTTGAACTTTTATGTTTTTTTATTTATTTATTTTTTAACCTTTTTTTTTTTTAACTTTTATATAGTTCCCATAGGGAACTACTGTATAACATACAATCATCTGATTGCAATTTTCATACATTCCAATGCAATAGCATTGGAATATGTGAAAAAATCGCATATTTCCTATGAAGCCTATTACAGGCAAGGCTCCATAGGAAATACTACAGAGCAGCCTGCGTTTCATTCATAGAAGCCCAGGCTACTAGAGGCATGCTCCAGCTCCTCTGATCGCCACACGGGGGAGCCGGAGCGCAAACCGAAAGTAAAACTTTCGGTTTGTGTGCACTCAGATGCCGTGGTCAGGATTGACCACGGCATCTGAGAGGTTAAATGTCCACGATCGGCATCTGCTACAAGAACCATGCGGACACCCGCGGCTAAGGCGCCCGCCTGGAGTAGGAGCAGGCGCCATCTTTAAAGGTTAAAGGAGTTGTGTCACTTTCAGCAAATGGCATTTATTATGTAGAGAAAGTTAAAACAAGACACTTACTAATGTATTGTTGTTATCCATATTGCTTCCTTTGCTGGCTGGATTCATTTTTCCTTTACATTATACACTGCTCGTTTCCATGGTTTTGGCCACCCTGCAATGCAGCAGCGATAGTTGTGCTTGCACACTATAGGAAAAAGCACTAGCCTATGTGCGCTCCCACAGTCCCGAGCACCAGAAAGTCCTGCTCTTTGTCCTATAGTGTGCAAGCATAAGCACCACTGATGGATTGTAGGGTGGTCGTAAACATGAAAACAAGAAGTGCATAATGTATTGGAAAAAGGAATCCAGCCAGAAAGGGAAGCAACATGGATAATAATAATACATTAATAAGTGATTAAATTAATTTCAACTACATAATAAATGTTATTTGCTGAAGTGACACAACCCCCTTTAAGCCTTTTTGGTGTCTGGTACAGTTCATGCAGTGCCAACATTTGGAGCTGTAACTATGGTCATGAACAATATACACTGCTAACAAAAAGTTAGCGATATTTGGCTTTTGGTGAAATTCATGCAAAATGTAAAAAGTTCATGCTACAGTGATATTATATCATAAAAGATATAAGTAAAAAAAAAGAAAAATATATACGCATTGCACTGTTGCAGTTATTTCTGGTAAAAGCGTATATGGTTGTATTTTAGTATCACAAGAAGAATATATACGCACTTCACTGTCAGTTATTTCAGGTCAAAGCATATAGTGGCCTATTTCAGTCTAACAAGAAATATATATTCTCTGGTCACTTCTGCAGTTATTTCTGTTGAAAGCGCATAGGTGCGTGTTTCAGTAAAAAAATTAAAATATATACGCACTGCACTGTTGCAGTTATTTCTGGTGAAAGAGTATAGAGGCGTATTTCAGAACTACAAGAATAATAGATACACACTGCACTGTTGCAGATATTTCTGTTGAAAGCGTATAGGGACGTATTTCAGTAAAAAAAAGAAAAATATAGGCACTGCACTGTTGCAGTTATTTCTGGTAAAATCGTATAAGGGTGTATTTCAGTACTACAAGAAAAATATATACACACTGAAATTTTGCAGTTATTTCTGGTGAAAGCGTACAGGGGCGTATTTCAGTATAAAAAGAAAAATACATACGCACTGCACTGTTACAGTTATTTCTGTTGAAAGCGCATAGAGGCATGTTTCAGTAAAAAAAGAAAAATATATACGCACTGCACTGTTGCAGTTATTTCTGGTGAAAGAGTATAGAGGCATATTTCAGTACTACAAGAATAATATATACACACTGCACTGTTGCAGATATTTCTGTTGAAAGTGTATAGGGACGTATTTCAGTAAAAAAAGAAAAATATATAGGCACTGCACAGTTGCAGTTATTTCTGGTGAAAGCGTATAAGGGCGTATTTCAGTACTACAAGAAAAATATATACACACTGAACTTTTACAGTTATTTCTGTTGAAAGCGCATAGAGGCATGTTTCAGTAAAAAAAGAAAAATATATACGCACTGCACTGTTGCAGTTATTTCTGGTGAAAGAGTATAGAGGCATATTTCAGTACTACAAGAATAATATATACACACTGCACTGTTGCAGATATTTCTGTTAAAAGTGTATAGGGACGTATTTCAGTAAAAAAAGAAAAATATATAGGCACTGCACAGTTGCAGTTATTTCTGGTGAAAGCGTATAAGGGCGTATTTCAGTACTACAAGAAAAATATATACACACTGAACTTTTGCAGTTATTTCTGGTGAAAGCGTATAGGGGTTTATTTCAGTACTACAAGAAAAATATATACGCACTGCACTGTTAGAGTTATTTCTGGTGAAAGCATATAGGGGTTTATTTCAGTATTACAAGAAAAATATATCAGCACTGCACTGTTGCAGTTATTTCTGGTGAAAGCATATAGGGGCGTATTTCAGTAAAAAAAAAAAAAAAGTATGCATTGCACTGTTGCAGTTATTTCTGTTAAACGCGTATAGGGGCGTATATCAGTAAAAAAAGAAAAATATATATGAACTGCACCGTTTCAATTATTTCTGGTGAAAGTGTATAGGGGTGTATTTTAGTAAAAAAAGAAAAATATATACACACTGAACTGTTGCAGTTATTTCTGTTGAAAGTGTATAGAGGCATATTACAGTAAAAAAAGAAATATATATATACTTACTGCACTGTTGCAGTTATTTCTCGTGAAAGCGTAAAGGGGCGTATTTCAGTAAAAAAAGAAAAACATATACACACTGCACTGTTGCAGTTATTTCTGGTGAAAGCATATAGGGGCGTATTTCAGTACCATAAGAAAAATATATATGCACTGTTGTAGTTATTTCTGGTGAAAGCGTATAGGGGCGTATTTTATTAAAAAAAGAAACATTTATACACACTGCACTGTTGCAGTTATTTCTGGTGAAAGCGTATAGGGTCGTATTTCAGTACCATAAGAAAAATATATATGCACTCTCGCAGTTATTTCTGGTTTAAGCGTATAGGGGCGTATTTTATTAAAAAAGAAAAATCTATACGCACTGCACTGTTGCAGTTATTTCTGGTGAAGGCGTATAGGGGCGTATTTCAGTAAAATAATTAAAAATATATACGCACTGCACTGTTGCAGTTATTTCTGTTTAAAGTATATAGGCGCGTATTACAGTAAAAAAAGAAAAATATATGTACGCACTGCACTGTTGCAATTAGCCTTTTTCATTACAAAAATATATATATTCGTCGCTTTTAGGGGTGTTTTAATTTCCATTTAATTAGTTTAGTTCAGCTACAAGTATGTCAAGCAGAGAAGTGCCAGGCCATGCGCAGAGGAGTGGCAGAGGCCTGCATGTTTCTTGCGCAAGCAGAGGTCGTAGCAGAGTAAGGAGACATGACAGTAGTAGTCGCAGAAAGAGGCCTGAGCTCCCAGTGTCATCTAGCGGTTGTGTCTTGACCAGCAACCTATTGGTTCTTTAATGGTTAACTGGGTCATCCACGTCATCCCAAGTGACATAAGATACCCCCAGCCAAAAGTCGGTGGGTTCGTCAGACACAACACTTAGTTGTCAGGCCCTGTGCCCTCATCTGTCCTTAACCTGTCTCTGGCCTTTTTTGTTCCCTCACCGCGAGAAGTACTACATGCAGTGGGCTCAGTTTCATTTTTCAGAGAGGAAGTGTTACTAGATGACAGTCAGCAGCTACTGTCCAGCCAAAATGTGGTGGAGATATCCACCGCTTCCTCCACTAGGCGGACAATTAGTGATGTGGAGAGTGGCATGGAAGCCTGTGTTGTGAGTGGTTAGGCTCCTGACCCAGAGGCCGTTGAGGAGGACATCAGTGATGTGCAGACACTACTCGATGATGATGAAGCCGATCGCACTTGGGAGCCAGGTGAAGAAGGGTCTTCATCAATATTAGGAGAAGAGGGTGGTAGCTTACCCGTCAAGCAGCAGAGCCAGCTAGTGTGGCTAGGAGTCAGCATGGTGGCAGCAGTGGGAGGTCCGAGGTGGAACGGGCACAGGGTAGACCACACGCTTTGCAGCAGGAGACTACTTGCCCAGAAAGGAGTGGTGCACGGGTTCACGGAAGCAGCAGTGGTAGCAGTCAGCCAGTGAGTAGTGTTGGGGGGAAAATCAGGTACTCGGCGGTGTGGCAGTTGTGAAGCTGCCGGAGGAGGACACCATGGCCATATTTAGAATATGTGGGCAGAAGGTAAAGCATGGCCAGAGTACCAATGTTGGCACCAGGGCCCTGCGTTAACATATGCAGCGTCACCATAAAGTGGCCTGGGAGAACCGTGGCTGCAATGTGGTGTTCCATTTGCATTACTTTTAAAGAAAAATGATCCGTTTTGAATTGCATTGAAAGTTAATGGGGAACGGATCCGTTTTCAAATGCACCATATTGTGTCATTGAAAACGGATCCGTCCCCATTGACTTACATTGTAATTCAAAATGGATCCGTTAGGCTCCGCCTCTTCAGACGGACACCAAAATGCTGCAAGCTGCGTTTTGGTGTCCGTCTCCAAAACGGAATAGAGGCGGAACGGAGCCAAACTGATGCATTCTGAACGGATCCTTATCAATTCAGAATGCATTGGGGCTTAACTGATCCGTTTTGGACCGTTTGTGAGAGCCCTGAAACGGATCTCACAAACGGAATCCAAAACGCTAGTGTGAAAGTACCCTAACACGGCAGATGGCGTTATCACAGACAAGCGCAGTCACCTATCCACAGACAATGTGGACAAGCTCATGTTCATTAAAATGAACCATGCATGGATCCCACAGGACTTGTCCGTACCTTGTGCAGAATAGACATGTATACCGGCCTGACCCAACCTTTGTTATACTCCAGCGCACTTTCTCTTTGTTTTCTTTTATATATTTCCCAATGTTTTGGGGTCTACCCCAATTTTTTTTTTTAAAGTTAAAAATAAAAAACAGTGTTGTTGGCAACTTCCTCCACGTCCACCGCCTCCTCAATCTCCTACTCCATATAGACCTCCTCCTCGTAGTTCAAGAATATTATTTTTAATTTCTATGTATTTTATGTTATTTTAAGTCATTTCCCTATCCACATTTGTTTGCAGGGCAATTGTCCAGCTCCCACCCCCATTTTGCTTCCTTTTGCAGCCCTCTAGCCTTTTCCATTACTTTTTCAGAGCCATTTTAGTGCCCCAAAGTTTGGGTCCCCATTGACTTCAATAGAGTTCGCGTTCGGGGTCAAGTGCGGGTCAAGTTTGGGTCCCGAACTCGAACTTTGCGGCAAACTCCTCGATCTCACGGCCACATGAGCCCTGTGAGGGCTGAACTGGAAGATGGAGAGGAGAGGAAGGAGGACATTGGAGCAAAGGCAATGTGTAGCCAAATGGGTGTTTTTTTTACTCAGCTGACAGGACAGGAAGAGCAGGAGTATCCAGAGGAGCTACTGGGCAAAGAGGAAGAGAAGACAGAGGACCCAGACACACCGTGGCAGTATTCAGTGGAGATGGAGGCAGGAAAACCCTCCGAGTCACTTGCACAAATGGCACGATGCATGCTCACTTGCTTGTGTAATGACAGCCAAATTGTCACCATTCGGCAGAGGGATGGCTTCTGGCTCTCCACCTTGTTGGACCCTCACTACCAATCCAAAATGGGGGCCTTTTTTACACCCACTGAGAGGGAGGACAAACTGAACTACTATAGAGACATCCTATGGGGTCAGTTGGCCGCTGCCTATCTGCGCCATCGGCCATCCTCTTGCAGGTCTGACCGGGGGGACCCACCTTTGTCAGCGGGTACTAGTATTGCCACCCACCGCCTCACTCTTTTACCGGGTCACTTTGTGGTCTCCTGATGCAGCTACTGATGCCATCACCAAACTATGTCACCTTGCCACTCTGTGGTATCCTCCTGATGCTGCTACTGCCATCTCCACATTGTGTCACCTAGCCACTCTGTGGTCTTCTCATGCTGCTGCCATATCCACTCTGTGTCACCTTGCCACTCTGTGGCCTCCTGATGCTACTGCCACCTCCAAACGATGTCACCTTGCCACTCTCTGGTATCCTGCTGCTCCTGCTACCATCTCCACATTATGTCACCTTGCCACTCTGTGGTCTCCTCATCATGCTGCTGCTATATCCACACTATGTCACTTTGCCACTGTGTTGTCTCCTTATGCTGCCGCCACCTACAGACTCTGTCATTGTGTCACTCGGTGGCCTCTTCATACTGCCGCCACCTCCAGACTTTGTCATTGTGATGATCTGTGGTCTGCTCTTTCTGCTGCCACCTCCAGACTCTGTCATTGTGCCGCCCTGTGGTCTGCCACCTCCAGACTTTGTAATTATGCTGCTCTATGGTCTCCTCATGCTGCTGCCACCTCCAGACTCTGTCATTGTGCCGCTCTGTGGTCTCCCCATACTGCTGCCACCTCCAGGCTCTGTCATTGTGCCCTCTGTGGTCTCCTCATGCTGCTGCCACCTCCAAACTCTGTCATTATGCCACCCTGTGGCCTTCTCATGCTGCTGCCACCTCCACATTCTGTCATTGTAAAGCTCTGTGGCCTATTTATGCTGCCGTCACCTCCAGACTCAGTCATTGTGCCGTTCTGTGGTCTCCTCATGCTGCCGCCACCTGCAGACTCGGTCATTGTGCCGCTCTGTGGTGTCCTCACACTGCTGCCAACTCTAGACTCTTTCATTGTGCCGCTCTGTGGCCTACTCATGCTGCCGCCACCTCCAGACTTTGTCATTGTGCCGGTCTCTGGTCTCCTCATGCTGCCGCCACCTTCAGACTCTGTCATTGTGCCGCTCTGTGGTCTCCTCATGCTGCCGCCACCTGCAGACTCGGTCATTGTGCCACTCGGTGGCCTTCTCCTAATGCTGCTGCTGCAGCCATCTTCAGACTCTGTCATTGTGCCACTCGGTGGCCTCCTCATACTGCTTCCACCTCCAGACCCTGTCATTGGGCCACTCTGTGGTCTCTTCATGCTGCTTTCGCCTCACCACTATGTCATAGGTCCACTCTGTGGACTTCTCATGCTGTTCCCACCCTCCCCACTTCATGACTGGTCCACTATTTTGGCTTTCGACCTGGCTGACATCATCATTTATTTGACACTTCTTCTGATCTGTCAGAAGGGAGGAAATACAAGACGCACAACGGATCCTGTCTGTAAGGCCTGTAAGGCCTGTATGGTGGGAGTGGGTAGAAAACACAGAAGACAAGCAAATATTCTATTCAAGTGTAATCTCTGTTTTAGATCCTCTCCAGGTTTTTTTTACTTTAGCAATACTGATGGATTATTCAGCAAATGCTGACCGAGTGAAGGTGGATGCTCCACAGACAGAATCCGTTTTTTTCTTGGTAATAATTCTGGCAGATCAGAGAACAGGGTAAAATTAATCAGTGATGTCAACACAAACTTACTGCTGACACCCTCTCTGCTCTATCGTGGGGCTCTACTTCTATAAGCATTTAATAGAACAGGTTCTGTAGACATCTATGTGGAATCAGCTGATGAGGGTGTAAAAGGAGTGTGCTTCTTCTTGAAGCTAAAATCTACCTGTAATGCTGAGTTGATACTTGAGTTATCTAGTCAGTTTTGGCCCCTGTGACAGCCCAAATAAGTGAAGTATGCAGTGATTTTAAGAGCAACGCCTGTCATCTGTATATCATATGGATTTATAGTATTATTTCACTACCAAAGCAGCCTCCCTATGCGTGTTACTGCAAGGCACAGTGTTTTACACCACTATAAAGGCTCTCATCAGCCAGGAAATAGCCGTTCTTAACGTAATTCGCCGCGAATATATTTTTCCCAAAAAATTCGGGAAACTGGCGAATTGAATTTTAGAAAAATTTGTTCATCATTTATAATTTATGGTCATCGTGAATCAACTTTTGGCATGTGGCCAAAGGACGTCCACGTCTATGCATTTCTGTGACTTTTCTAATCTCTCTGTATCTTTGTTACATCCTGCTGATGACACGCTGTGACACTCTAAGCTCAGTGGCCACTTTCTTCCAAGAAGCCTCACAATGCCACAAGTCAAATATCCCTTTTTATCAATAGTGTATATCTCAAAACTCCAGTGTTATAACTTTATTTATATGGACATATCCCTCTGGATTCTGCAGGATTTTTATATTGATGGCCAATCTTAGGATAGGTCATCTATATCACATCAGCAGAGGTCTGACTCCCGACACCTTTTCTGATTAGCTTTTCTGCAGTAGCTTCACCGACGTTTCACCCAATTGGTAGTGGATTGAACTACTTACTGCTGTACGGCTACTCTATAGTCAGTGTCCAACCATTTAACAAGCCTTGAAACATCAGTAAGGATATTAGGCAAACCAAGAGCTTTCTCCAAAAGGCAAAGCAGAGCCATCTGCAAGAAGCTGTTTTGGGATTTCTCAGTGCAGGTCAGGATCCTTGGATGGCTAGTTGATATGCCATATGTCACAAGAGGAACTGTTTCTTCTTATGGAGAGCACCAGAACTGGTGTAGGGAGCCTTATAGGCCAGGCAATACTCCCTGGTAGTAGCAGTCAGTTCGCAGGTCTTTACCCTATAACCCTAACCCTATACATGGATATGTACTCTGCTTCTGGGGTTACTACTAGGCTGCTACCTGTTTGTATAATCTCTGTTCAGTGGCTGCCTACAAGAAGCTGAGGTCAGGTCAGGCAGCATACAAACAATGTAGTAAACAGTCCAAAGTTCAGAATGGATAGCACAGGGTAAAAACAAAGAAAAGGCAGAGGTCAAGTCAGGCATTGAAGGGTCAAATTCAGAAACAGGCAGAGTTCAGTACAACAGCTGGCAAACAAGACCTGGCGCACCTTTGCCGAAAACTAACTAGCTAGAAACTATTGCTCGGGGACCCTCCTGCGGGAGAAGTTGCCTTAAATACCCTGAAGTAGCCATTCATAGGCTCGGGAAGATTACGATGCAAGCACACTGACCCTTTAAAGAGTTTGCTAGCCTTAATGGGCTCTTTAGGCAGACCCTTCCTTCCGGCCAGACCTGCAAAGCGAAGCAGCTGCTCCCTGCTGCTGTGTCCAGGCTTCTTCGTTCACTCCCCCGTGGCTCAATCAGGTACCCTGCTGTAAATATCAGCTTTGACACCAAAGCTGCCAATGATTGGCTGCAGCAGTGCCCTGTCCTACTTATGTCACATGACCAATTGATGTGATGCAAGAGAGCAAGTCACCATGTGTCATTGGTTGCTGTGGCATCAAAGCAGATGATGACCGAGAGAGACCTGAGCAAGGCACCTTTTTAGGAGCATGAGGAAGTGCATACACATTATGGGCAGTGAGAGGCAGAGCAGATGAAAGAGAGGCCTCAGCCTTCATGGAGTGGACTGTACATCACCGACCCTCTTGGCCAGGATTGCCAAGAGGGATCAATAAGACGCTGGCGCTGGTGAGTGCTCTTGCAGCCAAACCCATATGAAGGAGTGAGGTGAAAGATACAGACAGCCAGTATAACAGGCATCCTAAGCAGTGAATGAGTAAGCACAACTGCATTTACTAAAAGAACTCCAAAGGTACCAATTAAGAGCCAACATGAATCTGCCCCCTGATATTTGTTTCTAAAGAATCAACAGAGCTCAGGAAACTCAGCCATGTTTCTTTAGAAACAGAACCTGTTATAGTTATCACTATGATATATTTATAAAAAACAAACAAAAAAACACTTTATTAGTAAAATAGTTGAACCAATCACTTTTGCATTATAATACCATTAAATTGCTTTACATGAAAATAGTCTATTAACCCACACTTCCATAGCAATCATGTCACAGGACTAAGGTCATAACCTAATAAAGAATGCAAAGCTTCTGAGGCATCACCTACTGGCCTTCAAGGCAAACATTTACAAACAAATATTCTTTCTAACGTGCTTTAAGCTTAATTCCCATAGGTGTTTTATATATATGTATGCAGCTTTTGCAATCAAAATCCCAGTACAATTGAATGATGAATTTCTTAATCATCAAGACCTTGAACTCTTTGATATCTCCTAAAGCCAAATAATTAGAGGGAAATGTAAAAATAGAAGGGAAAATTGCTGTGTCTTTTCAAACCTGGCTAAGATCACAATCCATTTGATAAGGAGTCTTGAAACTGCTTGTGAAAAATATGCAGTTTAGTGAATGTAGCCCTTAGGGTGTGCAGTTTGTGATAAAAGGTCAATTATTGGGAGTTTTGATGATTTATGGCACTTATGTTTAAACAAGTTGTATCTATGCACACATAAAATTAATACAGACTATTTCCTAGAGTAATTGAAGTTCTGAACAGTGAGGACAGCCTCTCATTTCAGTAACAATCGAGGGCACACAGGAGTCAGCTCATTAGAATATGAGTGGCTTCTTTCTGGTCTCTCACCATTAAATCTCTATAATGTCACTTGTCACTTATTAATGACAATTAACAAGTAATGAACGGTGAAACTATTTGAGGTGGTCGTTGCTTGACAGGTGTAGAAAGGGAACATGGATGAGTGCCATGCAGTGACACAGAACTTTCAAAGGAATCACACACTTTCCATAAATTATTGCACTGAGAAATTATCTGCGTTTGTTCTCCCTCTTTAACTATAATTGGGCTAAGTAAGGCCATTACCATTTCAATTTTCCCTGACCAAGAAGGAGGAATATAAGAAATTATATTTTTATGTCTGAGTTTATATTAGTATAGCATTCAGAAGTATGGTTATAAAATGCATTGAGGATTTTCAAACATTCACTTACATTTTACGTTTATACATTGAGCAATTATTCATTATAAAACTTTTTAATGAAAAAACTCTTTAAATTGCTCTAAAGACCACCCACTTTTTTCTTCTATTGCTAATTAAAATCTGAAAAATCTTTTCCCTAGCCTGGAAAGAACAAATTACTGGTGGTGGTGTGTGTGTGTGTGTGTGTGTGGGGGGGGTTATTTAAAGATATTAGGCCAGTTTTACACAGGTGTGTTCAGTCTGGGAAATACACTCTGA
Source organism: Bufotes viridis (assembly GCA_033119425.1). Taxonomy (NCBI): domain Eukaryota; kingdom Metazoa; phylum Chordata; class Amphibia; order Anura; family Bufonidae; genus Bufotes; species Bufotes viridis. Next base: position 138,324,500 of record CM065593.1, on the reverse strand, counting down.
GTGATGGCTGCATTTCCCAGACCAAACATTGTTTCTCTAAGTATATCACCAAATAACCATAAAGGGACACGCAATAAAAAAAAAATAAACTTTATTAGTTGATAAAAAGACCAACAATATACATAATGTCAATATCACAGAATATATGGCAGCAGTACAAATGGTAGCCAAGACATGTGACTCCCCTCCCATGCACAGAAGGCCCTGATTATCACTCCTATACAGGGTAAGTGAAAACCCTATCACAGTGCTGACATAAACAAAAACACCCCAATATAGAATATAGAAATGGAGCAGTGCCTAACTGAACTAGCCTGATGGGCGATTATGCACATACAATACAGCAACGAGACACATACATTACATAAAAAAAATATATACCTAAGGAACACTTGAAAAGGAGGACACGGGCTTCTTAGCTGAGAGGAGAGCACACCCCGACATACTTTTCGCTCCGCTTTCACTTGAGAAAATGCACATTGAGAACATTTGTGAGGCCTCCGGGACATGTTCTATCTTTTTGCGGTACGGAACTACGGAAAGGAACCCCAAAGAAGCATTCTGTAGTGCTTCCGTAGGGTTCTATTACGTGCTTCCGTTCCGCATTGATTGTCACAAAATTTCAAAAACCCAATTTTTAAGGACCAGTTCAGGTCTGAAGTCACTTTGTGAGGCTTACATAAAAGAAACCACCCAAAAATGACCCCATTCTAGAAACTACACCCCTCAAGGTATTCAAAACTGATTTTACAAACGTTGTCAACCCTTTAGGTGTTCCACAAGAGTTCATGGCAAATGGACATAAAATTTCTGAATTTCGATTTTTGGGCAAATTTTCCATTTGAATCCATTTTTTCCAGGAACAAAGCAAGGGTTAACAGCCAAACATAACCTAATATTTATATCCCTGATTCTATAGTTTGCAGAAACACCCCATATATGGTTGTAAACTGCTGTATCACTGTAACGCCTATGTGGACCTATGGTGTCGGGATCGCAACTGCGGAGATGTATTTGGAGTTAGGCTACTCAGTTTGGGGCTCAGGCGTCACTCACAATCTCAACGGCGAGTTTGAGTCCCCATACATCACAGCCAGAGTAACATGGACGAGTACGCAAAGGTTATTCCCTCATAACCCGCATACAGGTGAACTTAACATGATTAGAAGTGGTTAGTCTCTATTGAATGTCGTATCTGGTTAGCAGTGTTATGCCGGACAGTCCAGGCTCCAACAGGGAGCTGCAACTTAAGGAGCAAGCTCCAACCGGAGTAGTACTTGCGGTTAGTGATCCAAGAGGACTTGTTCAACGGAGGCTCTCCTGTGCAGCGAGCAGCAGTCACAGCTCTGCGGAGGTAGCGTGGCATCCAGCAGGGTACGGGTCGGGGAGGTTCAGGCGTTCAACCCACGATATTGGTACGCCATGTTGCCTCCCCGACACGCTTAAATAGCGCCTGGTTGTGGGGAGGAGCCGCGGCTCCTCAGAAACGACTTCCGCGTTCCAGCGTGGAACGCAGGTGCCGCAACAAGAGCAACGACTTCCGCGATCCACAGTGGAACGCAAGGAAGCCGCCGCCGGAGTAGAAGAGAACGCGTAGCGGCATTACAGTATCCCCCTCAAAAAGGAACACCTCAGGGGTTCCTACCTGGAGCAGGACGCTCGGGGTGCCTATGATGAAAGAGACGGGTTAAACGGGGGCATGCACATCCAGCGAATCCTCCCAGGAATCCTCAGATGAACCATATCCTTTCCAACGAATAAGATACTGTAGAGATGTTCCTCTCCTCCGGGAATCTAGTATCTTATCAACTTCGTATTCCATCTCTCCCTGCACCTCGACCGAAGGAGCAGGGAGAGGTGTTCTGAAAGGAAGCTGGTTGGGTTTGAAAGGTTTGAGAAGCGACACATGGAAAGAAGGATGGATTTTCCATTCAGGAGGAAGAGTGAGTCGTACTGAGTTTTGGTTTAGGATCTTCTCAATGGGGAACGGACCAACATACCGTCGCCTTAGTTTCTTAGCGGGTATATTAAGGCGGAGGTTTTTTGTAGATAACCAAACTTCATCACCTATTTGGTACGTAGGGGGAACAGAGCGGTGGATATCGTAATGTTTTTTCTGCCGTTCCTCGGCATCTTTGATGTTAGCTCGTAAACTTTGGAAGATTTCCTTTAGGCGAACAAGATAGTTTTCTACTGCAGGCACTTCACCAGTTGTGGCGAACGAAGGCAACGCAGTAGGATGAAACCCGTAGTTAGCATAAAACGGAGAATGTTGAGTGGATGCATTAGTAGCATTGTTGTGTGCAAACTCAGCAAAGGGTAGTAACTTGAACCAATCGTCTTGGAGGTGAGTACAGTAGCATCTAATATATTGTTCCAAACATTGGTTTACCCGCTCTGTTTGGCCATTAGTCTGGGGATGGTAAGCCGTTGATAGTCTATGGTCGATCTGAAGTGACTTACATAAATCCTTCCAAAATTTGGAGACAAATTGGCTGCCTCTATCAGAGATAATTCTGGAAGGTAAGCCGTGTAGTCGGAGGATTTGCCCTAAAAATGCGTGAGCCGTTTGTTTAGCTGTGGGTAACTTTCTTAACGGAGTAAAATGGGCCATCTTGGTTAGTAGATCGACAGTGACCATGATGGTATTATGACCATCTGAGCGAGGTAGGTCAACTATAAAATCGAGTGACACCACCTCCCAAGGTCTGTTGGGTATCTCCAAGGACGTAAGTAACCCATACGGACACCTCCGATTGGCCTTGGTGGTTGCACATGTGTCACATGTTGTTATGTACTCGTGAATAGAGTTTGACATACCTGGCCACCAGAAAGTTCTTTGTATCAGCTCAAGGTTTTTTTTGATTCCGGGGTGACCCGCTAAAGGGGCATCATGTAGCAGACGGATGACTGAGGTTTGTGCTCGTGGTGGCACATAAAGTTTGCCTTCCTTAAAAAAAAAACCCTCGTTGTTCTGAACTAGCCCAGGAGGAATAGGGAAATTACCCATAGTACCATCCTGTTTCAATAGCTCTGTGAGACTGGTTGTTAGACCAAGGAACCGAGTTGGAGGGAGTAAAAGTGCAGATTGAACTGGATTGGAATTTTCTTCATTCATACGGGAGAGTGCATCCGCTTTTGCATTTCTGGCTCCAGGCCTATATGAGATGTGGAAATCAAAACGGTCAAAGAAGAGACTCCAACGTACTTGACGTGCAGATAGAGTCTTACATGTCCTGAGGAATTGTAAATTGCGATGATCCGTAAAGATCATAATGGGGTGTTTGGCACCTTCTAAGAGATGCCTCCAATTTCCCAAGGCATCTTTAATGGCGAGTAACTCCTTCTCTCCAATAGGGTAATTCTTTTCCGCAGTACTCAGAGTTCGGGAAAAGTAAGCTATTGGGTGTAGTGGGTTTAGATGAGATTGCTGTTGCGACAGTACAGCCCCAATGGCGAAAGTGGAGGCATCGACCTCTAGTACAAAATGAAATTCTGGGTTAGGCAATTGGAGAATAGGAGCTGACGTATATCTTTGTTTCAAGGAGACAAAGGCTTCTTGGGCCTCTTTAGTCCAGATGTAGGGGACTTTGGAACTTGTTAATTGTGTTAGGGGTTTTACGATTGCAGAGAAGTTCTTTATGAACTTTCTATAGTAATTTGAGAACCCTAAGAATCTTTGTAAAGCTTTGCGGGTGCGTGGGACAGACCACTCTAGGATACAGTCGACCTTGGATGGATCCATCTGAATCCCCTCTGGGGAGATGGTGTATACCAGAAAGGAGATGGATGACTGTTCAAAGACGCATTTTTCCATTTTAGCATATAAGGAGTGAGCCCGAAGGCGGGTTAACACCCACCGGAGATGTTTTTTATGATCCATGGGGTTGTCCGAGTACACAAGAATGTCATCGAGGTATATGACAACACAGACATCCAACAGATCTCTAAAGATGTCATTGATGAAATGCTGAAAAGTTGCGGGGGCGTTACATAACCCGAAGGGCATCACAGTGTACTCAAACAACTCATATCTGGTCTTGAAGGCTGTCTTCCACTCATCACCCTCTCGCATTCTAATGAGGTTGTAAGCACCTCTAAGGTCCAGTTTAGTGTAGATCCGAGAGGTTTGTAATCTCTCGATCAATTCAGGTATGAGTGGGAGTGGGTAACGGTTTTTTATGGTAATTTTATTAAGTGCACGATAATCAATTATGGGTCGTAGGCCCCCATCCTTATTCCTCACAAAGAACATCCCTGCACTAGCGGGGGACGTGGAGGGTCTAATGAACCCCTTGGTTAGGTTTTCATCTAGATACTCCTTTTGATGGTTTAATTCAGGTTGGGAAAGAGGGTAAATCCGTCCGGTGGGGATGGGACTTCCCTGGACAAGGTCTATCGGGCAGTCATACGGCCTGTGTGGAGGGAGGTTGTCCGCCCCACGTTTGCTAAAAACATCTGAGAATTCGTGGAGATGCGGAGGTAACCCCTGTGGAGAAACTTGCATAACTGGAATGACTGGATAACAAGTCTCGCCGCAGTAGGTTGATTGCAACTGTATCTCCCCCTTGACCAGAGGATTGTTGGTTGATGAAGGGTAATCCAGGGAAGACCCAACACCACCGGAAATAAGGGGGAGAGGAGGACATCAAAAGAAATGTATTCGGTGTGCCCCTCTCCACAAGTCACCAGGAGTGGCTGGGTCTGGTGAGTGATAGGCCCTGAGGAAGATGTGGATCCATCTAGAAAACTCACAGACATAGGGTTATGCTTCACTATATGGGGTATTTTATTGAGTTTTACAAGGTGTAGGTCAATAAAGTTGCCACAGGCTCCTGTATCCACCATGGCCTTAACGGTGATCCTCTCGAGATCCCACTGTAAAACGAGAGAAACGTATATGTATGAACTGCTCTTGCCTGGAGTGGGTGATAATTTACAAATGTGGAGATCACTACCTTCAGTCTTCTTCTTGACTGCTGGGCATGTTTCAACCACATGATTTGAGGCAGCACAGTATAGGCACAAATGCTGAGTACGTCTACGGGCTTTCTCTGCTTGAGAGAGTGGTCCCCTCATGGTTCCCACTTCCATTGGCTCTTCCCTTGGTGGGGATCTGGCTCTATTGGGGACCAAGAGAGGGGTGTATAGGCGTTCCGCTCTCCTTTCCTGGAGTCTGCGGTCAATGGTCACTGCCCGATGGATGAGCTGTTCCAGAGTGCGGGGTAACTCATCTCGGGCGATCTCATCCTTTAGAGCTTCCGAGAGACCGAGGCGGAACTGGTTACGGAGACTGATGTCGTTCCATTCAGTTTCACGTGCCCAACGTTTGAATTCTGCAATATAGTCCTCTACGGGTCTGCGGCCTTGTTTGAGTCCACGTATGGCGGTCTCTGCTGTCAATTGTTTGCCTGCATCCTCATAGAGAAGTGCCATGGCCTCCATGAACCTGGGGAAGGAATCTAACACCTCTTCTTCCTCTTCTTCTAGATATGTCTCAGCCCAGGCTCTGGGTTCCCCTTTCAGGTATGATATAAGAGTGAGCACTTTAACACGGTCGGTGGGGTACGTACGTGGCCTCAGGTCGAACATCAAGCGGCAAGAACTTACAAATTGTCTGAAAGTCCTCCTGTCGCCACAGAAAGGGTCAGGAACGCAGACCTTGGGTTCAGGGGCTTCAAGGGGGTGCACAGCAGCTGGGTTTTGGTTTATCAGAGTGCGCAATCTCTGGTTCTCAACCTGTAGATCCTGCATGGAGGTGGTAAGTGTCTCCACCCTCTGGGACAGCTCCGCTGGATCCATAATCTTAAGGGTACCAATATACTGTAACGCCTATGTGGACCTATGGTGTCTGGATCGCAACTGCGGAGATGTATTTGGAGTTAGGCTACTCAGTTTGGGGCTCAGGCGTCACTCACAATCTCAACGGCGAGTTTGAGTCCCCATAAATCACAGCCAGAGTAACATGGACGAGTACGCAAAGGTTATTCCCTCATAACCCGCATACAGGTGAACTTAACATGATTAGAAGTGGTTAGTCTCTATTGAATGTCGTATCTGGTTAGCAGTGTTATGCCGGACAGTCCAGGCTCCAAAAGGGAGCTGCAACTTAAGGAGCAAGCTCCAACCGGAGTAGTACTTGCGGTTAGTGATCCAAGAGGACTTGTTCAACGGAGGCTCTCCTGTGCAGCGAGCAGCAGTCACAGCTCTGCGGAGGTAGCGTGGCATCCAGCGGGGTACGGGTCGGGGAGGTTCAGGCGTTTAACCCACGATATTGGTACGCCATGTTGCCTCCCCGACACGCTTAAATAGCGCCTGGTTGTGGGGAGGAGCCGCGGCTCCTCAGAAACGACTTCCGCGTTCCAGCGTGGAATGCAGGTGCCGCAACAAGAGCAACGACTTCCGCGTTCCACAGTGGAACGCAAGGAAGCCGCCGCCGGAGTAGAAGAGAACGCGTAGCGGCATTACAATCACCAAACGGCAGGGCACAGAAGGAAGGGAAAGCCATATGGTTTTTGGAAGGCAAATTTTGATGGACTGGTTTATTTACACCATGGCCCATTTTAAGCCCCCCTGATGCACCCCTAGAGTAGAAACTCCAAAAAAGTGACCCCATTTTGGAAACTACTGGATAAGGTGGCAGTTTTGGTGGTATTATTTTTAGGATACGTATGATTTTTGGTTGCTCTATAATACATTTTTGTGAGACAAGGTAATAAAAAATAGAAATTTCATCTCCATTTGCCATAAACTCTTGAGGAACACCTAAAGGGTTAATAAAGTTTGTAGAATCAGTTTTGAATACCTTGAGGGGTGTAGTTTCTTATATGGGGTCACTTTTATGGAGTTTCTACTCTAGGGGTGCATCATAGGAGCTTCAAATGTGACATAGTGTCAAAAAACCAGTCCTTCAAAATCCGCCTTCCAAAAACCATATGGCGTTCCTTTCCTTCTGCGCTCTGCCGTTTGTCCATAAAGCAGTTTACAACCACATATGGGGTGTTACTGTAAACTACAGAATCAGGGCAATAAATATAGAGTTTTGTTTGACTGTTAACCCTTGCTTTGTTACTGGAAAAAAATGATTAAAAATAGCTGTTTTGGGACCGTATTTATTTTATTTTTGTGACTGTGTTCATCTGAGGGGTTAGGTCATGTGCTATTATTATAGAGCAGATTCTTACGAACGTGGCAATACCTAATATGTCTACTCTTTTTAATTTATTTAGGTTTTACACTATAATATCCTTTTACTACACTGACGGTCAAAGTAGGGGTGTAACGTACCCTATATATACTTACTGAGAGTACTCCCCAATCATATAATCTTAACACACTAATATAAATGAAAACAGAAAAGCAACTGATAATACATAAAAAATAAATTTTTATTAAACATTGATCAAAGAATATAAAACCAATATATATAAAAATACAGGACACAGCAGGTATAGTACCTTCACCCTAAATGCATACTTAGAAGGATGCCTAATGCCTAGTTAGAAAAATGGTGATGAGTGCATATATGTAGTTGCAGCATATGCCATATACTGCCAATGTGATAAGCATAGTCGCAGACAAGCTGCTAACTATCAATCATAGGTCATAGTGGCGTGCAAAAACATGCAATAAATAGACAAACCAATAACTTGAGAATCAGGGTCCTCAGACCGCCAAGTGACATAAACGGCAATAGAACAATTTTTACCTAATAATGGCAGGGTGATGAAGTTAGGTACAGACGCTCCTCGACGCCAAGCTTCGCGTGATCCGCTTCCTCAGGAGGAGTGCATGAGAGGCGGGAAATAGGGGGTGTTTAAAAATACTAGTTCAACCAATCCGACAATGAAGCGGCAGTCACATGGGTACATGCGATCGCATTTCCGGCGCATGGCGAATCCCTCTCCTCCACGTAATAGGCACTTCCGCCCTTACCCCGTGGCCGGCATCCGAAAGGGCAGTCACGTGGTGACCGCCAATTCCGGATGTCAAACCCTGTGGAGAAAGGACGCAAAGCCACCGGGAGTGTGGAATCACCATGCGCAACCGCGATCACATGACACACCAGGAAGTAAAGGTGGATTCAATTATACAATGCGGACCTATAATAAATACTACACCGTGTACATACATATATAAAAATACAAAATATTATTATGTCTTCTAATTATAAAGTGCCATTATTAATACATGAAAATACAACATATTATAATATCTTCTAATAATAAAGTGCCCTTATTAATAAAGTGCAATGTGCATATAAAATATTAAATGTAAACACCGGTATCTACATAATAAACATAACAGTCACATCAATAAACAAAATACACACAAATATTCATAATAAAGTGATAGGTGCTACGCCAATAATAAAGCCAAATATTATTTGATATAAAAAACAAAAAATTGATTGACCATAAAATAAAGAAAAAAGTGAAAACTCCATATATATATAAAATAGATTATAATTCATAATAATAGGTCCCGCCAATCTTCACTAAAATCATCGACCACTACAACGAATCACTAAACTTCGGAAATTCCACTCAATAAAGAGGCTGGTGAACCGCAAAAACACAAAGAAAGAACCATCTGTGATGTAATGGATTATAATAATAATAATTTCCTCTGTGGGATCCACTCAGGACATGAATTCGCAGAAAAGTGAGGAATTTCCTGTGAGAAGAGGAAGAGCTAGGAATCAATGGCAACCTCGGACGAATTCTGCTAAACGAAAAATGGAGGAGAAATCCGAAAATAAAACCTCTAAAAAAGGAAAGGAGGACATCCCACAGGTAATTAATTTATCCAATATTATTCTAACGTATGATCAAATCAGAGTATTGGAGAGAGGTTTAAGCTTTTGTCCAACATCCAATGTGGATCTCTTCACAGTGACGAAGGATATTCATCTGTTCGCACGAAAGTTACTTTTGAAAAAGTTACATTTGAATAAAAAAATGGATGATTGGTGTGAAACGGAGGAGGAAAGAGAAGCTTTAAATATACTGGAGGATTTAATGAATGAAAATGAACACAAGGAATTAACTAAGAGAAGTAATATTCCGAAAGACATCTTGAAAAAATCACGTACGTTCCCTTCTTTTCATTTATGTCCTGCTATAGAGATCTTTGTAAAAATGGTCTGTGAGGATTTGTACGATTTGGAGAAAGGGAGATCACAGAATAATCTATCGAAATCAGAGTTTAAGGCCCTGGAAGAACTGATTCGTCTTAAAGGAGCGATTATTAAGCAGGCTGATAAAGGGGGAAATATAGTAATATGGCCGGTTGAAATGTATGAACGACAAGCCTTCAAATTATTGAGAGATAAAAAATGTTACCGGATCTTGTCTTATAATCCTCTTGTAACTTTTCAGGATAAATTGAATCGAATTTTAGATACAGCAGTGGACATGAATATTATCTCTAAAATGATTAAGGAATGTCTAATGGTACAGTATCCTAGAATTGCAACCTTCTACATCATTCCCAAGGTACACAAGAATAGTCAAGACCCACCAGGCCGCCCGATAGTGGCAGGCAATGGGGGTTTGAGCGAAAATATCAATCGCTATGTTGATCATTTTCTGCAGATGGAAGTGATAAGCTTACCGTCTTTTGTCCAGGATTCCACAGCGGTGTTGAACCGGTTGGAGGGGATCCAGATGTCCGAAAAAATGCTTTTGGTGACGGCTGACGTTGAGTCCTTATACACCTGTATAAGACATGAAGATGGATTGAAATCAACAGCTGAGTTTCTTAAAGGTAATAACCAGGAACCAGGTTTCAACGAATTTTTGTTACAACTCTTGGAGTTCATTCTAAATCACAATTTTTTTGTATTCAAAGACCGATATTTCTTGCAAACACAAGGTGTGGCGATGGGGGCCACGTGTGCCCCGTCGTACGCCAACCTTTTTTTGGGGGCATGGGAAAGATTGATTTTCCAGGAAGACCCTATCAAATATAGTGATAGGATATACAATTGGATGAGATACATTGACGACATCCTATTTATATGGGATGGTACGTTGGATGAACTCCAAGAGTTTATGCAGATACTCAATAATAACAATTTAAACATCAAACTTACCTTTCGTGCAGGACGAGAGCTGGATTTCCTTGATTTGAAAATTGAAGTGGATCAGGGGGGAAGGCTACAGACGAACATCTATAGGAAAGAAACGGCTGTAAATTCAGTATTACATGCCAGTTCAGCCCACCCTAAAGCGACAATTAATGGAATTCCAAAAGGTCAGTTTCTGAGACTTAGAAGAATCTGCTCTAGAGATAATGACTATGATGTTCAAGCAAAAGAAATGAAGGCAAGGTTTAAAAGTAGGGGTTATAGCAACAAACAGATAAAGAAGGGAACACAGATGGCCTTACATACCAATAGATCAAAATTACTTTGTCCTAATGAAAAAGGTAAGCAAGATGGAGATAAGACGGTTCGAATCATTACTACATTTAATAAACAATGGGATGAGATCTATACAATTGTAAATAAACATTGGAATATTTTAAAGACAGACCTAAAATTAAAATCTTGCATTTCTGAGAAACCTATTTTAACAGCTAGACGGGCAAAAAACTTAAAAGATCTATTGGTGCATAGCCATTATAAGGTGACAAAGGAGAAGAAATCTCCTGTTAATGGCTCTTATCCTTGTGGATCATGTAAGGCATGTGCCAATGTGGAAAAAACTAAGGAGTTTACCAATACTGAAGGCACTCGTACTTTCCAGATAAGGGATTATATTTCCTGTACTTCTACAGGTGTTATCTATTATGCCACTTGTCCCTGCAATAAAATTTATATTGGGCTGACCACCAGGGAGTTCCGTAGGAGGATTCGAGAGCATATCCGGGACATTGAAAGAGCAAAAGATGAGAAGGAAATAATGCATTTGAAAACTATTCCAAAGCATTTCAAGTTACATCATCAATGTGATTCCAAATTGCTGCGATTTCGTGGAATAGACAAAATACATCTGGGCATCAGAGGCGGAGATTATGGGAAAAGGTTAGCGCAGATTGAAAGTCGATGGATTTTTCGTTTAAATACAGTGGCACCTTTGGGATTAAATGAAAATTTTGGTTTTGGATCCTTTCTCTAATGTGGTATCATTAAATTTTAGGGGTTCTAGGGTGGGTGTTTTTATTATTGCTTTATTATGATTCAGGTAGGAGGAATCTCTTTACTAATAATGTTTTTGTATGTTTTCACAGATGGTTCTTTCTTTGTGTTTTTGCGGTTCACCAGCCTCTTTATTGAGTGGAATTTCCGAAGTTTAGTGATTCGTTGTAGTGGTCGATGATTTTAGTGAAGATTGGCGGGACCTATTATTATGAATTATAATCTATTTTATATATATATGGAGTTTTCACTTTTTTCTTTATTTTATGGTCAATCAATTTTTTGTTTTTTATATCAAATAATATTTGGCTTTATTATTGGCGTAGCACCTATCACTTTATTATGAATATTTGTGTGTATTTTGTTTATTGATGTGACTGTTATGTTTATTATGTAGATACCGGTGTTTGCATTTAATATTTTATATGCACATTGCACTTTATTAATAAGGGCACTTTATTATTAGAAGATAATATAATATGTTGTATTTTCATGTATTAATAATGGCACTTTATAATTAGAAGACATAATAATATTTTGTATTTTTATATATGTATGTACACGGTGTAGTATTTATTATAGGTCCGCATTGTATAATTGAATCCACCTTTACTTCCTGGTGTGTCATGTGATCGCGGTTGCGCATGGTGATTCCACACTCCCGGTGGCTTTGCGTCCTTTCTCCACAGGGTTTGACATCCGGAATTGGCGGTCACCACGTGACTGCCCTTTCGGATGCCGGCCACGGGGTAAGGGCGGAAGTGCCTATTACGTGGAGGAGAGGGATTCGCCATGCGCCGGAAATGCGATCGCATGTACCCATGTGACTGCCGCTTCATTGTCGGATTGGTTGAACTAGTATTTTTAAACACCCCCTATTTCCCGCCTCTCTATGCACTCCTCCTGAGGAAGCGGATCACGCGAAACGCGCGTCGAGGAGCGTCTGTACCTAACTTCATCACCCTGCCATTATTAGGTAAAAATTGTTCTATTGCCGTTTATGTCACTTGGCGGTCTGAGGACCCTGATTCTCAAGTTATTGGTTTGTCTATTTATTGCATGTTTTTGCACGCCACTATGACCTATGATTGATAGTTAGCAGCTTGTCTGCGACTATGCTTATCACATTGGCAGTATATGGCATATGCTGCAACTACATATATGCACTCATCACCATTTTTCTAACTAGGCATTAGGCATCCTTCTAAGTATGCATTTAGGGTGAAGGTACTATACCTGCTGTGTCCTGTATTTTTATATATATTGGTTTTATATTCTTTGATCAATGTTTAATAAAAATTTATTTTTTATGTATTATCAGTTGCTTTTCTGTTTTCATTTATATTAGTGTGTTAAGACTATAATATCCTTTGTTGAACAAACAAAAAACTATTTTAGTATCTCCATAGTCTGAGAGTCCGTTTTTTTTTAGTTTTTGTCCAATTGTCTTAGGTAGGGGCTCATTTTTTGCGGGATGACAGGACGGTTTTAATAGCACTATTTTGGGGTGCATATGACTTTTTGATTGCTTGCTGTCACACTTTTTGTGATGTTGGTGACACAGTACTTTTTCATTTTTTTTTGCGGTGTCCACCTGAGGGGTTAGTTCCTGTGTTATTTTTATAGTTCAGGTTCTTACGGACGAGGTGATACATAATATGTCTACTTTTTATTTATTTATTTAGGTTTACACAATCATATAATTTTTGAAACAAAAAAAAATCATGTTTTAGTGTCTGCATAGCCTAAGAGCCATAATTTTTTATTTTCTGAGCGATTTTCTTAGGTAGGGTATAATTTTTTGCGGGATGAGATGACAGTTTTAAAGGCACTATTTTGGAGTGTATATGACTTTTTGATCGCTTGCTATTAGACGTTTTGTGATGTAAGGTGAGAAAAAATGGCTTTTAACACAGTTTTTTTTATTGTTTTTTGCGGTGTTCACCTGAGGGGTTAGGTCATGTGTTATTTTTACAGTTCAGGTTCTTACAGACGCGGTGATACATAATATGTCTACTTTTTATTTATTTATTTAGGTTTTACACAATAATATTTTGAAAACTAAAAAAAAATCATGTTTTAGTGTCTGCATAGCCTGAGAGCCATAATATTTTTTATTTTTTGGGAGATTTTCTTAGGTAAGGTATCATTTTTGCGGGACGAGGTGACGGTTTGATTAGTACCATTTGGGTGTAGATACAACTTTTTTGATCACTTTTATTAACTTTTTTGGGAAGTGAGGTGGGCAAAATTTCAATTTTATCATAGTTTTTTGGGTTTTTTTATGACGTTCACTGTACGGGAAAAGTAACAAACCCATTTTATGGATCAGGTCGTTATGGACGCGGTGATATATAAAATGTGTAGTGTATTTTTTTTTTCTTTTTTATTAGTGATAAATCAGTTTTTTTGTTTTTACCTTTTTTCACTTCTTTTTACATTTTTTTGGGACCCAGACCCACTTGGTTCTTGAAGATCCAAGATCTTGAAGATCTGGTATCTGTATAATACAGTACAGTACATTATATAATGTACTGTACTGTATTTTTTACTTGACACTTAGTCTGATCAGACTTTTGCCTTTAGCAAAAGTCTGATCAGACTTCTATTACCATGGCAAGCAGGACGCCTTTGAAGGCGTCCTGTTGCCATGGTTACCATCCTCCGCTGCTATAACAGAGCAGCGGAGGATGGGGAGGGAGGGAAGCTGGAGACTGGAGCTAGGGGGGCTGCACCAGGCACAGCAGCCCCCCACAACAGCTCTCTCCCTCTTAACCACTTCCATACAGCGGTCTCTACGGATCGCGGCATGGAAGGGGTTAATAGGCTGACATCCGTGCATGCACGGATGTCAGCCGTTACAAGCAGAGTGTCAGCAATGTGCTGACACTCTGCTTGTCATGCTCGGCCATCCTGAAAATGAGCGGAGGGGCGGGCAGAGGATCGCGCGCCCGCCCCCCGCACCGCTTGCCGCCCAGCCTGCCGCACCACCCGCAAGCCTCCCCACCTCCCCGCACCGCCCATCACAATGAGGGCACAGGGGGGAGGTTATAGTAAAAAAATACATTTCCCGGCATTTCAAAGTATCTGATCCCTGCGGTCTGATCAGTTACATCGCAAAGTGCTGCAAACCGCAGGTCTGAATTGACCTGCGGTTTGCAGCGATCGCCGATACGGGGGGGTCGCAGGACCCCCCTCGGCATATGAACATGGTTCCTGCTCCCTGATCGCAGCAGGAACCATGTTTCTAGCGATTTTTTTTTTTTTTAAAATACAGGATTTAATTTAGGACGTATGGTTACGCCCTGTGTCCTTAAGGACTCGGACATTAGGGCGTACCCATACGTCCTATGTCCTTAAGGGGCTAAGTTGCGTTGGCATTATTGTTTCTCTAAGGCCTCATGCACAAGGCCGTTGTTTTGGTCCACCCTGAGCCGCATATTTTGCGGCTCGGGCGCGGACCCATTTACTTCAATGGGGCTGCAAAAGAATGGGCATTTCTACAATGGGCCGCGTTCCTTTCAGCAAATTGTGGTTTGCGGACCGCAAAACACATGCAGTCGTGTGCATGAGGCCTAAGCCGAACTCACAGCATGATAATGATTTATTCCTGCCTGACCATAGCTCTAGTGTACTGTACTCATGGCATTCTGTGAGTACATTACAGTAGACATGCGATTAGGAAGGAAGTCAAAGCATGGTAGGTCATAATGATGCTGTGAGTTTGGGCCAGAGGAGCAGTGTCCAGAAGATGTGATTGTCACATTTAATGTGTTTCCAGGATTGCACACGCTGTAAAACTTCCCTGAACGTTATCATCGAATTCATATAAAAACCTGTCAAAATCCAGCAAAATTTTCTGTATGAGTTTGTTTACAGGCAGATCTGTCAGTCACTTTCTGTGTGGGAAGGGGACGTAGGATACGCAGACTTAGGGCTCATTCACACGAAAATATGAGTTCTGTTTGCGTATTGCGGGTCCACAATAAATGGACACCGTTCCGTGTGCATTCGGCATCACGGATGCGGACCCATTCACTTCAATGGGTCCGCAAATCAGGAGATGCGGTCGGTGCGGAACGGAAGCACGTAATGGAACCCTACGGAAGCACTACAGAGTGCTTCTTTGGGGTTCCGTTCCGTAGTTCCGTACCGCAAAAAGATAGAACATGTCCCGGAGGCCTCACGAATGTTCTCTGTGCATTGGGGACCGCAAATTGTGAATGAGCCCTTACTCTTTGACTCATGGCAGCTTTGCATGGCAGACTTATGAAGCATCTGTTCCACTTTTTCAATCCTAAGGCCTCTTTCACACTTGCGTTGTCCGGATCCGTCGTGTACTCCATTTGCAGGAAGTGCCCGCCGGATCCGTAACAACGCAAGTGAGCTGAAAGCATTTGAAGACGGATCAGTCTTCAGTATGCTTTCAGCATTACTATGGCAGCCAGGACGCTATTAAAGTCCTGGTTGCCATAGTAGTAGTGGGGAGCGGGGGAGCAGTATACTTACCATCCGTGCGGCTCCCGGGGCGCTCCAGAATGACGTCAGAGCGCCCCATGCGCATGGATCACGTGATCCATGCGATCACGTGATCCATGCGTGTAGGGCGCCCTGACGTCACTCTGGAGCGCCCCAGGAGCCGCACGGATGGTAAGTATACTGCCCCCCCGCTCCCCACTACACTTTACATGGCAACCAGGACTTTAGCGTCCTGGCTGCCATGGTAACCATTGAGAAAAAGCTAAACGTCGGATCCGGCGATGCGCCGAAACGACGTTTAGCTTAAGGCCGGATCCGGATTAATGCCTTTCAATGGGCATTAATTCTGGAACCGGCCTTGCGACAAGTGTTCAGGATTTTTGGCCGGAGCAAAAAGCGCAGCATAATGCGGTATTTTCTCCGGCCAAACAACGTTCCGGTCCTAAACTGAAGACATCCTGATGCATCCTGAACGGATTTCTCTCCATTCAGAATGCATTGGGATAATCCTGATCAGGATTTTTCCGGCATAGAGACCCGACAACGAATCTCTATGCCGGAAAACAGAAACGCAAGTGTGAAAGAGCCCTAAAGTTGAGGAAAGTGGGTGTGGCTGAGAGCATTTTTTTTTTTTTGCTTATTAGTCAATAAAAACATGTAAATCTCACTATGTAGCCCTATGAGATCTGTGCACATCTCTGTCTAAAGGCATTACCTGGAAGGAGATGATCTTTTAAATAATGCAGTGCGCTAAAACTTAGTAAGGTATATTTAAAGATTAGTATTAAACTAGTTAACTGAAAATAAGTACTTTTGCACCAAAAAATTATGTTAGGCATCTTTCACACTTGCGTTCTGAGGATCTGGCAGGCACTTCCGTCCCACCGGATCCGTCAGAACGCAAGTCGCCTGAAAGCATTAGAAGACTGATCAGGATCCTGATCAGTCTTCGAAATGCTCTGAGGTTACTATGGCAGCCAGGACGCTATTAAAGTCCTGGTTGTCATAGTAGTAGTGGGGAGCGGGGGAGCGGTATACTTACAGTCCGTGCGGCTCCCGGGGCGCTCCAGAATGATGTCAGAGTGCCCCATGCGCATGGATCACGTGAACCATGTGATCACGTGATCCATGCGTGTGGGGTGCCCTGACGTCACTCTGGAGCATCCCGGGAGCCGCACGGACTGTAAGTATACCGCTCCCCCGCTCCCCACTACACTTTACCATGGCAGCCGGGACTTTAGCGTCCTGGCTGCCATGATAACCATTGAGAAAAAGCTAAACTTCGGATCCGGCGATGCGCCAAAACGACGTTTATCTTAAGGCTGGATCCTGGTTAATGTCTTTCAATGGGCTTTAATTCCGGATCCGGCCTTGCGGCAAGTGTTCAGGATTTTTGGCCGGAGCAAAAAGCGCAGCATGCTGCGGTATTTTCTCTGGCCAAAAACGTTCCGGTCCTGAACTAAAGACATCCTGATGCATCCTGAACGGATTTCTCTCCATTCAGAATGTATTGGGATAATAGTGCGCTAGTGTAAAAGAGCCCTTAACAGCACAAATGAAACATACAACAATGAAACGTGAGAGTTTCTTGGCCCTGAGGCTGAACACTGGCATACAAAAGTTACAAATGTTTGCACAAACAGTAAAAATTGCTGATGCTATCTCCCCTTTTGTTAAAAAAAAAAAAGAAAAAGAGGATAAAGCTTGGCAAAAGGGGCAAGGCCATCATTTACAATACTTTACACCAGAAAACTGGGGTAAATTATAATTGACATTTTACGCCAGTAGGCATTTTCTAAAGACAATCTGACTAATATCTGTACAATGAGACCAATAGTTGGTGTGTATAACAAAAGATCTGTGTGTGATTGGCCATCTGACCAATGATTGGTCAGAAAATTTGTCAGATAATCTGTTGGTGTAATACAGCCATAAGGCTGGCATGTAAAATGTCAGTCATTTAGTAATTGAGCCCCAGTATGTGTGTTCTACCAGGGATTTTCTCACTTCGAATGTTGTGTGGCAAAAAAACAAGGCAAAAGGGAGAAGGCAAGCCAAACCAAACAGGTCTGTAACTGTTCCCGGAGCACCCCCTTGCAGAAATCTCCCTTGCCAAGGGGTAGCTGTTCCGCAGTCTGGTGCTTTTTTGAGGAAAGTGCAGGCGATCAAAGAATTGTCATTTGCTACCTGTGGCGTACCAAAATGAGCAGGGGCGTGAATACTAGCAAACTCACCACCACCAGCATGATCCACCACATAGCATCAAAGCACCCTAATAGGCGGGCTGAATGCCTGGGTCCACAATCATTGTCTGCAGGTCACACTACTGCCTCCTCTTCTCCTGTGTTACATGCTGGCCCATCACCTGTCCAAGATGCAGGCCCAGATGCCTCCCACCATGCATCTGGACCTTCGCAAGCACCATCAGCTAGCACATCCACTTCTGTGTCCCAGCGCAGCGTACAGATATCTATACCCCAGACCGTTGAACGAAAGCGCAAATACCCAGCCACCCACCCACAGGCCATAGTACTAAATACGCACTTTTTAAAATTGCTAGCCCTGGAAATGCTGCCATTTTGGCTTGCGGACACTCCGTCCCCATCCGCCAATATTTTTCACAGTGTGCAATCCCAGCCTTACACCAGCATGTGTCCCGTAACATCACCCGTGCCCTGACCAACACCGTTATTGGGAAGGTCCATTTAACGTCTGACACATGCACAAGTGCCAGGGACGCTACATTTCCCTGACGCTGGGATGGCACAGGTGCAACATACGCCAAGGATTGCGGGCCCTACTTCCATCAGGGTTTCCGCTGCCACCTAAGTTCATGACTGCAACCCCCTCTTCTCCTCCTATGCCTCCTCCTCCACTTCCACCTCTGAATTATCATCTTTCAGCACCAGTCAGCCATCAGTCAGTAGCTGGAAGCTGTGTAGCACTGCAGTGGGGAAGCGGCAACAGGCTGTTCTTAAACTGATCTGCTTAGGTGACAAACAGCACACTGCTGCAGAGCTGTGGCAGGGTATAAGGGACCAGACTGAGCTGTGGCTCTCTCCACTCAACATACAACCAGGCATGGTTGTGTCAGATAATGGTCGTAACTTGGTGGCGGCTTTGGAGCTCAGCAAGCTCACACACATACCATGCCTAGCCCACGTGTTCAACCTAGTGGTTCAGCGGTTTCTCAAAACCTACCCCAATTTGCCTGAGCTACTGGTTAAGGTGCACAGCGTGTGCCCATTTCCACAAGTCATCGACAGCTTCCGCTTGTCTGGCAATGCTGCAGCAGCGCTTGCAATTGCTAGTTCACCAACTGTTGTGCGACGTGAGCACGCGCTGGAACTCGACGTTTCAAATGTAGGGCAGGCTTTGTGAGCAGCAGAGGGCAGTAGTGGAATACCAGCTGCAACATGGTCGTCACCTTTCCAATCAGCTTCCGCTCTTCACAAGAGACAAGTGGGCATTGATGTCTGACCTCTGTGAGGTTTTACGCAACTTTGAGGAATCAACACAGATGGTGAACGGTAAAAATGCTATTATCAGAGTAACCATCCCACTTCTGTGTCTACTCAAAATCTCGCTGCTAACAATTAAGGCGGATGCTTTGCATGGCGAAGAGGTGGAAATGGGGGAAGACAGTAGACAGGGTAATAGCCAGACCACCCTTAGTTCATCTTCTCAGCGCAAATTGGATGATGAGGAGGAGGAGGAGAAGGAGACGGTAGTACCCATGGAAGTTTTATTCCATCTGTTCAGCGTGGATGGAAAGAAGAGGAGGAAGAAGGGTGAGGAGATTTAGAGTCAACCTCCGGATGAGAACAGCGAAGTCTTGTCTGTTGGGACTCTGGCAAAAATGGGTGACTTCTCGTCTCTTATTCCTGTGGTGGAGAGGACAAGCAAAATGGTGCAATACTAGAAGGTCCTTGTGGAAAAATTGCTCCGAACATTTCCAGCTGACAATGCTTGCTGCAGAGTACGTTGTTCCTTGGCCAACCGAGGAGGGGAGGCGAGGGAAAGGGAAACACACAACAGTTCCAACAGAGGCAGGGCAACACTCTCCAAGGCCTGGGACAGTTTTATGACACCCTGCTAACACCCTCAACCTGATGCATGGCCTAATGTCACAAAGGAGGGAAAAATTTTGGAAGATGGTGAAGGAGTAAGTTGCAGACCGTGTCAGCATCCTCAGTGATTCCTCTGTGCCTTACTACTATTGGGTGTCCAAACTGGACATGTGGCACGAACTGTCGCTCTACTCTTTGGAGGTGCTGGCCTGCCCCGGCGCCAGCGTTTTGTCAGAGCATGTATTTAGTGCTGCTTGGGGCATAATAACTGATAAGCGCATCCGCCTGTCAAATGAAAATGCTGACCGGTTGACTCTTATAAAAATGAACAAGGCCTGGATTGCCCCTGACTTCTCTACTCCACTAGAGCAAAGCGGCTGAACATAAAGGCACTCTAAATGTGGCTTTTATGGTGTATTGAATACACTGCATTCCCATGCACCCATTCCACCACAAAATGGGTATACTGTATGGTTTAATCTCCCTTTTCTCACTCTCCTCCTCCATCATATCAACATGCTTATTAGGCTGCCCTCACTCCTAACGTTTTAAAGGGTCAGCTCAGCAGCCATAATGTTTTGAGGGTCTCTGGCAGGCCCTAGAAATAATGTTTTTGAGGGTCACCAGCAGGCCCTTGTTCATAATGTTTTAGAGGGTCACCAGCAAGCCCTCGACCCTAATGTTTTAGATGGTCAGATCAGCAGCAGGCACTCGCCTCTAATGTTTTAGAGGGTCAGCTCAGCAGAAGACCATCACTCCTAATTTTTTAGATGGTCAGTTCTGCAGCAGGCCCTCAACCCTAATGTTTTAGATGGTCAGTTCAGCAGCAGACCCTCACGCCTAATGTTTTAAATGGTCAGCTCTGCAGCAGGCCCTCACCCATAATGTTTTAGATGGTCAGCTCGGCAGCAGGCACTCGCCCATAATGTTTTAGATGATCAGCTCAGCAGCAGGCTCTCGCCCCTAATGTTTTGGAGGGTCACCAGCAGACCATCAATCATAATTTTTCAAGGGTGTGTATGATGCCCTTTTTTATGTGTAACAAAGGGTGTATTGGAGTGCCGGTTCCTTGTAATTTTTGGCAGTCCTTTCACTTAGTGCATAGGCTTTATGAGTGTAGGAGTCCCACTAGCTGAACAATTGTATCACAATGTGAATGAGGCCCTCCTTTATATGATATACAGGCTGTATCGGAGTTGTCCCTTCCTTGTTATTTTTTTCCAGCACTTGCACTTTATCGGAAAGAATGTTTCCTAACAATTTTCCCTCTAACAACGATTTTATCTTCGGTTTTGTGCGTATTATTGTCAGTCTGTAAATGCGGCTTACTACTCGGAAAACATTGCTCCCAGCAGCGACCTGGGATTTCAAAATGCATCCAGACATCCTTTCAATGCTGTTCCCAAACCATTTCAGTGGTGTTTCTATCAATTTCTGACATTTTCCTGTGAAACCAGACACCCTCCACTCTTCAGAGCAGGGGGTGCCTGGTTTACAGCTCGGGTTCTCCCATTGACTTCCATTGTGCTCGTGTGCTCGGTAGAGCACCCGAGCATCCCGAGATGTTCTACTCGAGCACCCAAGCACTTTGTTCTCGACCAACACTAATATACACCAATATTTAATGCATTTCTATATTAATTTGGAAATCCTCTGCTTGTGTCACAAAAATTGTTAATTTAATTGGAAAATAAATCCTTCTGGTGCAGTAGGGCAATTGCACTTAAATTAAAAATCACATAAAATGGCCACTAAGATCACAGTTATGTATAAATGACTATTGTTTGCTATGTCTATACTTGCAACACAAAACCAAAAAAATTAAAAACCGAAGACAATAGAATGGGCAGCAGTCACCACTGTAAGTAAAATGTTCCTTTAATTAGCAAGCCAATGCTTCAGTAAATAGAGGCTGTGGGGGCACGCATATCAAGCACACATAGTAGCGTAGCGGCGACGGCCGTTTTGCGCAAAATGCGCTGATTCAGGCCACTATACATCAGCACGTACTCCCGTGCTGCCTCTTAAACGTCTCACATGATTGTGGAAACACATGATTAAACCGTGACAAGGCTTAACCAATACAACAACAAACATTGTTAAAAACAATACTCATGCACAGTTTAGATTACCTCTTAGTTTTTTAGATTACCTCTTATTACTGCATATGTGGCAAAACTGCACCTTTTTCGTTCTATAAATTCTTCTTTCTTTTTATGCCAGTAGCAGTATAAATTTTGGTCACAGCCAGAGGATGTCAGATTGCGCCTTTTTCTGTTTTCCAAAAACCTGTTGCAATTTTTGTACTGTTCATAGATAAATAAGTGTATTTTAATGCATCAATAGCAGTGTATAGTTTGGTCGCATACAGTGACATCCAATTGTGCCTTTATTTTTTTCTAAAAAAGCAGTTTACAGTTTAGACCCAGCAAGAGAACATACAATTGCGCCCTTTATGTTTGCTAAAAACCTGTTTCATTTTTCTACAGTTTATATGTGCACAAAAAGGGTATTTTGGCCCATCAATAACAGTGTATATTTTTATTGCACTCAGAGGATGGCTATGTTTATTTAATCCCACAAACCTGTTGCAAAACTTCTACAGTTTTAAGTGCAGAAATTAGCATATTTTATCATCATCAGCATATAGTTTGGCCACAGACTGGTTCCAACTGGTTCCAATTGAATATTGTAACATGCAGTTTTACTTTGGGATAGTCCTAAGTGTGTTATCCTGTTGGTTTTCACCCTTTAACCTCCTGTAAATCAGGTTCGATCCTCTAGTGCTTCTTCCGCAGTGGTTATTATTACTACTACTACTGTGTGTGTGATTATAGACATGGGCAGACATACGACCCATTAATGCAAAACATTTGGACTGCCTGTCCAGGACAAGCCATTGGTTTCTCTGTGTGTGTTTTCACACTGGCAGACATCTGCCCCCAGTAAGAAACACGTTTAAAATGCTATTTAATTTAAAAAGAAAAAATTTGTGTTAAAGTGCTTGCAAGGAGGAGACAGAGAAAATAAAAATATAAAATATATAGAAAAACAAGAGAGAAAAATATTAGCCTCAGGAGACTGAAGAGTGTCATACACCAATTTTCAGGTCAATTGAACTACTTGTTTCAAGTAGAATTGACCTGAATCAAATTTTATGAAGAAGTCATTAGAATCGGACCCAAAGCAAATTTCAAGAAATTAGCCCATATATAACTGATATGACATTTATATAGTTTGTGTTTTAGGTTGTACTACTTTTTTTATAAAACCAATTTTAACCACATGCAGACTCTCAGTTGACTATATATTTAGACTGCAATTATGTGCTTATTATGTAGCTGCGGGAGCAGGGTGCCATTGTCAGTGACAGCAGGGCACCTCACAAAAAAAGCAGGGCTTTTTTTATCACCATTCCTGCCTATCCCATCAATCTATACACAGCACTCAATAAGCTGCATCAACACTAAAGATGACAATCCATGACTATTCTTAGGGGTTAGGCAGGGGAGCAACTTTAAAGAGACATGGTCAGGCGGCGGCCTCAGGTGCCGCCATCTAGTGGAAGAAGCAGTGTAGCTATGTGAAGCAGTACTTCATAGTGATAGTGCAGTACTCTATGAGCTGTCATTGTGGCAGAAGAACAACCTCGCTCTGAAGACGGGCAGCACATACACAGCTTTAGGTGTTTCACAAGAGTTAACCCCTTAAGGACCGGGCTCATTTTCACCTTAAAATGGTATTCTATAATTACTATTGAGGAGCGGGGGGAAGGTCCCTAATCCATCCTTACAGCTGCCTAGCTGCACTGTGAACAGCACAGCCAGTCTTAGTGCCACTCTTGCCCACATCCACAGAGTGGCGTGAGGTACTGATCAGCGACAGTGAATGATAACCTGTGACCCCACAGTGATTTCCTGTCTGGGTGGCGGGTTATAATTCACTGTCTGTGCTTGAGATTGTTTTTTCGTCACATATTGTACTTCATGACAGTGGTAAAATTGCATCAAAAAAGTTCATTTTTATTTATTAATACCAAATTTACCAAAAATTTGGAATAATTTGCAAATTTCCAAGTTTCAATTTCTCTACTTCTATAATACATAGTAATACCTCCAAAAATAGTTATTAATTGACATTCCCCATATATCTACTTCATGTATGGATCATTTAAAAAAAAGGACATTTTTTTTTGGGGGACGTTACAAGGCTTAGAAGCTTAGCTTAGAAGCAAATCTTGAAATTTTCCAGAAATTTTCTAAAACCCACTTTTTAAGGACCAGTTCAGGTCTGAAGTCACTTTGTGAGGCTTACATAATAAAAAAAACACCCAAAATGACCCCATTCTAGAAACGAAACCCCTCAAGGTATTTAAAACTGATTTTACAAACTTTGTTAACTCTTTAGGTGTTCTACAAGAGTTAACCCCTTAGGCCTCTTTCACACGGGCATCATGTTTGACGCCCGGATAAGAGGCGGGTGTGCGTTGCGGGAATATGCGCGATTTTTCCGCGTGGGTGCAAACATTTGTAATGCGTTTTGCACGCGCGTGTGAAAAATCGCCATGTTTGGTACCCAGACCCGAAGCCGGACTTCATCACTGAAGTCCGGTTTCGGGTAGAGTATTCTGGAGAATTTATTATTTTCCCTTATAACATGGTTATAAGGGAAAATATTAGCATTCTTAATAAAGAATGCTTAGTAAAATGAAGATGAAGGGGTTAAAAATAATAAAACTTAACTTACCTTCGCCACTTGATCGCGTAGTTGCGATCTGTCATCTCTCTTTATGCTTTAACTAACAGCTAAAGGACCTGTGATGACGTCACATCACATCGTCCAATCACATGGTCCATCACCATGGTAATATGGACCATGTGATTGGACCATGTGATGTGACGTCATCACAGGTCCTTAAGCTGTTAGTTAAAGCATGAAGATAGATGACAGATCGCAACTACGTGATCAAGTGGCAAAGGTAAGTTAAGTTTTATTATTTTTAACCCCTTCATCTTCATTTTACTAAGCATTCTGTATTAAGAATGCTAATATTTTTCCTTATAACCATGTTATAAGGGAAAATAATAAAGAACTGGTCCCATTGCTAAGCAACCATGCGGGAAAATCGTACTGCATCCGCACTTGCTTGCGGATGCTTGCGATTTTCCCGCAGCCCCATTCACTTCTATGGGGCCTGTGTTGCATGAAAAACGCACAATATAGAGCATGCTGCGATTTTCACACAACGCAGAAGTGATGTGTGAAAATCACCGCTCATGTGCACAGCCCCATAGAAATGAATGGGTCCGGATTCAGTGCGGGTGCAATGCGTCCTCCTCACGCATTGCACCCGCGCGGAAAACTCGCTCGTGTGAAAGGGGCCTTAAGGACCGAGCTCATTTTCACCTTAAGGACCAGGCCATTTTTTGCAAATCTGACCAGTGTCATTTTAAGTGGTGATAACTTTAAAACGCTTCGACTTATCCAGGCCATTCTGAGACAGTTTTTTCGTCACATATTGTACTTCATGACACTGGTAAAATGGAGTCAAAAAAATTCATTTTTATTTATAAAAAAATACCAAATTTACCAAAAATTTGCAAATTTCCAAGTTTCAATTTCTCTACTTCTATAATACATAGTAATACCTACAAAAAAAGTTATTACTTTACATTCACCATGTTTCTACTTCATGTTTGGATCATTTTGGGAATGACATTTTATTTTTTGGGGACGTTACAAGGCTTAGAAGTTTAGAAATTTCGAAAAACCCCCTTTTTAAGGACCAGTTCAGGTCTGAAGTCACTTTGTGAGGCTTTCACAAAAGAAACCGCCCAAAAATGACCCCATTCTAGAAACTACACCCCTCAAGGTATTCAAAACCGATTTTGACAAACTTTGTTAACCCTTTAGGTGTTCCACAAGAATTAATGGAAAATAGAGATAAAATTAAAAAAAATTCACTTTTTTGGCAGATTTTCCATTTTAATAATTTTTTTCCAGTTACAAAGCAAGGGTTAACAGCCAATTAAAACTCAATATTTATTGCCCTGATTCTGTAGTTTACAGAAACACCCCATATGTGATCGTAAACTACTGTACCGGCACGTGGCAGGGCGCAGGAGGGAAGGAATGCCATACGGTTTTTGGATGGCAGAATTTGCTGGACTGGTTTTTTGACACCATGTCCCATTTGAAGCCCCCCTGATGCACCCCTCGAGTAGAAACTCCAAAAAAGTTACCCCATTTTAAAAACTACACCCCTCAAGGTATTCAAAACTGATTTTACAAACTTTGTTAACCCTTTAGGTGTTCCAAAAGAATTAATGGAAAATAGAGATAAAATTTCAAAATTTCACTTTTTTGGAAGATTTTCCATTTTAATAAGTTTTTTTTCCAGTTACAAAACAAGGGTTAACAGCCAATCAAAACTCAATATTTATTGCCCTGATTCTGTAGTTTACAGAAACACCCCATATGTGACCGTAAACTACTGTACCAGCACACGGCAGGGCGCAGAAGGAAAGGAATGCCATACGGTTTTTGGAAGGCAGATTTTGCTCAACTGGTTTTTTGACACCATGTCCCATTTGAAGACCCCCTGACGCACCCCTAGAGTAGAAATTCCGAAAAAGTGACCCCATTTTAGAAACTACAGGATAGGTTGGCAGCTTTGTTGGTACTATTTTAGGATACATATGATTTTTGGTTGCTCTATATTACACTTTTTGTAAAGCAAAGTAACAAGAAATAGCTGTTTTTGCACCATTTTTATTTTTTGTTAATTACAACATTCATCTGACAGGTTAGATCATGTGGTATTTTTATAGAGCAGGTTGTCACGGACTACTTTTTTTTTTTAAATGATTCTTTGGTGTCTCCACATTCTGAAAGCCATAGTTTTATTTATTTTTTGGGCGACTGTCTTGTGTAGGGGCTTATTTTTTTCAGGATGAGATAACGGTTTGATTGGCAATATTTTGGGGTGCGTATGACTTTTTGATCGCTTGCTATTACACTTTTTGTGATGTAAGGTGACAAAAAATAGCTTTTTTAAATCGTTTTTATTTTTAGTTTTCTACGGTGTTCACCTGAGGGGTTAGGTCATGTGATATTTTTATAGAGCAGGTTACTACTGACGCAGTGATACATAATATGTATACTTTTTATTTATTTATGTAAGTATTACCCAATGATTTCATTTTTGAAACAAAAAAAATCATGTTTTAGTGTCTCCATAGTCTGAGAGCCATAGTTTTTTCATTTTTTGGGCGATTATCTTGGGTAGGGTAAGATTTTTTCGGGGTGAGATGGCGGTTTGATTGGCACTATTTTGGGGTGCGTATGACTTTTTTATCGCTTGCTATTACACTTTTTGTGATGTAAGGTGACAAAAAATAGCTTTTTTACATCGTTTTTATTTTTATTTTTTTACGGTGTTCATCTGAAGGGTTAGGTCATGTGATATTTTTATAGACCAGGTTACTACGGACGCAACGATACCTAACCTGTATACTTTTTTTTATTTATGTAAGCTTTACACAATAATATCATTTTTGAAACAAAAAAATATCATGTTTTAGTGTCTCCATATTCTGAGAGCCATAGTTTTTTCGGTTTTTGGGCGATTAATTTATGTAGGGTCTAATTTTTTGCGGGATGAGATAACGGTTTGATTGGCACTATTTTGTGGTACATATGACTGTTTGATCGCTTGTTATTACTTTTTTGTGATGTAAGGTGACCAAAAATGACTTTTTTTACACCGTTTTTATTTTTTACGGTGTTCACCTGAGGGGTTAGGTCATATGATATTTTTATAGAACAGGTTATCACGGACATGGTGATACATAATATGTATACTTCTTTTAATTTACTTAAGTTTTACACAATAACAGCTTTTTAAAAAACAAAAAAATTATGTTTTAGTGTCTCCATATTCTGAGCCAAAGTTTTTTAATTTTTGTGCGCTTGTCTTAGATAGGGGCACATATTTTGCGGGATGAGGTGACGGTTAGATTGGTACCATTTTGGTAGGAATACGCCTTTTTGATCACTTGCTGTTGTACTTTTAGTGATGTAAGGGGACAATAAAATGGTTTATTTAGCAGTTTTTATTTTTAATTTTTTACGGTGTTCATCTGAGGGGTTAGGTCATGTGATATGTTTATAGAGCCGGTCAAAACGGACGTGGCGATACTTAATATGTCTTAATATTTCTTTTAACTTTATTTGGGGAAAATGACGTTTATTAGTTTTTTTACTTGAAACTTTAAATCTTTTTTTTTTTTGGGGGGGGGACTTTATTTTTTCAACTTTTTTCACTTTATTTTTTGTCCCACATTGGGACTTCAACTTTTGGGGGTCTGATCCCCTTTACAATGCATTACAATACTTCTGTATTGGAATGCATTGGCTGTATAAGTAATACAGTGTGTATTACTCATGCAGTTTCCTGCCTGTGAGATCCAGGGGGCTGGATCTCACAGGCTCGTCACCGGAAGGCAGCTCAGATGCTAGGGTAAGCATCGGGGCTGCCTTCCCTGCTATCAGGTCCCCCCCACAGCAGCACGGGGACCCGATAGCCCCCACACCCGCTGCCCGATTATATAGAAAAGCCGCAAACTGCAGGTCTGAATTTTGCGGCGATTGCCGATGCGGGGGGTCACAGGACCCCTCCGCGTATTGACACTGAGTGCCTGCTCAATGATTTGAGCAGTCACTTTTTTCCAATCACCGCCCGCCGCGCGGCGGTGATCGGAAATACACAGGGCGTACAGGTATGCCCTGTGTCATTAAGTACCAGGACATCAGGGCGTACCTGTATGCCCTGTGTCCTAAAGAGGTTAATGGCAAATGGAGATAAAATTTCTGAATTTAGATTTTTTTTGGCAAATGTTCCATTATAATCCATTTTTTCCAGTTACAAAGCAAGGGTTAACAGCCAAACAAAACTCAATATTTATTTCCCTGATTCTGTAGTTTGCAGAAACACCCCATATGTGGTTGTAAACTGCTGTATGGCCAAACGGAAGGGCACAGAACGAAGGGAACGCCATATGGTTTTTGAAAGGCAGATTTTGCTGGACTGGTTTTTTGACACCATGTCCCATTTGAAGCCGACCTGATGCCCCCCTACAGTAGAAACTCCAAAAAAGTGACTACATTTTTGAAACTACGGGATAAGGTGGCAGTTTTTTTGGTACTATTTTAGGGTAAATATGATTTTTGGTTGCTCTATATTACACCTTTTTGAGGCAAGGTAACAAAAAATAGAAATTCTGAAATTTTGATCTCCATTTGCCAAAAACTCTTGTGGAACACCTGAAGTGTTAACAAAGTTTGTAAAATCAATTTTGAATACTTTGAGGGGTGTATTTTTAGATGGAGTAACTTTTTTGGAGTTTCTACTCTAGGGGTGCATCAGGGGGGCTTCAAATAGGACATGGTGTCAAAAAAACAGTCAAGCAAAATCAGCCTTCCAAAAACCATATGTCGTTCCTTTCCTTCAGCACCCTGACGTTTGGCCATACAGCGGTTTACGACCACATATGGGGTGTTTCTGCAAACTAAAGAATCAGGGCAATAAAGATTGAGTTTTGTTTGGCTGCTAACCCTTGCTTTGTTATTGGAAAAATTGATTAAAATGCACTTCTTCTTGTCGCTAACATCGACCTGTAAGGCTAAGTTAATACTTGAGTTATTGGGTCAGTTTTGGCCCCGTGACTGCCCAAATAAGTGAAGTGTGCAGTAACTCTAAGAGCGAAGCCTATCATCTGCATGTCTGACTCACTGAAATAATACTGACTCACAGTATTATTTCACTACCACAGCAGACTCGCTATGCATGTTACTGCGAGGCACAGTCTTCTACACCACTATAAAGACTCTCTGCACCCAGGAAATATCATTTTTTTAACGCGATTCACAGCAAATAAATTCGTATTGAAACAATTTTTTTCTGAAAATTCGGCAAACCGGCCGAATCGAATTTTTTAAAAATTCGCTCATCTCTAATAGTTAGATATCAAACAACAGGGAAGGAGAAACGCTGAGTTATCACCCTCTCATCTCTATAATAGACATAATCGAGATTCATTTATATACTTTTGTTTAGCTTGTCTCCTGCAGCAAGGAGAGAGAGTACACTATGAAAATTTAAATTTTCGCCTCAGGCAGCAGATAGGCTAGGTGCAACCCTGGAGTTAAGATCTGGGGATCCTCCTGAAGAAAGTCCACACCTCCTCACAGGAGTTAACAATGAAAATCAGGGTATGCTTTAGACTTTGCACCCCAACAACACATGGATTTTGACATGTGTCAAAACCTTTGACTGTTACCCACTGTATTTATCAAGCCATATGGTAGAATTGTCTGGAGATGTTCCTCTTCTTCTTTGATCCCTTTTGATTTCAAGCACACTGACCGCATCCAAAGTCTTTTTTCATTTACATTACAACTTGCCATTACATACCGTATGCAGAATTCCAGGTATTCTGTACAAGCTTACATTTAGTTCTTACAATTCTATTTTACATTAACAAAGTAATCTAAATAGGGTCATAAAACTTGTCACTAGATTCACAGTATATGGAGGCACTTTTTAACATGTCATGCTATTCAAACTTAAGGCCAGTGCACTTAGGTTTTCATCATTTACTCTGCTGATAATATAAGAGATTGAGGAACTGCCAACAGACGTCTCCTGCCACAATCAACCATTGTTCATAGTTTGCTAATTCGAAAGACGGAACAAAGCACATTAGTCAAACTTTGATCCTTTTTAGAAAAAAATCTATTTTTTCCTCTGAAACTGGAGAGTGATGGTGGCTTTCTGAACTATGTGATTTCTAGACAAGCCCCAATCCTTCAGTTTGTGACATTTCTGTGCTTCCATGACAACAAGTGACATGCATTGTGCATGTGAGTTTACAAGCAGTGTCAGCTTTCTTTTAACGCAAATGTTAAAATTAATTCCTTAATCTTTAACTGCTTGACTACCATGTGTTACAGCAACGGGCTTTGTAATAACCTGTACAAATTATTCTGACTGCAATAGCTGTTTATGAAGAAAGGGATGAATGAACAAGACAACAGGTTCACAACTAAATCATAATAAATAGCATGATTTCTAATTATACAGTAAAGTGACCCAACCTACAATAAATATACAGTATGCTCCAAATCAAAAACAGCTAACTGCTATATCACAAACAGTAATCAAAGGGTTCCCATCCTAGCAAAGCCAGTCTACTTCAGGGCCCAATGACAAGAACCTAGCTCCTGTATTTAACGTCCAAGTCATACCTGAATGATGCTACAGGATCAAACTAGCTTAAAGGGGACCATGTGAATTCCCCAGAGTGCCCCTAGTCCCCCAATCTCCAGACAAGGGACTCATGGTATAGTGCACTGACTGTGCTAGATACAAGGTATAGCATCTCAATCAGCCCATGCATTCATATAAAAAAACTGAGTACATTATTTACTCTAATCAGCCCACCCAGTATTCTCTTTCCCCAATGACCCAGTGTCCTGACATGTTTGCAGTGAATGTTTATGGGGGAACCAAGAAGTAGTTGGGAGGGATAGCTGTTTGCAAAATGATCCTTTAGCTGACAGCCATTGAATTATTATGCCCTAAGAGTTTTTTAGTCCAAGAAAATAACTGGTCAGCAGAAAATTGACAGGGTCTCCAAGAAAGAACAGTCATACGCTAGGAAGCAGGCACCTACTGAATAAAAAGTGTGTTGGCACAGATCTAAGAATTTACAAAGGGGGGCCGGATGATATTTGCATGTAGCTGTACAGTGCGCCCCTAGGCTTCCCAGTTTGACACTGCGACGCCATCACTAAACGGGGTCGCCAAGAATTAAGAAAATACAATTACTGAAAATACTTAATATTAGTTTAGTATAAATATGTTCTCAAATAACTTTCATTAGTTATAATGACTTGTTTTGTCTAGGGAGGAATCAATCAGGAGGAATAAAATGGCTGACATCCTATTAGTACACACAAAACCTGTCCTAATCAAACAGCAGGACAACTTACTTCACAACACTGAGCTATAAAACTACCTCAGGATTATGATTATGAATTCAGTTTAATATGATCTTCAGCTGAATCTCTGTAGGAATGGAGTTCATGTAGAGACACGAAGTACAGAGGGGAGGTGAGGATGTGGCTAATGAGCAGCAGCACTTGTATGCAGTCTCCATTACCACAGTCAGTCCTATCCCTCCTCTCTGTACTTCATGTCTCTTCCATTCCTATATCGATTCAGCTGAAGATCATATTAACCCCTTCAGGACACAGCCATTTTTCACCTTCAGGACCCAGCCTAATTTTGCAAATCTGACATGTGTCACTTTATGTGGTGATAACTTTTAAACGCTTTTACTTATCCAAGCCATTCTGAGATTTTCACATATTGTACTTCATGACAGTCGTAAATTTCAGTCAAAATATTTCATTTTTATTTATAATAAAAAATACCAAATTTACCCAAAATTTTTAAAAATTAGCAATTTTCTAAATTTCCATATCTCTGCTTTTAAAACATAGTGCAACCTCATAAAATAGTCATTACTTTACATTTTCCATATGTCTACTTAATTTTTGGATCATTTTGTAGAATTACATTTTCTTTTTTTGGGACGTTAGTAGGCTTAGAAGTTTAGAAGCAAATCTTGAAGTTTTTCAGAAAATTTCCAAAACCCACTTTTTAAGGACCAGGTCATTTCTGAAGTCACTTTGTGAGGCCTACATAATAGAAACCACCCATAAATGGCCCCATTTTAGAAATTACACCCCTCAAGGTATTCAAAACTGATTTTACAAACTTTGTTAACCTTTTAGATGTTCCACAAAAACTAAAGAAAAATGTAGAGGAAATTTCAGGATTTCACTTTTTTGGCAGATTTTCTATTTTAATCCATTTTTTCAGTAACAAAACAAGGGTTAACAGCCTGCCCTGATTTTGTAGTTTACATAAACACCCCATATGTGGTCATAAACTGCAGTACGGGCACGCGGCAGGGCGTTTTTGGAGGGCAGATTTCACTGGGATAATTTTAAGTTGCCATGTCACATTTGAAGGCCCCTAGATGTTCCCCTAGAGTAGAAACTCCCAAAAAGTGACCCCATTTTGGAAATTACAGGATAAGGCCTCATGCATACGAACATATTTTGGGTCCGTCGCTCAGGCGCCGACCCATTCACTTCAATGGGGCCGCAAAAGACGCGGACAGCATGCCGTGTGCTCTCCGCGTCCTTTGCTCCGTTCCGTGGCCCCGCAAAAAATATATAGCATGTCCTATTCTTGTCCATTTTGCGGACAAGAATAGGCATTTCTACAATGGGCCGTGTTCCTTCCCACAAATTGCGGAACGGAATGCGGAACAGCTTCCGTGTTTGCGGATCCGCGAATTGCGGACCGCAAAACACCTACGATCATGTGCATGAGGCCTAAGGTGGAAGTTTTGTTAGTACCATTTTAAGGTACATATGATTTTTGGTTGCTCTATATTACACTTTTTGTGAGGTAACAAAAAATTGCTGTTTTGGCACCGTTTTTATTTTTGTTTTTTATAATGTTCATCTGACAGGTTAGATCATGTGCTATTTTTATAGAGCAGGTAGTTACAGATGTGACATTACCATGTTTCAGTTTTACATAATAAAGCATTTTTGAAAAAAATTATGTTTTTAGTGTCTCCATATTCTGAAAGCCATAGTTTTTTCTATTTTTTGGTGACTGTCTTATGTAGGGGTTCAATTTTTTTCAGGATGAGATGACGGTTTGATTGGTACTATCTTAGGATGCATATGACTTTTTGGTCTCTTGGTATTACACTTTTTGTAATGTAAGGTAACATAAAATGGCTTTTTGTAAACAGTTTTTATTTTTATTTTTTTATCGTGTTCACCTAAGGGGTTAGATCATGTGATATTTTTGTACAGCAGGTTCTTACGGACGTGGAAATACGTAATATGCATAGTGTTTTTTATTTATTTAAGTTTTACACAATAAAATAATTTTTTAAACAAAAAAATCATGTTTTAGTGTCTCCATATTCTGAGAGCCATAGTTTAGAGCAAACAGTTCGGGCATAGTTCGGGTTCGTACCGAATTTTGGGGTGTTCGTGACACGGACCGAAACCCGAACATTTTCGTAAAAGTTCGGGTTCGTTGTTCGGAGATTTCTATGGCGCATTTTGAAAGCCTGCAAAGCAGCCAATCAACATGCGTCATACTACTTGCCCCAAGAGGCCGTAACAGCCATACCTACTATTGGCATGGCTGTGATTGGCCAAGTGCAGCATGTGACCCAGGCTCTATTTAAGCTGGAGTCATGGAGCGCCGCACGTCACTCTGCTCTGATTAGTGAAGGGATAGGATGCAGCTACTGCGTTAGGGCGAGATAGGCAGGGATTAACTCATCAAAAACACTTAATGAAGTGAAAGATCTACAGCTGTGAATCATTCAACTACTGCTAGTGAATTGCTCACTGTTTTTAGGCTGGGCAGACCGGTTTTCTGTCACTTTTTTCTGGGATGATCAGCGGCGGCCATTTTGTGTCTTGTGGTTCACCAGCACAAGCTGCCACAAAGTCCATTAGTCCCTTAATAGTAGGGTTTTTTTTTTTTGCTATATCCTACATCAGGGGCTTGGCTGTGCTTATTTTGTCACCCCTAGTAACTCAGGAAAGATTTTTCTATATATTATTGAGTGGTTAAACTGAAATTCACTTAAATAGCAATCCCCTGAATCTGGTGTTCCAGCTAGGCTAGCCAGCCAAGTGTAAAACTGTCAGCCATAATAAAAAACATTTTCTGGGGTTGAAATTTAATTTCCAAAAAGCAATCCCCTGAATCTGGTGTCCCAGCTGTGGCTAGCCAAGTGTAATACTGTCAGCCAAAATATATATTTTTTTTCTGGGCTGAAAATTAATTGCCAAAAAGCAATCCCCTGAATCTGGTGTTCCAGCTGTGGCTAGCCAAGTGTAAAACTGTCAGCCAAAATATACATATATTTTTTTCTGGGGTTGAAATTTAATTGCCAAAAAGCAATCCCCCGAATCTGGTGTTCCAGCTGTGGCTAGCCAAGTGTAATACTGTCTGCTGTCTGGCAAAGATTTTTTTTTTTTTCTGGTGTGAAATTTAATTGCACAAATAGCAATTCCCAGAATCTGGTGTTCCAGCGGTGACTGGAAAATTTCCCTAGTGTTCTTCAAAGGATAGATTTTGTTCTGTGGTGAAATACAGTTCCAAAAATAAAAATACAGTAAATCTGGTGTTCCAGCAGTTGCAGGCCTATTTGAAATCTTTCCGTAAAAGGGTATATTTCTTTCTATGGTGAAATTTAATTTCTAAAATAGCAATTCCATAAATCTAGCGTTCGAGCAGTTGCAGGCCTATTTGAAATCTGTCCGTAAAAGGGGATATTTCTGTCTGTGGGGAAATTTAATTGCTAAAATAGCAATTCCATAATTCTAGTGTTCCAGCAGTTGCAGGCCTATTTGAAATCAGTCCGTAAAAGGGTATATTTCTGTCTATGGTGAAATTTAATTGCTAAAATAGAAATTCCACAAATCTAGTGTTCAAGCAGTGGCAGGCCTATTTAAAAATCTGTCTGTAAAAGGGTATATTTCTGTCTGTGGTGAAATCTAATTGAAAATAGCAATTCCATAATTCTGGTGTTCCAGCAGTTGCAGGCCTATTTGAAATCAGTCCATAAAAGGGTATATTTCTTTCTATGCTGAAATTTAATTGCTAAAATAGCAATTCCATAAATCAAGTGTTCCAGCAGTTGCAGGCCTATTTGAAATCTCTCCGAAAAAGGGTATATTTCTTTCTGTGGTGAAATGTAATTGCTAAAATAGCAATTCCATAAATCTAGTGTTCCAGTTGTTGCAGGCCTAGTTAAAATATGTCCGTAAAAGGGTATATTTCCTTTTGTGGTGAAATGTAATTGCTAAAATAGCAATTCCATAAATCTAGTATTCCAGCAGTTGCAGGCCTATTTGAAATCAGTCCGTAAAAGGGTATATTTCTTTCTATGGTGAAATTTTATTGCAAACATTGCAATTCCCTAAATCTGGTGTTCCAGCAGTTGCAGGCCTATTTGAAATCTGTCCGTAAAAGGGTATATTTCTGTCTGTGGTGAAATTAAATTGCTAAAATAGCAATTCCATAATTCTAGTGTTCCAGCAGTTGCAGGCCTATTTGAAATCAGTCCGTAAAAGGGTATATTTCTTTCTATGGTGAAATTTAATTGCTAAAATAGCAATTCTATAAATCTAGTGTTCCAGCAGTTGCAGGCCTATTTGAAATCAGTCCATAAAAGGGTATATTTCTTTCTATGGTGAAATTTAATTGCTAAAATAACAATTCCATAAATCTAGTGTTCCAGCAGTTGCAGGCCTATTTGAAATCTGTCCGTAAAAGGTATATTTCTGTCTGTGGTGAAATTAAATTGCTAAAATAGCAATTCCATAAATCTAGTGTTTCAGCAGTTGCAGGCCTCTTTGAAATCTGTCTGTAAAAAGATCCAGGGCATCCAGGGCATAAATACTAGGCCTACAGGCCTACAATTGATATTCCCCAAAATCAGTGGTTACTGCTGTGCCTAGATAAGTGTAATATGGTACATAAATAACTAGGCAGATAGTGTTAGGTGCCTTTAAAAAAAGGCCTGAATTTGACATCTTCACATTGGGCCAAATATAATTTTTCTTATTGTGGTGATTGGTGAACCGCAACAATGAGGAAAACATCTAGTAAGGGACGCGGACGCGGTCATGGTGGTGTCAGTGGACCCTCTGGTGCTGGGAGAGGACGTGGTCATTCTGCCACAGCCACACGTCCTAGTGAACCAACTACCTCAGTCAGGTTCCAGTACCCGTCAGAATTTACAGCGATATTTGGTGGGGCCCAATGCCGTTCTAAGGATGGTAAGGCCTGAGCAGGTACAGGCGCTAGTCAATTGGGTGGCCGACAGTGGATCCAGCACGTTCACAACATTATCTTCCACCCAGTCTTCTGCAGAAAGCGCCCAGATGGCGCCCGAAAACCAAGCCCATCAGTCTGTCACATCACCCCCATGCATATCAGGGAAACTGTCAGAGCCTCAAGTTATGCAGCAGTCTCTTATGCTGTTTGAAGACTCTGCTGGCAGGGTTTCCCACCTAGCCCTTCCCCAGCGGTGGAAGACATAGCATGCACTGACGCACAACCACTCATGTTTCCTGATGATGAGGACATGGGAATACCACCTCATTAGAGTCAGCAAGTCTCTGATGATGACGAAACACAGGTGCCAACTGCCGTGTCTTACTGCAGTGTGCAGACTGAACAGGGGGAGGTCAGGGAGGAAGACTGGGTGGAAGACAATGCAGGGGACGATGAGGTCATAGACCCCACATGGAATGACGGTCGTTCCGCTGACTTTCATAGTTCAGAGGAAGAGGCAGTGGTAAGACCGAGCCAACAGCGAAACAAAAGAGGGAGCAGGGGGCAAAAGCAGAACAGCCGCCGCCAAGAGAGTTTGCCTGGTACTGGCCAGCGCCACCAGGGACCCAGCACCCCAAAGGCAGCTTCAAGGAGTTCCCTGTCATGGCACTTCTTTAAACAATATGTTGACGACAAGACCCGAGTGGTTTGCACGCTGTGCCATCAGAGCCTGAAGCGAGGCATTAACGTTCTTAACCTTACCACAACCTGCATTACGAGGCATCTACATGCAAAGCATGAACTGTAGTGGAGTAAACACCTTAAAAACAAGGAACTCACTCTGGCTCCCCCTGCTCCCTCTTCTGCTGCTGCCTCGGCCTCTTCCTCCGCTTCGGGAGGAATGTTGGCACCTGCCGCCCACCAAACAGATGATGTGCCACCGACACCACCACCTGCGTCACCAAACATCTCCACCATGTCACACGACAGCGTTCAGCTCTCCATCTCACAAAACTTGGAGAGAAAGTGTAAATTGCCACCTAGCCACCCTCGAGCCCTGGGCCTGAATGCCAGCATTTCTAAACTACTGGCCTTTGAAATGCTGTCATTCAGGCTGGTGGACACAGATAGCTTCAAACAGATGATGGCCATTGCTGTCCCACAGTATGTTGTTCCCAACCGCCACTACTTCTCCAAGACAGCCGTGCCTTCCCTACACAACCAAGTATCCGATAAAATCAAGTGTGCACTGCGCAACGCCATCTGTGGCAAGGTCCACCTAACCACAGATACGTGGACCAGTAAGCACAGCCAGGGATGCTATTTCTCCCGAATTGCACACTGGGTAAATGTAGTGGAGGCTGGGCCCCAGGCGGAGAGTTCCTTGGCGCACGTCCTTCCGCCGCCAAGGATCGCAGAGCACCATTCTTTGCCTCCTGTAGCCTCCTCCTCCTACTTGGCTTCATCCTCCTCTGCTTCAACCAGCTCATCCAGTAAGCCACACATCTTCACCACCAACTTCAGCACAGCACGGGGTAAAGGTCAGCAGGCCATTCTGAAACTCATATGTTTGGGGGACAGGCCCCACACCGCACAGGAGTTGTGGCGGGGTGATGAACAACAGACCGACGAGTGGTTTCTGCTTGTGGGCCTCAAGCCCGGCCTGGTGGTGTGCTATAATAGCCGGTTTGACGCACATCCCTTGCCGCTGCTCGCCTGTCTGCGCTACAGTGGAACTTCGGCCTTCCCGCTCACCACCTCATATGCGACATGCCCACCAGGTGGAACTCCACCTTGCACATGCTGGAGAGACTGTGCGAGCAGCAGCAGGCCATAGTGGAGTTTTAGCTGCAGCACGCATGCGTCAGTCGCACTGCGGAACAGCAGACCATGCGAGACCTGTGTGCCCTGTTGCGCTGTTTCGAATACTCCACCAACATGGCCAGTGGCGATGACACCGTTATCAGCGTTACAATACCACTTCTATGTCTCCTTGAGAAAACGCTTAGGGCGATGATGGAAGAGGAGGTGGCCTAGGAGGAGGATGAGGGGTCATTTTTAGCACATTCAGGCCAGTCTGTTAGAAGTGGCTCAGAGGAAGTTTTTTTGCAACAGCAGAGGCCAGGTACAAATGTGGCCAGGGTGGATACGGAGGACGATGACGATACGCCTCCCACAGAGGACAGCTTGTCCTTACCTCTGGGGAGCCTGGCACACATGAGCGACTACATGCTGCAGTGCCTGCGCAACGACAGTAGAGTTGCCCACATTTTAACGTGTGCGGACTACTGGGTTGCCACCCTGCTGGATCCACGGTACAAAGACAATGTGCCCACCTTACTTCCTGCACTGGAGCGTGATAGGAAGATACGCGAGTACAAGCGCACTCTGGTAGACACGCTCCTGAGAGCATTCCCAAATGTCACAGGGGAACAGGTGGAAGCCCGAGGCAAAGGCAGAGGAGGAGCAAGAGGTCGCCAATGCAGCTGTGTCACGGCCAGCTCCTCTGAGGGCAGGGTTAGCATGGCAGAAATGTGGAAAAGTTTTGTCTCCACGCCACAGCTAACTGTACCACCACCTGTACCAGGATAAAATCCAGTGCTGAGCCACGCCCCTGCACTGATCACATGACAGTGACGTCACCCCAGGTCCTTCGGCTGTTCAACAGTTCGTGTTGGTGGCAGCCGCCCCTTATGGATTCCATATGCCGCTATAGTGGAATCCATAACGGGATGCGCGACTTACCACAACCCGAACGCCGAACACCGGACTTTTTTTTAAAGTTCGCTCATCTCTACTGCTGAGATTTTTCGTTTTTCTGATATTAATCAAAAAAGACTGCAATTTTCTCAAAAAAAGTGTATTTTAAAATTTTTCTGGTAAAATTGTTCAAATATAATTACATTTCTATACAAGTTTGTGTCAGAATTCATTGTGCTACATGTCATTGATAAAAAAATCCAATAAGTGTATATTTATTGGTTTCCATAAAAGTTATAGCGTTTACAAACTATGGTACAAAAAAGTGACTGACTTTCTGAGCACCTGTCATGTTTCTTGAGGTGCTAGAATGCCAGGATAGTATAAATACCCTCCAAATGACACCATTTATGAAAGAAGACACCCCAAAGTATTCGCGGAGGGTCATAGTGAGTTCATGTATGATTTTTTTCACAAGTTACCAGAAAATTACACTTTTTGAGGAAAAAAAATAATAATATAGTTTCCATTTCTGCTAACCTCTGGCAAAAAAAAAAAATCTCCCACGGACTCACTTTGCCCCTCAGTGAATACCTTGGGGTGTCTACTTTCCGAAATGGAGTCATTTGTGGGGTGTGTTTACTGTTCTGGCATTTTGGGCGGGACTAAATTGTGAGCAACCTTGTAAAGCCTGAAGGTACTAGTTGGACTTTTGGCCCCTTTACGCTCCTAGGCTGCAAAAAAGTGTCACTTATGTGGAGAAGAAGTAGGGCAATGTGTTTTTTGTCACAAGTTAGTGGAATATAAGACTTTGTAAGAAAAAAAAAAAAATCAATTTCCGCTAACTTGTGCCAAAAAAAAAAATCTTCTATGAACTCGCCATGCCCCTTATGGGATACCTTGGGTGTCTTCTTTCTAAAATGGGGTCACTTGTGGGGTTTTTATACTGCCCTGGCATTTTAGGGGCCCCTAAAGCGTGAGAAGTAGTTTGGAATCCAAATGCGTAAAAATGCCCTGTGAAATCCTAAAGGTACTCACTGGAATTCGGGCCCTTTTGCGCATCTTGGCTGCAAAAAAATGTCACTCATGTGGTATCGCCGTACTCAGGAGAAGTAGGGCAATGTGTTTTGGGGTGTATTTTTTTTGGGGGGGGGTGTTTTGGGGTGTAATTTTATTTTTTGTCACAAGTTAGTGGAATATGAGACTTCTATGAACTCGCCATGCCCCTCACGGAATACCTTGAGGTGTCTTCTTTCTAAAATGGGGTCACTTGTGGGGTATTTATACTGCCCTGGCATTTGAGGGTCTCCGTAATCATTACATGTATGGCCAGCATTAGGAGTTTCTGCTATTCTCCTTATATTGAGCATATGGGTAATAAGATTTTTTTTTTCTGTTCAGCCTTTGGGCTGAAAAAAAAAATGAACGGCACAGATTTCTTCATTCGCATCGATCAATGTGGATGAAAAAATCTCTGCCAAATATGTGCAAAGAAAAAAAAAAAAGAAAGAGGGGAAAGGACGTAGGAGTGCTTGCGAAGTAAAGCTGCGATCACTAATAAAGATCCAAAAATTTCTAAAGTGATCTTTATAGCGCTGCAGCGATTTTACAGTGTTTTTGTAGTGATCAGAAAAAAAAATTCTGACAATGCGGTGGGGCGGACTGAACGCAAATGTGCGCACCAGATCAGGCCTGATTGGGCGAACACTGCGTTTTTTGTAGAGCCTAAGGTGACCGTAATGTACTGATATAGATCTGATTGCGATCAGTCTTGATCACTTACAGATACTATATAGTACTAGTGCTGATTAGCGACAGAGATGACGCTAATCAGCGACTAATCAGTGACTGCAGTGCAGTGGGCGCTAACTACCTAGAGGCCCCATTCACACGTCCGCAATTCTGTTCCGCATTTTGTGGAACGGAATTGCGGACCCATTCATTTCTATGGGGACAGACTTTGTCCCGCTCGGATCCGGAATTGTGGATCCGCACTTCCGGATCCGCACTTCCGTTCCGCAAAAATATAGAACATGTCCTATTCTTGTATTTGGACAAGAAAAGGCATTTTCTATATAGTTTTGGCAATGTGCGGATCCGCAAAATGTGGAAAGCACATTGCCGGTGTCCGTGTTTTGCGGATTCGCAAAACACATATGGACGTCTGAATTGAGCCTTACAGGGGGGTGATCAATGACAGGGGGTAATCAGGGAGTCTATATGGGGTGATCAGGGGTTAATAAGGGGTTAATAAGTGACAGGGGGGGGTGTAGTGTAGTGTGGTGCTTGGTGCTACTTACAGAGCTGCCTGTGTCCTCTGGTGGTCGATCTAAGTAAATGGGACCACCAGAGGACCAGGTAGCAGGTATATCAGACACTGTTAACAAAACAGCGTCTGATATACCTATTTGATGCTTTTTATTTTACATCTACAGCCTGCCAGCTACCTAATACAATTGACTAAAAACTTTTTAAAAAAATGACTCTTAGACTTAAGAGATACAAAAAAAATGTTTCGGTATCAAAAAGGATAATATAGTCTAAAACCTAAATAATTGTAAAAAAGTAGACTTATTATGTATCGCCGCATCCGTAATAATCTCCTCTATAAAAATACCTCATGACCTTACCCCCCAGATTAACACGGTGCCAAAAATAATTTAAAATGGTGCCAAAACAGTCATTTTTGGCACTTTTCCATTTCAATCTGTCTTTACCGGTAAAAAAGCAAGGGTTAACAGCCAAACAAAACTTCATATTTATTACCCTGATACTGAAGTTTACAGAAACGCCACATTTGTGGTCGTAAACTGCTGTATTTCTAAAAGGCAGGGTGCAAAAGTAAAGGACCGATATGGTTTATGAAAGGCCGATTTTTATGGCATTTTTTATTGATGCCATGTCCCTTTTGAAGCCCCCCTGATGCACCACTGGAGTAGAAACTCTCTAAAAGTGACCCCATCTAAGAAACTACACCCCCGAAGGTATTCAAAACTGATTTTACAAACTTTATTAACCCTTTAGGTGTTCCTCAACAATTAATGGCAAATGAAGATGAAATTTCAGAATTTCAATTATTGGTAAACTTACCTCACAAAAATGTAATATAGAGCAACCAAAAATCATATGTACCCTAAAAATAGTCCCAACAAAACCGCCACCTTATACCGTAGTTTCCAAAATGGGGTCACTTTTAGGGAGTTTCTGTAGCATCCCCACTGAGGGGACAGCTGGAGATGCCACATGGGTCCTCTGGGGCACACTCTTGTTGTAGGGACACAGGCTAGATGTTGGGTGAGGTGCCCTTGGTGTTGTGATTTAACGTGCCTATAACTAGGTCCCTTCGTGACGCCAGTGCCGGTAACGGTGGCACACCGATTGACAGTGGGAATAATGGAGGTGCAGACACTTGAGGTGAAACAGAACTCTTCTTTACTGAACAATTGAAACAGCATTCACGCTCCTTGTAGTTCCACAGAAGACAATTGGTACACAGCCTGCTTTACAGTACATAGGCAGGTATCTCTTGGCATGGTTAGCAGATGGTTAATTAGAACTCACAGTACAGGCTGAACTCCACAGATTCCTGACTGATAAAACATACAAGGCCCGTATGCCCTATTGCTGGCTTTATCCTTGGGAAATATTATAGTACCTCCTCTGGTTTTCTATAGTACCTCTTGCACTGACTTTTCCTTCCTCTGTCTCTCAGCTTTGCTTCTAACTGATTTCTGGAGATGGCACTGCTGGTTCTCCCTCTGCTACCAGAGCAGGGTCCTCCTCAGACTCCCAGGTCTGAACTGACTTTCACAGGCTAGTGGCCTGGACTAAACTTCACAGGCTCAGGGCCTGGACTCAACTTTACAGGCTCATGGCCTAGACTCTGACTGGGCCTGAATATATAAACTAGGGCTCCCTAGCTCCCTCTACTGACCTAGAGGAGGAATGACATCCCCAGAAGGCATGTACATAGCAATACATTCACAGTAACAGGGTTTCTCAGTGTGCAATAAAAGGACATACCAATCTCCCCACAGGTGGGGGGAACAACGTGACCCTTGTGACCCTTTTGTAGCGCCCTCCATCATGGAGTGGGACATTACATTTCTACTCCAGGGGGGCATCAGGGGGGCTTGAAACAGGACACGGTGTAAATAAACCGGTCCATAAAAATCAGCCTTCCAAAAACCACACGTCGCTCCTTTCCCTCTATGCCCCGCCGTGTGGCCGTACAGTAGTGTACGAACACATATGGGGTGTTTCTGTAAACGGCAGAGTCAGGGCAAAACAGATACAGTCTTATTTGGCTGTTAACCCTTGCTTTGTTAGTTGAAAAAATGGGTTAAAATAGAAAATTTGGCAAAAAAATTAAATTCTGAAATTTCATCTCCATTTGCCAATAACTCTTGTGGAGCACCTAAAGGGTTAACAACATGGGTGTAGTTTCTAAAATGGGGTCATTTTTGGGTGGTTTCTATTATGTAAGCCTCACAAAGTGACTTCAAACCTGAACTGGTACCTAAAAAAATGGGTTTTTGAAAATTTCTGAAAATTTCCAAGATTTGCTTCTAAAGTTCTAAGCCTTGTAAGGTCCCCAAAAAATGAAATGGCATTCCCAAAGGGATCGATACATGAAGTAGACATATGGGGAATGTATATCAATAACTTTTTTTTGCCGTAACACTATGTATTATAGAAGTAGAGAAATTGAAACTTGGAAAATTGCTAATTTTTCCAGATTTTTGGTAAATTTGGTATTTTTTTATAAATAAAATGAAATTTTTCGACTCCATTTTACCAATGTCATGAAATACAATATGTGACGAAAAAACAATCTCAGAATGGCCTGGATAAGTAAAAGCGTTTAAAAGTTATCACCACATAAAGTGGTCCTTAAGGTGAA
The DNA here is from genome assembly GCA_033119425.1 of Bufotes viridis. Lineage (NCBI taxonomy): Eukaryota > Metazoa > Chordata > Amphibia > Anura > Bufonidae > Bufotes > Bufotes viridis. Next base: position 138,280,248 of record CM065593.1, on the reverse strand, counting down.
AGAGTCCTTAAGGGGTTAATCACTTGCTATTACACTTTTTGGAGCAAGGGCCTGCTGATCTGACCATTTAAAACATTATGGCAAGGGCCTGCTCCTGAGTTGACCATCTAAAACATTAGGGGCGAGGGCCTGCTGCTGAGCTGACCCTCTAAAATATTAGGGTTGAGGGTCTGCTGGTGAGTTGACCCTGTAAAAGATTGTAGGTGAGGGCCTGCTGGTGAGCTGACCTTCTAAAAAGTTGTAGGTGAGGGCCTGCAGGTGAGCTGACCCTGTAAAGCATTATATACGAGGGCCTGCTGGTGAGCTGACACTGTAAAACATTATATGTGAGGGCCTGAAGGTGTGATGACCCTGTAAAAGATTGTAGGTGAGGGCCTGCTGGTGAGCTGACCCTCTAAAAGGTTGGAGTTGAGGGTCTGCAGGTGAGCTGACCCCGTAAAACATAATATGCAAGGGCCTGCAGGTGAGCTGACCCTGTAATAGATTGTAGGTGAGGGCCTGCTGGTGTGCTGACCCTCTAAAAGGTTGTAGGTGAGGGCCTGCAGGTGAGTTGACCCTGTAAAACATTATATGCGAGGGCCTGAAGGTGAGCTGACCCTGTAAAAGTTTGTAGGTGAGGGCCTGCTGATGAGCTGACCCAGTAGAACATTATATGCGAGGGCCTGCAGGTGAGCTGACCCTGTAAAAGTTTGTAGGTGAGGGCCTGCTGGCGAGCTGACCCTCTAAAAAATTCTATGCAAGGGCCTGCAGGTGAGCTTACCCTGTAAAATATTATATATATGCGAGGGCCTGCAGGTGAGCGGACCCTGTAAAAGATTGTAGGTGAGGGCCTGCTGGTGAGCTGACCCTCTAAAAAATAATATGCAAGGGCCTGAAGGTGAGCTGACCCTGTAAAACATTATAAGCGAGGGCCTACAGGTGAGCTGACCCTGTAAAACATTATGTGCGAGGGCCTTGGCTACTGAGACTGGACTTGGTGGAAGACAGGGTGGTGCTTAACCGACTGGAAGCATTATCTTCTGCAATCCAACCAACCACCTGGTCGCACTGGTCTGACTTTAAGAGTGGTGTCCTGTGCCACCCTGCAAACTGGGACATGAAGCTCTGGGCCACGGCCTCTGCGTGCACCATCAGCATTGCAGCCACTTCCCCGTCCCTTACTGCTCACCTTCTTCATTTTAAGTGTTATATATTCTTGAAAGTATTGCACACATACAGTAGCGTAGGATTTGGAAGTGTATGCGCCACAAAATTTAAAAAGGTATTTGGGATGTGGAAACATCACACAGGAGATAACCCGCAGTTAATGTCAATGCTGTTACCAGCGGTAATGTCACTGTCCGCATCGTCTACGGAAAAAGTACACTGTATGTCACAGATAATAAAATTTAACGCACACGTTACACTTTAGATGCGGCACTAGTAATGTCACTGTCAGACGCAGACACAGTCTATTGAAAAAGTACACTGTATGTCACAGATAAAAACTTTCAGCGCACACGGTACATTGGAGGTGTAGCACTGGTAATGTCACTGTTAGAAGCGGACACCGTCTATTAAAAAAGTACACTGTATGTCGCAGAGATACATTTTTTCAGTGCACACAGTACACTGGAGATGTTGCACTGGTAATGTAACTACAGAAGTCTGTCTATTGAAAAAGTACACTGTATGACACAGATAAAAAAAATTAACCAACACATTACACTTTAGATGTGGCACTGGTAATGTCAGTGTCAGAAGCAGACACCGTCTATTGAAAAATTACACAGTGTGTCACAGATAAATATTTTCAGCACACACGGTACACTGAAGATGTTGCACTGGTAATGTCACTGTCAGAAGCGGACACTGTCTATTAAAAAGGACACTGTATGTCACTGATACATTTCTTCAGCGCACACGTTACACTGCAGATGTGGTGCAACTAATGTCACTGTCTGCAGTGGACGCCGTCTGTGGAAAAAGTTCAGTGGATATCACAGATATTTTTGGGATGCGCACACTTTACACAGAAGATGTGGCGCAGATAATTTAACTGTCCGCAACGAACACCATCTACGGAAAAAGTACACTGGATGTCACAGATATTTTTGGGATGTGCACATTTTACACAGGAAATGTGGCGCAGAAAATTTAACTGTCCGCAGCTGACACCGTCTACGGAAAAAGTACACTGGATGTCACAGATATTTTTGGGGATGCGTCCACTTTACACAGGAGATGTTGCGCAGAAAATTTAACTGTCCGCAGCAGCCTATTAGACTCTATTTAGCGCAGGATGCGCAAAAAAAATATATTGCTGCTCCCACACACAATAGTCCTTAAAAGGACTTTTGGGTCTTTAAAGTTTTAGCAATTTAGCGCAGGTTGCGCTAAAAATATATATTGCTGCTGTCACACACAATAGTCCTTAAAAGGACTTTTGGGTCTCTGAAAAGTTTTTCTAATAAAAATAGTCCAATATAACTCCCTTGTCTGTCTGATCCTTCCTATGCACAGCTCTCCCTGACTAAGACTGGGCCGAACATACGCCATCTGGTGCTATATAGAACCTGGTGACGCGTTGCAGCCAGCCAATCACTGTAATGCCAGTAACCAACATGGCTACAGCATTACAGTGAAGGCAGTACTTACCTGCACGTTTATTGGCTGCGTAGCAAATGCGGTATTCGGGCGAATAACACCATGTGCCGAGCATAGCATGCTCGCTTAACACTAATGCAGATGCAAAATATCATTTCATTTTAACACAAAAGGGATTTTATGCTGAAAAAGTAGTAAAACATAAAAAACTAAATAAATTTGGTATCGCCATAACCATCTCAAACCACAGAATAAAATAGTCATACAATTTTTACCATAAAAAAAAAAATGAAAAACAATGACAGAATTGCCACATTTGTCCACTTCACCTCCATAAAAAATGGTATCAAAAAGACATATGTCAACAAAAAGGATACCAATAAAACCGTCTTACAAAAGACAAGCCCTGACAGCTACATTGGTGAAAAAATAAAAATGTTATGGGCCCTAAACTAATTTCATCAAATTACATGTTAGAAAATCCAGATGCCACTCCTTCCCTTCTGAATGCTGCCGTGCCAAACAGCGGTTTATGACCACATATAGGGTGTTCCCGTATTCTGGAAAAAAAAGCATAACCATGTGGGGTGCATTCCCTCCTGTTACCCCCTGTGAAAATGAAAAATTTGGGGCTAAAGCAACTTCATATTGGAAATAAAAGTCAATTTTTAATTTTTACAGCAATGTGTTTCTAATTTTTATGAAACACTTGTTGGGTCAAAGCATTCACTTCACCACTAGATTTATTCCTTAAGGAGTGTAGTTTCCAAAATGGGGTCACTTTTTGGGTTTTTCTTTCTAGGGGTACCTCAGGGTCTTCTCAAATATGACATGGCACCTGAAAATGAAAACCATACCAGCAAAATCTGCACTCCGTTAACAATATGGCGCTCCTTTCCCTCTGCACCCTGCCATGCGCCCATACTGCAAGTTATAACTACATATGGGGTATTTCTGTAAACTGCAAAATCAAGGCAATAAATATTGAGGTTTCTTTGACTGTTAACCCTTGCTGTGTCACAGGAAAATTGGACTTAAATGGAAAATCTGAACAAAAAAATGAAATTTTAAAATTTCCCCTCCAATTTGCTTTAATTCTTGTGTAACACCTAAACGGTTAATAAAGTTTGACAAATCCGTTTTGACGGATGAGGGGTGTAGTTTCTAAAATTGGGTCATTTATGTGTGGTTTCTACTATGTATGTCCCACAAAGTGATCCATAACTGAACTGGTCCTAAAAATAGTGGGTTTTGGAAATGTTCTTAAATTTTTAAAGTTTGCTTCTAAATTTGCTTCTAAACTTCTATGCCTTCTAACTTCCTGAAAAAATAAAATGACATTTACAAAATGATGCCAACATAAAGTGGACATATGGGGAATGTAAAGAAATAACTATTTTATGAAGTATCACTATCCATCTTAAAAGCAAAGAAATTCTAATTTTTAAAAATAATTTTAGATTTTTTTATGCATAAAGGTAAAACGTATCAACTCCAATTTACCACTAACATGAATTATAATGTGTCACGAGAAAACAATCTCAGAATAGCCTGGATAAGTAAAAGTGTTCCAAAGTTATTACCAGATAAACTGACACATGTCAGATATTAAAAATGGGGCTCCGACATTTGGTCCAAACTGGTTAAGGGGTTAAGTGGTCAATATATTAGCTCAGTGTTTCCCAACCAGTGTGCCTTCAGCTGTTGCAAAACTACAACTCCCAGCATGCCCGCACAGCCAAAGGCTGTGCGGGCATGCTGGGAGTTGTAGTTTTACAACAGCTGGAGGCACGCTGGTTGGGAAACATTGTATTAGCTCATATATCTTTACAATTAAATGACAGACGTTTATCCAGATCAACTTAAAAGAAAAACCATGCAAACATCCTGGGAATTTGAGTGGAGAAGAGTTGGCGATGCAAACATTATCGACCATTGATATGATCTAATCCACAAGTCAGAGTAAAGGCTAAACCAATGCACACATCAGGGGTCAATTGCTTGTTTTACAAAGATAATCGTAACACATTTCATGTGTGGTGAAATCTATTTACCCCTTGACAAGGGGACAAAGTGGACAATCAATACATACAATAAAATGCCAATTGGATCACATCAGATGCATGAATTTATCTTGGTATATATAAAAAAAAAAAAGAAAACATTATATCACCCAGAATTTACTTATACATCATATATAATACAAATGTGTATAATCCCAATTAGATGACAGACAAAAATTGGGTAAAAATATACTTTTTTTACATTTACATTGGGTAAAAATATAAATAAGGTTAGATTTGTTTAATCCCTTCAATCCCTAGGGATTTTTTTTGTTTTGTTATTTTTTTTGTTTTGTTTTTTGTTCATAGTTGTATGTGTTTTTTCAGGAAAAGTTGTACTTTCTAATGGCATCATTTACTTTTGCATACAATGTAGTGGGAAGTTGGAAAGAACAAAAATGCAACTCGCCACAGTTTTTTTTTATTTTTATAGCATTCCCTGTGCGGTAAAAATTACCTGTTCTCTTCATTTCCCAGGTCAGTACAATTTCAGTGATACCACATTTGTATAGTTTTTCTTGTGTTTTAATACCTAAAAAAAAAAAAAATTACTTTGGAAAAAACACGTTTTTACTTCATGGCCATATTCTGACCCCCAAAGCTGTTTTATTTTTATGTATACAGAGCTGTGTGAGGGGTGATTTTTTTGCAAGGCCATCTGTCTTTTTCATGGATTCTCAGGTGTGTATGAGTTTCTGATCACCTTTTATTCAATTTTTTTCAGGTGACAAAAAAACAGCAAATCGGCCACATATTTCAGCTTATTATTTTTCTTTGCCAGCATGCCATTCATGCCATTTGGCTTTTATGGGGTGGGGGTGGGGGCTCACTAGTATAACTGGGGGGGGGAAAGGCACTGTAGGAACATTGGTTTTACTGGGAGCACTAAATGAGGGCACTGTTTGTTGGGTGCAGTTATTTTTTAGGGTGCTGTGTGGAAATAATTATTAGATGATTGTGATATGTAAATATTATATCATTATGTATATATAACGGATTATTATGATGAATACATAGCTGCCTGGTTACTTTGGATATTGTCATTACCCAAAGGAGTTTGGGGTATTAGAAAACAAGATTTTTTTCCCTCTCTATCCAATTTGGGTGGTTGAGGGTGCAGTTGGGAAATATATGTAACTATTATGCATGTTTTTTTTTTAATCTAATAACTAAAAACATATTTTAAATAGTGTCCCCCATACCTAAAGGTCATTTTGATATTGGGTAAATGTTAGTATTTTTTTTTCAGTGTTTTGCGGTCCGTTTATAACGGATCCGTGGTTCCGTTTTTTGTTTCCATTTTGTTTCGGTTCCGTTGTTCCGCTCCGTTTTTCCGTTTGACATATACAGTATACATTAATTCCATAATAAAAATTGGGCTGGTCTTAAAATTTTTAATAGATTGTTCAGCAAAAACGGAACAGATACAGAAGACATACGGATGCCTTTCCATATGCTTTCCGTTTTTTTGCGGACCCATTGACTTGAATGGAGCCACTGAACGTGATTTGCGGACAAGAATAGGACATGGTCTATATTTAAACGGAACAGAAAAAATGGAAAAACGGAAACGGAAGGCATACTTCAGTATACTTCACTTCAGGAAGGCATACTTCACTTCAGTATTTTTTGCAGACCCATTGAAGTGAATGGTTCAGTATACTGTCAGTATACTGAACTGAAAAAACTGCCAGTATACGGTCCGCAAAATACTGTTGTGCGCAAGGGGCCTTAGGGTTACTGTTAAAGTTAGGGTTAGTATTAGGTTTAAGGGTTAGTATTAGTGTTAGGGTTAGGCCTCTTGCACACGAACGTATTTTTTTTTCAGTGTTTTGCTGTCCGTTTATAACGGATCCGTTTTTCCGTTTTTTGCTTCCGTTTTGATTCCGTTTCGGTTCCGTTGTTCCGTTCCGTTTTTCCGTTTGGCATATACAGTATACAGTAATAACATAGAGAAAATTGGGCTGGTCTTAAACTTTTCAATAGATGGTTCCGCAAAAAACGGAACGGATACGGAAGACATACGGATGCACTTCAGTATGCTTTCCGTTTTTTTTGCAGACCCATTGACTTGAATGGAGCCACTGAACGTGATTTGCGGACAAGAATAGGACATGGTCTATATTTAAACGGAACAGAAAAAACTGAGAAACGGAAACGGAAGGCATACGGAGACACTTCAGTATTTTTTGCAGACCCATTGAAGTGAATGGTTCAGTATACTGTCAGTATACTGAACTGAAAAAACTGCCAGTATACGGTCCGCAAAATACTGTCGTGTGCAAGGGGCCTTAGTATTAGTGTTGAGCGCGAATATTCGAATCGCGAATTTTAATCGTGAATATCGCCACTTTAAGAATTTGCAACTATTTAGAATATAGTACTATATATTCGTATTCACGAATAGTGTTGATCATGAATATTATAGTGAATATTCAGTCAAAAATTTGCGAAATATCCCGAATTCAAATATTGCCTATGCCGCTCATCACTATTTAGTATTAGTTTCAAGGCACATGGGGATAAAAGGGGAGGACTTCCTTTTACCCATTCAAATTACTGACTCCAAATGGAGGACTCCTTTTTATCCACTGCATTCTAAACTCAACCCTGCAGTTCTTCTATATTCATAGGGTAAAGGACCTTTGATGATGTCATCACAAGTCCTGCAGCTGCACTGCGATGCTGTTTCTTGATCTGTATATAAATTGTTGAGTGTTTGTAGTGTGAATAGTCTGCTGTAACAACGAGAAAAATGGAGGCAAAAGAGCACTGTACATAATCGCTTGCCAACTGCCCATAGGGGGAGATTTATCGTCTCCATGTGCCAGAAAAGTGGCCTTCAAAAAGTTGCAAACTGAATGTTTAGGACTTTTTTTTAACACAACTTGCAGAGACGTAACTGAATATCAGCCTTTTTCTCTGTAAACACACAGCCACAAGCTGTGCTTACACTGGGATATATGGTCCTCTGGTGAGTCTGCACATTATAGTGTAGGTGAAACACGTCGGGACTCATGTGATTTCACTGCCGGACAGACCCATCTCTACCGTACTGATTGAAGGGTGGATCAGGTTATTTTCAACCTCAGATGTTGGCATAGGGTTCTGCTGTAGGCAGCTGACAAGGAAAATCAAGGTTTACATAGGGCATTGCTGCCCACCTGAACAACTAGTGTAGATCAGGATTTTAGGGAATAATATGGACAGCCACCATCATCCCACCCTGACTCACTGTTTTCCAGAATACCTTTACACCATATATTGGTTATTTTTAGAGATGAGCAAAAATTTGATTTGGCTGCTTCACATAATTTCACAAAGAAGTTTGCTTTGTGATAAATTACTTCGCCATGAAGCGCATTTGTTTGTGTGTTGGAGGCCCAATTACAAACAACGCCACCCCGTTAATGCACCCCTCAGAAGCCATGTTAATTGCTGATCATGACATCTTAGGCTACCATTTAGGCCTTTCAGGGTTTAATCAGGGTTAAAAAAAATACTCACATTGTCCATTTGATCATGTACAGACCTTCATGGTCATCTTGATAGAAGACACCATGCAAAATCTTACATAGTGACAAGATGAGGTTATCATGCTGACCGGCATGGTGACATCAATGCTGTCACCGTCATAATATTTCATGCAGTATATTCAATCAAAATGGCTGTGAGGGCCTCTATGTGAGCAAATAGATGAGGCATGTTTTTTTGTTTTTACTGCTATTACAGGGAAAATTGACTCACTACCACGAAATGCGAGGAAATTCGGCTTTGCAGTGAATCGAATTTTTATGAAATATGGATCGAAGTCAATTTCTTTGACTATGATTCGGTAAACACTAGCATTCCCATACAGAGACCTGATACATCACCAGATCTGCTGCGATTCAGCGCAGGGCCAGGGAGAGCGCTCGGAACATGAAATGTTCCAATGCTCATCTTAAAGGGAATGCCAGGGTGAAGAAGAGGTTATACCCTGGTTTAGCTCTGAACCTGGACAACCCCTTCAAAATTGTACCTTCCAGTGGCAGCATACCTATGGCTGATGGATTGCACTGAACAGGACATAATTGTTTCACTGACACTATCAGGCCGAGGACTCTCAGGCCGATTACGGTGCTGTTCATCTGAATCCATCAACTCTAACTGGCTGTTCAGGCATCACTCAATATAACATTTCTCATCTAGATATTACTGTTACCTACTTCTTGTTAAGCTAAATGGTGTTCCTTTAATTTCCTTTGTAGAATGCCCAACTAATATGCCTAAGTGCTGGTGAGAAGTGCTAGTGCGCTAATTCTGCGCTAAGTCAAATGTGTTCAGGACTCTGACAGTAGGACCACGTTATTGCGCCAAGCATGTCTATGCAGCAGGACACATTTCAAGGAAAACTACTAGAAAGTACAAAAAAGAACACTAGGGGGCACTATAACAAGACTGTAAACAGCAGTATTTAGACCAGCGTTGTTTTCTTACCGGCTGGCTTTACTGTGAGCGGTACTGGGCAAGGCAACTAGGCAAGGCGGCTCCTGTTGGCTGGCTGGCTGGCTGGCAGTGACTCCCGGCTCTCAGGCGTCTCTCCCTGGTCTGGTCGGGTCCCGTCTGCGTTCTGGCGCTGCCTACGAGATTTCAAGATGTTCCCAGCGAAAGACCTGCATGGCAGTTCGCAGGTCTCGCGGGATGATCGAGGACCGGAGGACTCCAGTCACTTACTTTGGCGCAGCAGCTCAGGCCCGGGCTGGGGCCAGGGTCCGCAGGCGGCCGGGCCCCTGGGGCCCGGCCGAACTGCGACCCTATATGTCTGGCCATGAAGCGCATTTCTTTGTGTGTTGGAGGCCCACTACAAACAACGCCCACTCGTTAATGCACCCTCAGAAGCCATGTTAATTGCTGATCATGACCTCTGAGGCTACCATTTAGGCCTTTCAGGGTTTAATCAGGGTTACAAAAAATACTCACATTGTCCATTTGATCATGTACAGACCTTCATGGTCATCTTGATAGAAGACACCATGCAAAATCTTACATAGTGACAAGATGAGGTTATCATGCTGACCGGCATGGTGACATCATATGTCACCGTGCGCAATATTTCATGCAGTATATTCAATCAAAATGGCTGTGAGGGCCTCTATGTGAGCAAATAGATGAGGCATGTTTTTTTGTTTTTACTGCTATTACAGGGAAAATTGACTCACTACCATGAAATGCGAGGAAATTCGGCTTTGCAGTGAATCGAATTTTTATGAAATATGGATCGAAGTCAATTTGTTTGACTATGATTCGGTAAACACTAGCATTCCCATACAGAGACCTGATACATCACCAGATCTGCTGCGATTCAGCGCAGGGCAAGGGAGAGCGTCAGAACATGAAATGTTCCAATGCTCATCTTAAAGGGAATGCCAGGGTGAAGAAGAGGTTATACCCGGGTTTAGCTCTGAACCTGGACAACCCCTTCAAAATTGTACCTTCCAGTGGCAGCATACCTATGGTTGATGGATTGTATGTAAGACAGGACAAAATTGTTTCACTGACACTATCAGGCCGAGGACTGTGGCTGATTACGGTCTGTTCATTTGAATCATAACTTTAACTGGTTGTTCCATTATTAAATATAACATTTCTCATCTAGATATTACTGTTACCTATTTCTTGTTAAGCTAAATGGTGTTCCTTTAATTTCCTTTTGTAGAATGCCCAACTAATATGCTTAAGTGCTGGTGAGAAGTGTTAGTGCGCTAATTCTGCGCTAAGTCAAATATGTTCAGGATTCTGACAGTAGGACCAAGTTATTGGCAAACATGTCTATGGCACAGGACACATTTCAAGGAAAACTATTAGAAAGTAAAAAAAAGAACACTAGGGGGCACTATAACAAGACTGTAACAGCAGTATTTAGACAGTGTTATTATTCCTTTTGAAACTTTAGATTTTGTGTGATCTAACAAAGATTGTGGGTCTTAAAATTTTGAAAATTATTTTCCAATTGCTCAAATGGAGGTTAAATTTGGTATGCAATGAATAAAAGAAATAATTAGGAATGTACAGTCGTGGTCAAAAGTTTTGAGACTGCCACAAATTTTAGTTTTCACAGAGTTTGCTGCTTCAGTGTTTTAGATCTTTTAGTCAAATGTTTCTATGGTATCCTAAAGTACAATTCTATGCATGCTGCGGTTTGCTTTCCATCCTGGGATGCGGAGCAAGATAGATCCGTCATGACCCACAATGCAAGTTAATGGGGGACAGATCAGTTTTCTGACGGATCCGTCTTGGGTATGTTACAGATAATACAACCGGATCCAGAAACATTTTTAGCAGAACCCTTCCTGATCCAGCAAAAATTCTAGTGTGAAAGTAGCCTTACCTGCTTAATAGTACTAGGGTGTATTCACATCACAGTTTAGATTTCCGTTCTTCTGATCCGTCAGAAGAAGAGAGAGAGAAAAAGGATCCTGTAAAAAAATGGATCCTGTTGCATCAGTTGTCGTCCATTTGAGCAATTTCCGTCTGAGATCTGTTTTTTAGACGGAAAAAAAAGACCTGCATGCAGTACTTTTGTTTCCGTCTAAAAAAAACTGATCTCAGACAGAAATAGCTCAAACGGATGACAACTGACGCAACAGGACCAGTTTTGTTTACCGGATCCTGTAAAAAAACGGATCATATGCAATCCTATGCATAACTGATGCAACAGGATACATTTTTTTACAGGATCCTGTTTTCTCTTTCTCTCTCTATTCCTCTAACGGATCAGAACAACAGAAAGCTAAACAGTGATGTGAATGCACCCTTATTGTAAAGCACATGTCAGTTATTTCTGTGCAGAATGTAAGAATGCCTGAATACTTATTTTGAGCTAAAATCATTTTTTCAATTGGTCTTTATTAAAAATATGGAATCCTTTTTTGTGTACATAGCTGAGATGCTGTAGTAGCAGCCTGCGGATTTTCTGTCTTTTCCGTCATCTGGGGGCAGACAGACTTCTTATCTCTGCTTTCTGCCCTTATAAACACTCATTATAGCTCAGTTCTTATATTACTGATAAGAATGTGGCTTAAATGTTTATGACCTCTTAGGGTCCTTTCACACTTGTGTTCTAAGGATCCGGCAGGCACTTCCGTCCCACCGGATCCGTCAGAACGCAAGTCGGCTGAAGCATTAGAAGACTGATCAGGATCCTGATCAGTCTTCAAATTGCTTTCAGGTTACTATGGCAGCCAGGACGCTACTAGCGTCCTGGTTGCCATAGTAGGAGCGGGGAGCGGGGGAGCGGTATACTTACAGTCCGTGCGGCTCCCGGGGCGCTCCAGAACGACGTCAGAGCGCCCCATGCGCATGAATCAAGTGATCCATGCGATCACGTGATCCATGCGTGTAGGGCGCCCTGACGTCACTCTGGAGCGCCCGGAGCCGCACGGATGGTAAGTATACCGCTCCCCCGCTCCCCGCTACATTTTACCATGGCAACCAGGACTTTAGTGTCCTGGCTGCCATGGTAACAATTGAGAAAAAGCTAAACGTCGGATCCGGCAATGCGCCGAAACGACGTTTAGCTTAAGGCCGGATCCGGATTAATGCCTTTCAATGGGCATTAATTCCGGATCCGGCCTTGCGGCAAGTGTTCCGGATTTTTGGACGGAACAAAAAGCGCAGCATGCTGCGGTATTTGCTGCGTCCAAAAAACGTTCCGGTCCTGAATTGAAGACATCCTGATGCATCCTAAATGGATTTCTCTCCATTCAGAATGCATGGGGATGATCCTGATCAGGATTCTTCCAGCATAGAGACCCGACAATGGATACATCTTAGTATGCCTGTTTACATGGCATTCAGAGAGGTCTCTCTACCACCGAATTTTTTAAATTTTTGATTCATCAACCGGTGGAACCATCAAGACACCTCTCAAAATTAAATAACTAAAGCTATGGTGACGTCCTCTCGAAGCATCATGGGACAACTATGTCACCGGATACTTGGAGAGATCTCATATCCACTGGGTCTTTTGACTTGCGGACAGGTGTATATATTTGAAAATCTCTCTGCGAATGTCACATTTCTACTTGTTGCAGGATCTCTCTACAAACATAATATTCCAACATATACCTTGTACATGGTATTCAAAAAATTAAACTATACCAAAAATATTAGAGAGGTCTTTTAACTATTAAGCCTTTACATTTATTTACACTCTATATATATACACCAAAAGACTGTCTTTTCCTACATCGTCTCCTACTCTAAAGAGTTAACTTCAACCAATTAACAATTAGTATAATCAATTAGTTAATTACCATCACATAATAAAATACCCCCAAACAGTAGTAATCCTCTGCTTACTGATGAAGGGCCAAGTCCTGAAACGCGTTTAAGCCTGTGGAGGATACTATTTTCCAAGCGAAATCTATCAAAAATCGGAAGAATTAATTCCCTACGAAGCGCTCCATCTGAACATTATATCAGCGGCAAGACTAAAGATCGCGATCACGTGACCACGCAACCTCTATAGAACGTCACGGAAAAAGCACGCTCACGAAACACAAGTGCCACGAGGGACACCGTCCAGCGGACCAAAATACCGCGAGAAGCACAGATGGAGGACCCATCCAGGCAACATCCGAGAGCGGTGGGTAAGTGAACTCTAAGCCAGAGACCTCATTAGAAGTGACTATACTGGTGACCATTTTACATTTCCCAGACTATATTTTATTCCTTTATTATTTTATATTGCCATTACCTAGATTTTTTTATTATCGAGATTACGCATGCAATTTTTATGGAAACTGAATGACTTTTTTTCTATTTTTATGAACACTTTATGCTTTTTTTCCTTTATTCACCCTGCGTACAAGCCATCTAATATACCTTACCCAACACCTACCACTTTTTAAAGGGATAGACTCACAACAGATCATCCTTACCACAACTATCCTAAAACACCTCTTCCCCCCCCCCCCATTAATTTCACCAAAACATTGTTTCCTACACCACCCTATATTTTATACACCTAAATTTTAATTAACTTATTGCTAAAGTATCCCCAAATAATAAATCTAATTTTTGGACCCCAAATAAGAGTGTGGCTGCTTACTTCTTTACTTTTCATAAACTAAAATTACCTCCAAAGGTGTATATAGCCTTTAAATAATGCCACTGGTATTCAAATAATATGCTTAGAGTAGCTAAATGTCAAAATTAACAGATGTTAATAGGTCGGGTCATATTGACCTGAACAGTACAAGTATAGCCATTACAAACAGAACAGCAGGGTTAAATGGAATCTATCACCAAGATCTATTAGCTACAGTAACACACAAATAGTATTACAGATAAGGAGTCCACATTGATACTTTTCAGTTTCCTACTGCCCCCCCATTCTCCTAATGTCAGCGTATGGTATGCTGTAGTACACTGTCTGCCTGTGCACATGAGTCCTCTCTATTATGTTGGGATAGCAGTCCAGCAGTCCAGAGTGTATATTAGAGCATCTTTGTGTGCCGACAGCAGGGGAACAGGAGACAGTTGAAAAAAAAATATGGTGTGTTAGACCTCTTATTTGCTGTACTACTCATGTACTATATGTATTATCATTGTGACCCAGGCAATATGGGCAGTCAGAATTAGTGTTAAGCAAGCATGCTCTGCCGAACTGGTGTTCAACTCGAGCATCGCGATGCTCGGCCAAATACCGCGTGTGGTCGAGCGTGATGCTTCTGACAGTGTACTTAAATCTAATTAGGCCTCTATTTCTAAAAAGTTTATGCCAGGATTTGAACTCACAACCTTGTACATTAGATGCAAGGACCTTGACCAGTGATCTATAAAGCTGAATGATAAACTGTGTCAGAAAAACCTCATAGTAGTTTGTCATGTAGTAAGTATTCCTATACAGCAGAAGTATCATGGGTATGGGTGCTAGGTCCTGGGGTGTGAGCGACCCAATTGTATACTGAGGAAGATGGACAGCACTTCAAGCACATCCAAGTGCTATTCAACCAAGTGGAGAGATGATATTAGCCGACAATAGAGCCTTTTTCAAGCCAGCTTGAAAAAGGCTCTATTGTCGAGCCGAAACGTCGTCTCTCCACTTGGTTGAATAAAGAACACTTGGAATTTTCTTGGAGTGCTGTCCATCTTCCTCAGTATATATATATATATATTGTGGTAAGGTGCAAGGTACCGTTGTCGATGGCAGGTACGTGTCACCGAGGTTCCTGGCCTCGGGGAGGTGAGAGCCGGGTTTTTATGTGTCAGCAGCAGCTAGTGCTGCTTGACATTGTTAGTTAGTTTGGCTGCAAAGCCAATCCGGGCCGGCTCTTACTGGGAGTAGGCAAAGAGTTGGGTGGGTGCCTACTCCCCACGGTCCAGGCCGGACTTTATCCGGGCCTTTAAAAGGCAGCCTCCTCAGCAGCTGAGGGGGTGATTGTCCTGGAGCTGCTGTTAGGCTGTGGAATCACTTGCGTTTGGGAGTTCTGATCCATTCTGTGCTATGTGGAGTTCTCTGGGCTGGAAGCAAGAGCCCAAGCAAGGAGGAGTGCAGACGGCCTGAAAGCCCGAGGTGGATTGTCCTGCGGCTGGGCTGACAGCCAGGTGCGAACCTGCACCTAAAACCTCCCAGGTGATTGTAACCTGCATTGGACTGTTTTGTTTTGCATCACGTTTTTCTGCTGTGTGAATTAACACCAAGAGACTGTTTATTGTTTATTTGTGCAAGTGTGAATAAAACACTGTTTACTGCACTTTCTGGACTCCCTTTTGCCTCTGTACTGCACCCGCACCGCTATCTACCAGAGCGACTCCCCACATTTGGTGTCGGATGCGGGCATGCGCAGTGAGGCTGGCGTGAACGCCGAAGTTTGTTTGTTTTGCTGAGCACAAGTGCATGGAATATATTAAACCAGCAAAGCTACAAGCAGGAATTTCTGGCAACATGGAGGCGATTGTAAAAGCTCTCATGGAGGCTAACCTGCAGCAGCGGGAGGCTAACAAGCAGCAGCAGGAGACTAATCAGCTGCTTTTACAACACGTGATGGCTTTGCAAACGGCAGGAGCGTCCCAACACGTCCATGATGCCCGGAAAGCGGTCCGTGCGGCGATCCCAAAGATGACCCTCAGACGACGTTGAGACCTATCTGGCGGTCTTTGAAAAGGTGGCCGTGAGGGAGAAGTTACCCCGTGACCAGTGGGCTGAAGTGGTCGCTCCGTTCCTGGCATCCGGACCCCAGCAGGTTTTCTCTGATTTGGCAGATGACCAGGCTGCTGATTACCCCACGGTGAAGGGGGAGATCCTGGCCAGACTGGGGGTGAACGTGTTAGTCCGGGCTCAGCGGGTCCACCAGTGGGACTTTAAAGCGGCTGAACCCGCCCGGCCGCAGTACTATGAGTTACTGCACAGGTTGCAAAAATGGCTGCAGCCTGATATTCTAAGTCCGGCTGCTATGCTGGACCGTCTGCTGGCTGACATGTTCTGGAGGGCCTTGCCGTACCCCCTTCAGCACTGGATCGGCCAGGTATCACCCACTAATGCCCTGGAAATGGTCGACCTGGTGGAGCGCTATGAGGCCACAAAAACTTGAAAGGGGGTGTTGTTGGGAGGGGGCCGGTCAAACCCCGGAGGTCTCCCATCCAGTCCCGACGACTGGTACCCGAGAAACCTGCTCGGGTGTACCCCTGTAGACCCGGCCCCGATAGTCTGCTGGCGGTGTCACGAGCCTGGCCACGTAAGGGCCGACTGTCCACAGTGGGGAGAACCCATGGAGACTAATTATGGGTACCGGGCTTCCATGTATGCCCGGAGACTGTGTGCAACCGGCACCCCTGAGACAATGGACAATCGTCACCTGTGCCAGGTGCAAGTGGGTGATAATCTGGCAGTGGCGCTGCTGGACTCAGGGAGTCTAGTAACCCTGGTAAGTGCTGCCCTGGTACAGCCCACCCAGTATACGGGCCGGAAAGTTGGTGTGGTGTGCATACATGGAGACTTAAAGGACTATCCCACTGCCGTAATGTCTCTGTCCACGGTGGCCGGCACATGGACTTGTGAAGTGGCGATCTCCACAAAGCTACCTTATGAACTAATAATTGGGAGAGACTTCCCTGGTTTTCCGTCCCTATGGCCTGAAATGAAAGTGACTAATAACCATGAGACAGGGGTTACCCAAGCAGAGTGGCCTGGTTCCAGTGGGAGGCCAGAGCCCTGGGAGCCCGAGTCCGAAGGGCCTGCCGTAGGGGTGACCACCACTTCTGTGATAGAGGGGGAGACACCCCGCTGAGTGTAATGGTGGGAGACATGGAGGACGTGCCACCAGGACCTGAGTTGGCAGACCTCCACGTCTCCGGAGACAATTTTGGGACCGCCCAACACCGGGACCAAACCCTAACCAGGGCCTGGGAGAATGTGGTGGAAATTGATGGTAAACCCCAGAAGCCAGGGGCTGAGTTAATATTTCCCCGCTTTGTCGCTCACCAAGAAATGTTATATCGGGTGAACCAAATCCGGGTGAACCTGTTGAACAGTTGGTGGTGCCCACAGCGTATCGCAAGCTTGTCATGGAGCTTGCCCACCAACATGTTCTTGGGGGACACTTGGGGTGGCAGAAAACCCAAGACCGCATACTGCAGCGGTTTTATTGGCCTGGTGTGTTTAAGGAGGTAGAAGAATATTGTAAATCTTGTCCAACCTGTCAGGTAAATAGCCCCCAACCACATTTCCGTAGTCCCCTTGTGCCTCTTCCAATCATTGAGGTCCCGCTTGAGCGTATCGCTATGGATCTAATCGGGCCTGTACCAAAGTCTGCCAGGGGCCACCAACACATTCTGGTAGTTCTCGACTATGCCACTCGGTATCCGGAGGCGGTGCCTCTGCGACATACCTCGGCTAAGCTCATTGCCAAAGAGTTAATGGAAATGTTTTCCCGTGTGGGCCTGCCAAAAGAGATTCTGACAGACCAAGGGACCCCTTTATGTCCAAAGTTATGAGGGAACTGTGTAAATTATTGCGTATAAAGCAATTATGGACGTCCGCTTACCATCCGCAAACGGACGGTCTTGTCGAAAGGTTTAACCAAACTCTAAAAATATGTTAAAAAGGGTGGTGTCTAGAGATGGGAAGGACTGGGACCTGCTTCTGCCCTATCTCATGTTCGCAGTGCGAGAGGTGCCCCAGGCCTCTACTGGGTTCTCGCCTTCGAACTGCTTTATGGCAGACACCCTCGGGGCCTGTTGGATATCGCCAAGGAAGCGTGGGAACAACAGCCTGTCCCCCACAAAAGTGTCATTGAGTATGTCACCCAGATGCAGGAACGGATGGAAAGGGTGTTGCCGCTGGTCCGGGAGCATATGGAGGCAGCGCAACAAGCCCAGAGTAGGGTGTATAATCGTCAGGCTCGGGTACGGGACTTCAATCCGGGAGATCGGGTTTTGGTCCTGGTACCCACCCTTGACAGCAAGTTCCTAGCTAGGTGGCAGGGCCCCTATGAGGTGATCGAGAAGGTAGGGGAAGTAAATTACAAAGTACACCAGCCAGGGCGGCGCAAGCCGGAGCAGGTGTACCACGTGAATTTACTAAAGCCGT
Organism: Bufotes viridis; assembly: GCA_033119425.1. Taxonomy (NCBI): domain Eukaryota; kingdom Metazoa; phylum Chordata; class Amphibia; order Anura; family Bufonidae; genus Bufotes; species Bufotes viridis. The sequence goes on along the minus strand of CM065593.1, from coordinate 138,262,023 downwards.
GGAAAGATAGGGACACGGCCGACCGACAACAGCCCCCGGCCAGGGCTTCTAGGTGAGAAGGGTCCAGCCCCACAGTTCGAGGCCTGCGAGCGGTAGCCACGGTAAAATTGCAGACAGCCTGTCTTCCAAACAAGTTCAGGAAGTCAGGAGTTCATCAGTCGGAACACGGATGTGTTCTCGGACCTCCCTGGCCGCACGTCTCTCATCCAACATGACATCGCCACTGAGCCTCAGGCTAAGATCCGGTTAAAACCATACCGGGTACCTGAGGCTCGGCGACGGGCCATCGCGGAGGAAGTGCAATTAATGTTGAAGCTCGATGTCATTGAGGAGTCGAAAAGTGAGTGGGCCAGTCCCATAGTCCTAATACCCAAGCCGGATGGGACGTTGCGGTTCTGCAACGATTTTCGCAAGTTAAATGAAGTGTCCAAGTTTGATGCGTATCCCATGCCCCGGGTAGACGAGCTTGTTGAGAATTTAGGACAAGCCCGTTATTTTTCTGTGCTAGACCTCACTAAAGGGTACTGGCAGGTACCCTTAACGGAGTCGGCCAAGGAAAAACCGCTTTGTTACCCCGCAGGGCCTGTATCACTACAAGGTGTTACCCTTTGGCCTGCATGGCGCCCCTGCCACCTTCCAAAGGTTAATGGACATAGTGCTGCGACCTCATCGTCGGTACGCCTCGGCCTACTTGGATGATGTAGTCATCCACAGCACCGACTGGGAAAGCCATTTGCCCAAAGTGCAGGCGGTAGTGGATGCCCTGAGGAGAGCTGGACTAACCGCCAATCCAAAGAAGTGTGCGATTGGGTTGGAAGAGACCAAATATCTGGGATATGTTATTGGGCGGGAGTCATCAAGCCTGCAGGTAACTAAGGTAGAGGCCATACGTAACTGGCCCCGACCGGTCACCACCAGGCAGGTAAAGTCCTTCCTGGGAATTGTAGGGTACTACATGCGATTTGTGCCCCACTTTGCCACAATAGCAGCGCCGTTGACAGACCTGTTGAAGGGGCGAAAGTCTGGGAAGGTTAGCTGGAGTGAGAAGGCGGAGGAGGCTTTCTCTGCTCTGAAGTCGGCCCTGTGTGGGTCCCCGGTTTTGGTGACGCCCGACTTCAAGAGAGAATTTGTGGTACAGACCGATGCCTCTGAAGTGGGCCTCGGGCTGTACTCTCTCAGGAAATCAATGGGGAGGAGCATCCCGTGGTTTTCCTGAGTCGCAAACTCACCCCAGCCGAGACCAGGTACAGTATAGTGGAGAGAGAGTGCCTGGCCATCAAGTGGGCACTAGAGTCTCTCCGCTATTATCTGCTAGGGAGAAAGTTCCGTCTGGTGACCGACCATTCCCCTCTAAAGTGGATGTGCCAGGCGAAAGACAGGAATGCTCGGGTCACCAGATGGTTCTTGTCTCTGCAGAATTTCAAGTTTTCGATAGAACACAGGGCAGGCCGCTTGCAGGGTAACGCAGATGCCCTGTCCCGCGTCCACTGCCTCACATGTGTTCACCCCTCAGGGTTGAACAAAGGGGGGTATGTGGTAAGGTGCAAGGTACCGTTGTCGATGGCAGGTACGTGTCACCGAGGTTCCTGGCCTCGGTGAGGTGAGAGCCGGGTTTTTATGTGTCAGCAGCAGCTAGTGCTGCTTGACATTGTTAGTTAGTTTGGCTGCAAAGCCAATCCGGGCCGGCTCTTACTGGGAGTAGGCAAAGAGTTGGGTGGGTGCCTACTCCCCACGGTCCAGGCCGGACTTTATCCGGGCCTTTAAAGGCAGCCTCCTCAGCAGCTGAGGGGTGATTGTCCTGGAGCTGCTGTTAGGCTGTGGAATCACTTGCGTTTGGGAGTTCTGATCCATTCTGTGCTATGTGGAGTTCTCTGGGCTGGAAGCAAGAGCCCAAGCAAGGAGGAGTGCAGACGGCCTGAAAGCCCGAGGTGGAGTGCCCTGCGGCTGGGCTGACAGCCAGGTGCGAACCTGCACCTAAAACCTCCCAGGTGATTGTAACCTGCATTGGACTGTTTTGTTTTGCATCACGTTTTTCTGCTGTGTGTGAATTAACACCAAGAGACTGTTTACTGTTTGTTTTGTGCAAGTGTGAATAAAACACTGTTTACTGCACTTTCTGGACTCCCTTTTGCCTCTGTACTGCACCCGCACCGCTATCTACCAGAGCGACTCCCCACATTATATATATATATATTAGTAATTACACATTTATTTTGTGCCATACATTTTTTACAATTACTAAACCATATATATATATATATATATATATATATATTTAATTTATCCTCTATTTCTGAAACATTTCTGCCAGCATTTGAACTCACAACCTTCTACATTATAGCCAATAGCCTTAACCACTACGCTATACAGCAACATGCTAACCTGCAGTGAAATATAAAATGATACTTCTGCTGTATAGGAATACTTACTAAATGACAAACTAATATGAGGTTTTTCTTACACAGTTTATCATTCAGCTTGATAGCTGAGTGGTTAAGGTCTTTGACTCTTAATGTAGAAGCTTTGGAGTTCAAATCCTGGCAGAAACATTTCAGAAATAGAGGCTAAATTAGATTTAAATGCAGTGTGTTTTCCCAAGCACTGACTCCATATATGGACATAGCTATACATGGATTCAGAGCAGGGACTCCTAAGCTGTGGACTCAAACTGAGGGATTCCCTCACTGTACAGTGATTTTCTGCATAGACCTCAGTGGTCACAAAAATAAACGTGGCCTAAATGGGTGGGACTGCTCCAGACCCCAAACACTGTGGCGTGTTTCTAACTGGGGGGGCAGTTCCTCCGCATGTGGTTCGCAGCGAACGGCTATCCCCAGCAAAAATTGCATACAATGGAGGATGCCGGCGCGAACCACAAGCACCACACAAACATCCTACACAAAATAAAACATGTGCGGATGAAAATATATAAACACATAACTCACAGAAAAAAGATGCACCACATGGATAAGCAACTGACAACACTGGCTAATCCCTCACTCTGGTGTTAAAAGCTGAGAGATTCGCCAATATTTCCAATCAGGAACATATCGGAGCCCCTTTAGGCACCACTACACGGTATCTCAGCATGACATGGGGTCCTACCACTAGACTACCTATGGTGTGTGAACAAGGTCTGAACAGGTATTAAGCAGCCTACAGCCCCATCCCACTCACCTGCACTGCAGGACCAACAATGCAATGGGGAACAAATGAGGCCGCAAGCTACACCTACAACAGACCATGTGACACCGGCTTCCAGGTGCAACAGAATGTTTACAAGCCATATGCAATGGCACATTCAATACATATAAAACAAGAATCACAAAAATAAACGTGGCCTAAATGGGTGGGACTGCTCCAGACCCCAAACACTGTGGCGTGTTTCTAACTGGGGGGCAGTTCCTCCGCATGTGGTTCGCAGCGAGCGGCTATCCCCAGCAAAAATTGCATACAATGGAGGATGCCGGCGTGAACCACAAGCACCACACAAACATCCTACACAAAATAAAACATGTGCGGATGAAAATATATAAACACATAACTCACAGAAAAAAGATGCACCACATGGATAAGCAACTGACAACACTGGCTAATCCCTCACTCTGGTGTTAAAAGCTGAGAGATTCGCCAATATTTCCAATCAGGAACATATCGGAGCCCCTTTAGGCACCACTACACGGTATCTCAGCATGACATGGGGTCCTACCACTAGACTACCTATGGTGTGTGAACAAGGTCTGAACAGGTATTAAGCAGCCTACAGCCCCATCCCACTCACCTGCACTGCAGGACCAACAATGCAATGGGGAACAAATCTATTTCTGAAACATTTCTGCCAGCATTTGAACTCACAACCTTCTACATTATAGCCAATAGCCTTAACCACTACGCTATACAGCAACATGCTAACCTGCAGTGAAATATAAAATGATACTTCTGTTGTATAGGAATACTTACTAAATGACAAACTAATATGAGGTTTTTCTTACACAGTTTATCATTCAGCTTGATAGCTGAGTGGTTAAGGTCTTTGACTCTTAATGTAGAAGCTTTGGAGTTCAAATCCTGGCAGAAACATTTCAGAAATAGAGGCTAAATTAGATTTAAATGCAGTGTGTTTTCCCAAGCACTGACTCCATATATGAACATAGCTATATATGGATTCAGAGCAGGGACTCCTAAGCTGTGGACTCACACTGAGGGATTCCCTCACTGTACAGTGATCTTCTGCATAGACCTCAGTGGGTCTCGGCATCCTCTTCTCTTAAGAGCAAGGGGTGCTTGGTTTAATGCTCGGGTTCTCCCATTGACTTCCATTGTGCTCAGGTGCTCTGTAGAGCACCCGAGCATCCCAAAGTGTTCTACCAGGGCACCCGAGCACTTTGGTGTTCGATCAAAACTAGTCGGAATGCATTAGTAAGTGCCTTGTGTTAACTTTGTCTACATGATAAATGCCATTTGCGGAAGAGAAACAACCCCTTTAACATGTTTTCATACTACACATGTTTATTTTAGGAAGATGAAAAAGACTCTATGGTGACAGGGCAATGTTATATTCCTAGCCTTAGTGCAAATTAAAACACCCACAGGCAACAATGGTCCCTCTTTTCTTTTACAGGACCCTTGTTGCTAGTTTACTTTGTGTCACTGGAGCTACAATAAACGCCTGCCCTGATCTAGCCTATGACAATCTATGTCCTGTCCTACTTTCTAACTGCTTGTACTGCAACATAAAACACCTTTATCTGCATAGCACTGTTCACAATCCGCACTCAATGATTTTTCTCCCATCTCTTCTGTATTCGACAGTTAAAACCGAATACCTGAGAGATTTAATACCAGTTTTAGCTTATGCCTCATAATAATCCTTCCAATTACTGTACACACCACAAAATGACATTAAAGCAATTTGTTGACATACCGCAGTTTACATATCAATAGCGGAGTCATTAATACATCCCTGCAAGGACCCTCCAGTCAATAATTACGTTCCCTTTATGTGTCAATACCCCTTTATATTTTCTGGTTTAAGTACTAATTTTCATTTGAATTATTGCACTTTACTTCCATTCAAGCAATAAAATACTCTGTTTCTAATACTCCCTTGAAATATTGACACGTAACATTAACATAATTAAGCGTTTCCCTATATAGACTTGGTATCAATTAAGGAGTTATTGTTGTTTGAATGCCGTCCTTCTAACCAAAGTGCACCGTTTGCCAATCCTGGAGAAATAAAGCGTTAGCAAATCTGCAGCATATTTGCTGTATGCATTTTTAGCCTTTGTGCTGAGGTTCAATCGGAGACTCAATACAATTGCTTTTGTTTACATTGAGATATTTTGCTCCAGAGTAATTTTGTTTCGCATTTTGGAAGGATACTTCAGCAATTCAGCATTGTTAATGGGGCATTACAAATTCCTTGAAATATCCTCCGCATGCCATATTCTTGAACTTTATTGGTAAACAAGCAGTGAAAATACATTCCAGCAAAGGGAGGGAAAAAATCAAACACATTTGTCACATGGCAGTACTAAACTGCGCTGTTAATTACAGGGCTCGGGAAAACTAACATAATCCTCACCAACATAAAATGACAAAAGAATAATTAGGACGTGGTAATAGGAAAGAAATTACATTCAGAGTTGTGTATTCAAGGTCGCAATATCCGAGAATTCTTTATGATCCAAAAAATCTTGAAATTGTAAATACTTATCACTTAAATATGGCTTTTTGAGTACACGCTTTTATTTTATTATTATTTTGTTACTTATTTATTGCCAAATTTTGTCCTCTAGTAATATGTTTCATAATTCTCTACAATGTCAGGTTTTTCGCACTGTATCACTTTGGATAAAAGTGTGTATACTCCTAAAATAAGCTGTGTTGTTTTTTTGTGTCAAGTGTTAAATTCAACCACATTCGGTAGGCCAAATGTACATGCCCATATTATGGTTCTTCACAACCTCTAAATTGTAAGGAGTTGTAATTCAGTACTAATTGTCCATATGCCTTTGATATCATATTGAGTTTCCATCAAATCTGACAGAAAAAGAAAATTGCAGTATGTTGTATTATACAGTATGCCATATTAAGGAGAACTTTTTCTCCAGAAGCACTGGGAGGTCCATTATATCGCCCACTGAGATATCCATTATATTTTACTTTACAGAGGCCCCATATTGGCTATTGCGTATGCCAGAAACTGCCACTATAGACAGGACTCTAAGTAATGGATGAGGCAATGGGTGCATGCCTCCCTGGGGGTATGGTTCCATGCCCCCAAATAATATAAACCAATATCACAAATAATTGAGACATCCACTCCTGTTGCAAAGTTAGTGTTCTTTAATCCAGATACAATGTTTTGGTTATACAAAGGTTTATTACTTTGTATGGCTTGTTATTTTGGGTCCATATGCCAGGACCATAGCCATATGGAGTACAGAAATAGCAATTGTATCCAGGCCCTGGAACCAGTAAAGCCCAAAGACCTCTCTGTCACAGAATTCTAATAGGCACATAATAGGTGGATGGCCCTGTTAGAGATTTTGCATTGCGGCCCAGGAGTTACAGTGTAAGTTAAAGGGGTTCTGCACTTTGTTTAAACTGATGATCTATCCTCTGGATAGATCATCAGCATCTGATCGGCAGGGGTCCGACACCCGGGACCCCCGCCGATCCGCTGTTTGAGAAGGCAGTGGTGCTCCTGGAGGGCCGCGACCTTCTCACTGTTTACCGCCCAGTGACGTCACGACTAGTATTAATTGGCCTGGGCGGGGCTAAGCTCCATTGAAGTGAACAGAGCTTAGCCGCACCCTGGCCAGTTGATACTAGTCGTGACGTCACGCCGCGCCGCTACCTTCTCAAACAGCTGAACGGCGGGGGTCTCGGGTGTCGGACCCCTGCCGATCAGATGCTGATGATCTATCCAGAGGATAGATCATCAGTTTAAACAAAGTGCAGAACCCCTTTAAGCCTCTGCCTATACCGATATAATAGAGTACCTGCAGTTATTCCTCCGTACATTCTCCACATGTATGTAAATCCTTTGCATGACAACTTATAGAGAATACTAAGTGGCAAGCAATATGGCTGCTATTATATATTTGAAAATGACTGTCACTGATAATGTTTATCCACTGCTACCCAATCTCAAGTGAGAGCTGCAATATTAGGCTTTTACAGAAATATATATAGCCAGTGTTGCATCTGCAGAGGCTTGCAGACACACAGATGCAGCCGAGCTAAACTTGATGGTTAACGTGTTAAGTAAAAAATGGTGCAAAAAGGTTAACTAACTATTTTAATGTATTTCAATGGCTTTTGTCACAAGATAGTACAAGATAACACTGTGACAGGAGTCAATTTAAGCTCAGCTACATCTGTACCTAGTACCTGGTACTTAAATGGGCACTAACTTTCCAAACAACATCTTCTCAAAATTCACTTTAGGCGAACCTGAACAAATCTGCAAATCACTTTTATCAAAATTTTTCATATTATTCACCCTAAAACCACTTCTGAAATATCTTCCACTAAGCGTCTCCCTTTAACAATTTTGCTGTCCACTCACTGTTACTACAGTGGATATAAAAAGTCTACACACCCCTGTTAAAATGTCAGCCCCGGACCAATGGGGGCGGTCCCGGGTGAGTGATCGCTCTGATTAGGTAGTCTGTACAGACTAGCCAATCAGAGCATTCTAATGTCAGCTGAAAGATTCTGATCCTGATCAGAACCTTCTAAAATGTACAAATCATATACCCCCTCCCCTGCAGCCCTCAATGTGCCCCCTGCAGCCCTCCATGTGCCCCCTTCATATACATCGGTGGGCGGGTGGGAGCGCGATCCCCCACGCACGTTCCCCCTCCCGTTCCCCCCCCCGTTCATTTTCAGGATGGCCAGAGTGGTTTAGCAGAGTGTCAGCACATTGCTGACACTCTGCTTCAAACAGGAGACATCTGTGCTGGATGTCTGCCATTTAACCCTTTCCATGCCTCGGTCCATAGGGACCGCTATATGGAAGGGGTTAACAGGGAGGGAGCTCCCTCCCTCTCCCATCAGGGGCTGCTGTGCCATTGCAGCCACCCGATACTTGACCCAGAGGGAGGGAGGGGGCCCCCCTCCCTCCTTCCCCCATCAGCCGCTGCTCTGTTGTGGCAGCGGCTGATGGTTACCATGGCAACCGGAAGCCTTCACTGGCTTCCGGCTTGCATTGGTATAGGAGATCAGGCTTCTGCTAAACACAGCAGCAGCTTGATCAGGCTAAGTGTAAATTCATAATACACTACAGTACACTATATAGTGATCAAAAGAGTCATATGTACGCCAAAGTGTTACCAATCAAACCGTCACCACATCCCACAAAAAATGAGCCCCTACATGAGACAATCACCCAAAAAATGTAAAAATATGGCTCTCAGACTATGGAGACACTAAAACGTTTTGCTTTTTTCCTAAAATGCTTTTATTGTGTTAAATTAAAATAAATAAAAAATAGGTATACATATTATGTATTGCCGTGTCCGTAAGAACCTGCTCTATAAAAATATAACTTCACCAGGTGAACACCTTAAAAAAAAGTGTAAAAAAAGCAATTTTTTGTCACCTTACATCACACAAAGTGTAATATTAAGCGATCAAAAATGCGTATGCCCCCAAAATAGTGCCGCTATCTCATCTCACAAAAAATGAGCCCCTACATAAGACAGTTGCCCCCCCCCCAAAAAAAATATATGGCTTTCAGAATAAGGAGAAACAAAAAAATTATTTTTTTCAAAAATGTTTTATTATGTAAAACTGAAGTAAACAACTAAAAAAGTAGTCATATTTGGTATTGTCGCATCCGTAACAACTTGCTCTATAAAATTACCACATGATCTAACCTGTCAGTAAATAACTGTAAATAACAAAAAATTTAAACGGTGCCAAAACAGCAATTTTTTGTTACCTTGCCTCAAAAAAGTGTAATATAGAGCAACCAAAAATCATATGTACCCTAAAATAGTACCAATAAAACTGCCACCTTATCCCGTACCTTCCAAAATGGGGTCCTTTTTTGAGTTTCTACTCTAGGGGTGCATCAGGGGGTCTTCAAATGTGACATGGCAACTTAAAATGATCGTAGTGAAATCTACCCTCCAAAAATCATATGGCGTTCCTTTCCTTCTGCGCCCTTCAGTGTCCCCGTGAAGCAGTTTACGACTAGAGTTGAGCGAACTTTTATTTTAAGTTCAGCGTCCAAAGTTCGGGTTCGGGTTATCAAAGCATCCCGTTATGGATTCTTCAATGAACCTGAACCATGGACAACACTAAGGACCTGGGGTGACGTCACCGTCATGTGATCAGTGCAGGGGGCGTGGCTTAGTACTGGATCACCTCTTATTCAATCCAGTGCTGAGCCACGCCCCCTGCACTGATCACATGACGGTGACGTCACCCCAGGTCCTTAGTGTCCAAGGTTCGGGTTCATTGAAGAATCCCCTTATAGATTCCAAATGCCGTTATGGTCCGTGGTAGCGGAATCCATAACGGGATGCTTCGATAACCCGAACCCGAACTTTGGATGCTGAACTTAAAATAAAAGTTCGCTCAACTCTATTTATGACCACATATGAGGTGTTTCTGTAATCTACAGAATCAGGGCAATAAATATTGAGTTTTGTTTGGCTGTTAAACCTTGTTTTGTTAGCATAAAAAAAAATGATTAAAATGGAAAGTTTGCCAAAAAAGTGAAATTGTGAAATGTCATCTCCATTTTCCATTAATTCTTGGGGAACACCTAAAGGGTTAACAAAGTTTGTAAAATCAGTTTTGAATACCTTGAGGGGTGTAGTTTCTAAAATAGGGTAACTTATGGGGGGTTTCCACTATGTACGCTTCACAAAGTGACTTCAGACCTGAACTGGTCCTTAAAAAGTGGGTTTTGGAAATTTTCTTAAAAAAAAAAAATATTTAAGATTTGCTTCTAAACTTCTAAGCCTTGTAACATCCCCAAAAAATAAAATGGCATTCCCAAAATGATCGATACATGAAGTAGACATATGGGGAATGTAAAGTAATAGTTATTTTAGGAGGTATCACTATCTGGTTTAAAAGCAGAGAAATACAAATTTTGAAAATTGCAAATTTTTCCAAATTTTTTATACATTTTGTATTTTTTTATAAATAAAAATGAAATATTTTGACTCAAATTTATCTCTGTCATAAAGTACAATATGTGACAAGAAAGCAATCTCAGAATGGCTTGGATAAGTAAAAGCGTTTTAAAGTTGTCACCACATAAAGTGACTCATGTCAGATTTGCAAAAAATGTCCTGGTCCTTAAAGTGAAAAATGGCCCGGTCCTGAAGGGGTTAACTAAGGCCCCAGTTCCAGCTGAAGAAAAACAGCCCCAAAGCATCATGCTGCCACCACCTTGCTTCACTGTGGGTATAGTGTTCTTTTGGTGATGTGCAGTGTTGTTTTTGTGCCAAACATATCTTTTGGAATTATGGCCAAAAAGTTCAACCTTGGTTTCATCAGACCATATCACCTCAGATGACTTCAGATGTGTTTTTGCAAAATGTACCCTGCCTTGGATGTTTTTCTTCGTAAGAAAAAGGCTGTCTTGCAACTCCACCCCATAGCCCAGACATATGAAGAGATTGTTGTCACATGTACCACACAGCCAGTACTTGCCAGATATTCCTGCAGCTCCTTTACACTGGGTTCAGACCTGAGCGTTTTGAAGCCTAGCGTTTTTTGCGCGTTCAAGACGGGCATTAACGCGCGTTTTTTTCAAGCGTTTTGGTAAATAGTGTAGGCGCGTTTGACGCGCGTTTATGTGATTGACTGCATAGTTGGCCAATGACCAAACAGCCCTCGCTATATATAGTTTGGCCAATCTGAGTGCTTTAGAGGTGTGAAATTCCATGGTGGCTGATCCAGCATGTTGCAAACTTTGAAGCACGCGTCCATAGGCGCGTTTACGCTGCACAACGCCCGAACAACACGCGTATCGCGTTTCCCATTGAAGTATATTGGCACCAAGCGCTCAGCACGCCGGATGCGCTGAACATACTTGCTTATGCGTCGGACGTTTTTAGGCGCGTTCGAGCAGCGCATAAAGCGCGCAAGTGTGAACCACCCCCATTGGAATGCATGGTTCCTGTACTGTTGTGCGTTTTTTTGCGCGTTCGAACGCGGCGTTTTACGCGAAAGTGTGAACTGAGTGTAAATGTTGCTGTAGGCCTTTTGGTAGCCTCCCAGACCAGTTTTCTTCTCGTCTTTTCATCAATTTTGTAGGGACGTCCAGTTCTTGGTAATGTCACTGTTGTGCCATATTTTCTCCACTAGATGATGACTGTCTTCACTGTGTTCCATGGTATATCTAATGCCTTTGAAATTCTTTTGTACCCTTCTCCTGACTGAAAGCTTTTAACAATGAGATCCCTCTGATGCTTTGGAAGCCCCCTGTGGACCATGGCTTTTGCTGTGGGATACGAGTAAGAAAATTTCAGGAAAGACCAACTAGAGCAGCTGAACTTTATTTGGGGTTAATCAGAGGCACTGTAAATGATGGCAGGTGTATGCTGACTCCTATTTAACATGATTTTGAATGTGATTGCTTAATTCTGAACACCGCTACATCCCCAGTTATAAAAGGGTGTGCACACTTATGCAACCAGATAGTTTTAGTTTTTTTGTTTTCTTCCCTCCACCTAAACAATTTCAGTTTGTTTTTCCATTGAGTGGTACAGTTTATAGGTTACATTAAAGGTGGGAAAAGTTCTGAAATGATTTATCTTTGTCTCATTCTTTTACAGCACAGAAACCTGACATTTTAGGCTTTTTATATCCACTGTAAATGAATCCCGTCCTTATCAGCGGACTGAAGAAAGTGGGTGTGTCTTTCTTCATTGGATGGCTCCAGAGCTCAGTCTTCCTCTGAGCTCAGTGTAGAGGCCCCTTCCCTTACTACAGAATTCTCAGAATCTCAGAACATTTTTTTGTGTATAGACAGCCATAATAGAATTCATTTATAAAGTGCTTGAATGCCTCTGCATGTGTTTGTTTTAGCTTGTTAATTAGTCAGCATCCCTCACAGTACTGACTCAGCCCAAGTTTACATAGTCCTTACCCCATCTGTGCTCTAATCAATGTGTCCTTGTGTTCAGGATCTTTCCCCTCATAAACGCTCCCTCTTCCCCATAATCTGGCTTCTGTGACTTTTAGGCCTCTTTCACTCGAGCGAGTATTCCACACGGGTGCAATCCGTGATGCGAACGCATTGCGCCCGCACGGAACCCAGACCCATTCATTTTAATGGGTCTGTGTATATGAGCAGTGGTTTTCATGCATCACTTTTGCATTGCGTGAAAATCGCAGCATGTTCTATATTCTGTGATTTTCACGCAACACTGGCCCCATAGAAGTGAATGGTGCTGCGTGAAAATCACATCCACAAGCAAGTGCAGATGCGATTTTCAAGGATGGTTGCTAAGAGATGCTGTTTTTTATCACGAGTGTGCAAAATGCAGTAAATGGCATTGCACCCTCGCGATAAAAACTGAACAACTGAACGCGATCGCAAACAAAACTGAATGAAATCTTATTGGTTGTTATGAGGAACTAAGCTATTTCTACTTTACACCAGTTGGATAAATAACTCCCATGTGTGCTAAAGATAGGGGCAATGATAAGGATAGTGCTCACTGTTGATTGGCCTAGAAGTATGGGAAAGGAAGCCTAAAACAGTATAGTAATTGAAGACTGCCTATATTGGGACATGCTTCCAGGTTTGAAGAGAACTGCTGGAGGCAGGAGCAGCACTCTGGGGTAACTAGAAGTCAATTTAAACAGACTAGAGTACTGTGGGATGCTGGAATGGATCCTCACCCTGTCCCTAGCAAAAGCAGAAGTTGATTTGTGAGAAGCTCTAATACTCATGTACTCTTTAAGAGATTCAAAGATTCTGGTAGCTAAGAAAACAACATGGTTATAACAGGATAGTGCAGAGGTGTATTGGTATTAACAGATCTAACAGAAGCCAAATGAAGACTGCTGAACATGAATGGACAATGGTTCCTAAGTAGTCAATTTCCTAATATACAGTATGTAGACAAGGGACCACGTGCGTAGGAAGCGGGGGGGTCGGGGGGGTCGGATCCCCCCCAAGAAATAATGCGGGGGGGACGGGTATGCAAAAATCCCCCCCAGCTTTCATAGGGCAATGTGTGCGGCGGTGGCAGGGCACAGGGAGAGATGAACGCTTCCATTGTAGAAACGTTCATCTCCATAGTCATCTGTATCGCCGTCCCCAGGACAGCGATATAGATGGCTGTGCTGCGGAGCAGGAGAGGGAGAGGCGTCTCCCTTCCCTGCTCCTCTGATAGGCTGCCGGCACTAGGCCGGCAGCCTATCAGATGTTGGTGCAGGCGGCGCGATGACGTCATCGCGCCGTCTGTGAGCCGTACAGCGTGGGACACAGGCCGGAAGAGGCCTGCATCGCTTCGCTGTGACGGATGGAGGTAAGTATAAGTGTCTTGTTTTGTGTGTGTTTGTGTTTTGTTTTTTTAACCGGACCCACTGGCCCATAAGGAGGGGAGGGGAGAGATTTTTGGCACTTGGGGGGGGGGTGGCTTGAGGGTGGGCGGGGACACAGGGGCCCCATAAGTGCTGTCCCCCCAGATTTTTGGGGCTTCCTACGCCCCTGCAAGGGACCAGCACCACCTGCAGCAGGTATCCATTCAAATCATAATACACAACCACGCCCCTACTGCAAAGGCTGAACAAGCTTCTATCCCACCAATTCATCAACTTAAAGAGGACCTGTCATCACTCCGGACATGCCTGTTTTAATAGCTTCATGGATTCCCCATTTAAAGTGGACCTTTCACTAAGATTTAAGTAGTGAAATACTTACACTACCTTCCTGGGCGGCCCCTGCTGGCATCCAGGCAACATTTTTTCAAAATGAACCCCGTTGGTGCGCTCGGATCACGTTAGCTCACATGTGGAGTTTCTTGTTGAGGTGAGGACTTGTCTTTTGCCTGGGGAGTGGTTTTACTCTCCCTGGCTGCGAGCCAAGCGCTATGATTGGCTGCGCTCGCAGAGTAAAACCACTCCCCAGGCAAAAGACAAGTCCCCGCCTCATACAAGAAATCGCCGCATGTGAAAACTAAGGAGCACACGAACGGAGGGTTATTTTGAAAAAAGAAATGATGCCTGGACATCAGCGAGGGCCACCCAGGAAGGTAGTGTAAGTATTTTACTACCTAAATCTTAGTGAAAGGTCCTCTTTAATAATAATTCTGGACCCTCTATTTGTATGGCTCTGTGGTTTGCCATGCCTTTATTATTTCTACTAGAAGTTATGAATGAATTGCTATCAGTCTGCAATAAGAAGTGTTAACCAGTTGGGGGGGGGGGGGGTGTCCCTGTCTCATTCTATCCACTCAGTCTCACTCTATCCAGTCAGTGCTGCCATTTTCCATTGCGCAGGTAAACTCCCCAACTGGTAAATCCCCTAACACCCCTCTGTACCCCTACCACAGACTGCTAGCAATTCATTCATAACTTCGGATTGAAATAATAAAAGAATAGCACAAGATGGAGCCATACAAATATATGCTCCAGAATTGTTAATACATGGGGAATGCATGTAGCTATTAAAACAGGCATGTCAGGAGCAATGAAAGGTCCTCTTTAAGAGCCCTTTACATGGGCCAAGAATCCTACAGATAATCTCTAATGAGCGTTCATAGGAAGACTCATTAACGATTATCTGGCAGTGTAAATGAACCACTAATTACCCGATGAAGGAGCACACACATAAAAATTATTGTTTACTGGCAGCGGATAGTGCCATGTAAACACGATCTGCTGCCAGAAAATGAGTCAGTATGGGGAATAGCAATGCCATTAGCGATCGCTCCACCCCTGTGAGATAATCTGCTGCTCTGTTGTCTCATTCAAAGGGATCTTTAGCTATTGTGGTTAATTGTGACCATGACATATAAGTGATTTACATAAGGAGGGGACTCCCTCTGTACCCTACTGTATAAGGTATCCTTTTATGTGATCATAGGTTACTAATGGTGGCCATGGCAACCAGAGGCCTTACAATGGCCTCCAAGTTTGTCATGTATGAAAGCCTATTAGGTCCTGCCTATAGCATGGTCTAACAGGTTGTCTTGTAAGGATATTATTGACAGGTAATGTATTTTACCAGCAATCAGAGGATGTTTGGATTCAAGTTCTCGACTGAAGTAGATCATACAAAATAATTTTTAAAAATTTTGGAAAGAAAATTTAAAATATTAAAATTTGAAGAATAAAAATGTTCTTTGTTTGCCTTTATAGCCTGTCCCACAAAAATGAAGCCCAAAGCATAAAAATACTACATAAACTTGGTATTAATGTTTTGTGAGGTAGGACTTAATTAGAGAAATTTAAATTTTGAAAATTTCCATAATTTCTTTAGAAAAACAAAATATCAAATATCAACCAATATTTATCATTAACATAACAATAATAATGTTTATTCATATAATGCCAACATATTCCGCAGCGCTTTATCATCAGGGGTTCAAGTACAAACAGAGTCATAAATAACAACAGCAAACAAGTCAGCAATTGAAACTATGGGAACGGGGGCCCTGCTCGCAAGAGCTTACAATCTATGAGGAGATGGGGTGATAAGTGACAAGTGAATGTTTTGTACAATGGTCTGGCCATCTTAATACAATAGGTCAGTAGATATATGACTGCATGAGCCAGTCACCAGCTGATATCTGTAGTGCTTCTGAGTGCATACGGTGTGGTGGATACTGATGGATCAGCTTCAGAAGAATGATTCTGAAAGGTGGAGAGGAGGCAGTGAATGGAGGAGAGTTAAATCCCGGGATGTGATAGGCTTACCTAAAAAGATGTGTTTTGAGATGGAGATATTAGATTTAGG
The DNA here is from genome assembly GCA_033119425.1 of Bufotes viridis. Lineage (NCBI taxonomy): Eukaryota > Metazoa > Chordata > Amphibia > Anura > Bufonidae > Bufotes > Bufotes viridis. The sequence continues at coordinate 138,246,074 of CM065593.1, read as the reverse complement.
TAGGCTAGTAGATGGAAAAAACATCAGTAGTTCAGTTTTTGACAGGTTCAGTTTTAGATACATAGAGGACATGGTGTTAGAGACAGTGAACAGACAATCACTGGTGTTCTGTAGTACAGCAGGGGTGATGTCACAGGAAGAAGTACAGGTGAAACTCGAAAAATTAGAATATCGTGCAAAAGTCCATTCATTTCAGTAATGCAAATTAAAAGGAATTGCATTAATGCAACTTAAAATTAGAATTTTGTGAAAAGGTTCAATATTCTAAGCTGAAAGTGTTACACTCTAGTCAGCTAATTAATCCATACCCCCTGAGCAAAGGGTACCTCAAAATTGTGAATTTGGGGTTTCATAAGATGTAAGCTATAATCGTCAAAATTATAACAGATAAAGGCTTGAAATATCTCACTTCGCATGTAATGAGTCTATATCATAAATTAGTTTCATCTTTTAAGTTGCATTACTGAAATAAATGAACTTTGCACAATATTCAAATTTTTAGAGTTTCACCTGTATATAGTTGGCTGTCATAGGCATAGAGATGGTACTGGAAGCCAAATCTGCTGATAGTCTGTCCAATATTGGAGTGTGTAGAGAAAAAAGAGGAGAGGACCTAGAACGCCAACAGCTAGAGTGAGAGGGGGGGAAGTAGATCCAGCAAATGATACACTGAAAGAGCAGTCAGAGAGATAGGAAGAAAACCAAGAGAGAACGGTGTTCTTAAGGCCAATTGATTGGAGTATGGTGAGGAGTAGATGGTGATGTACATTGTCAAATGCTGCAGAGATATCGAGGAAAACTAGTAAAGAGTATTCACTGTTGTGGGGTCATTTGTCATTTTGATGAGGGTAGTTTCGGTAGAATGTAGGGTGTGAAAACTAGATTGTAATGGATCAAGGAGAGAGCTAGCATAGAAATAATGGATGAGGTGAGAATAGACCAGATATTCCAAAAGATTAGAGACAGATCTGTAGTTAGCTGCCATGATAGGTCAAAAGAAGGTTTTTTTGAGGGGTTATGACAGAATCTTTTGAAAGAAGAGGGGAATATACCAGAAGAGGGAGAGAGATTGAAGATTTTAGTTAGGTGAGTTGTGACAGCTGAGGCGAGAGACTGGAGGAAGTGTGAGGGAATAAGGTCAGTAGTGTATGTGGTAGGATAAGAAGAAGAGCCTGGAGACTTCTTCTGTGACTGGGTCAAAAATGGAGAGTGAGCCAGAGGAGATGTGGGTGGGAAAGGGATCAATGATGCTTAGAGGCTGAGAGATTATTTCATGCTAGATATTTTAAATTTTCTCTTTGAAGTAGGTATCTTATGCACAGAGATCTGTATTATGCGCCAGCACTTTTGAACTGAGGATGGATTAAAAAGTGGCAAAGAGTTTTTTTGCATTATTGGATAGTGAAGAAATTGGGGTGGTAAAGTAGGTCTGTTTTGTAAGGTGAAAGGCAGAGTTATAAGTTGTCAACATAAATTTATAATGGAAGAAATCTAGTGGTTCGCAAGTAGTGTTGAGCAAACCCAAACTGTAAAGTTCGGGTCCGTACCGAACTTTGCGAGTTCGGGTACCCGGACCCGCACCCGAACTTTTCATGAAAAGTTCGGGTTCGAATTCGGTGTTCGAGCATTTAATAAAGCTTGTTGAAAGGCTGCAGGGCAGCCAATCAATAAGCTTTTAAGCTGTGAGCACTTAGAAGCCATCACAGCCATGCCTACTAATGCCATGGCTGTGATTGGCCTGTGCATCATGTGACCCAGCTTCAATAAAAGCTGGATCACGTGTAGCCCTGCCCATTAGCTCTGAGTATTGCAGGGGCAGGAAGCAGGCAGCTGAAGGGAGGAAAAGTGTTAGAAATCTCATCTGGCTATTTATACTGGGGTGACCTACAGTGATTTTTTGGTGGGAGCAATGCACTAGCTTTGCACCCCTGACACAGAAATATATTAAATAATCTGTCTGTTAATTCTGTGGGTGACCTATAACGATCTTTTGTGGGTACAATGCACCATCTTGGCACCACTGACAGAGAAATGTAATAGTTAATCTGTCTGTTAGTTCGGTGGGTGACATATATCCATTGTTTGTGTGAGGTACACCTGCACTGCATACATGACAGGGAAATAAATCAAGTTAATACATCTGTTAGTTCGGTGGGTGAGATATACCAATTGTTTGTGTGGGGTACACCGGCACTGCATACGTGAGTAACGTGACAGGGAAATAAATCTAGTTGATCCATCTGTTACATCGGTGGGTCACAAATTCCAATTGTTTGTGTAAGTTGCACCTGCACTGCATATGTGACGGAGAAATAAATCTGGTTAATCCATCTGTTAGTTCGGTGGGTGACATATACCAATTGTTTGTGTGGGGTACACCTGCACTGCATACATGACAGGGAAATAAATCTATTTAATCCATCTGTTACATCGGTGGGTGACATATACCAATTGTTTTCGTGGGGTACACCTACACTGCATACATGACGGGGAAATAAATCTAATTAATCCATCTGTTACATTGGTGGGTGACATATACCAATTGTTTGTGTGGGGTACACCTACACTGCATACATGACGGGGAAATAAATCTAATTAATCCATCTGTTACATTGGTGGGTGACATATTCAATTGTTTGTGTGGGGTACACCTGCACTGCATACGTGATGGGGAAATAAATTTAGTTAATCCACCTGTTACATCAGTGGGCGAAATATACCAATTGTTTGTGTGGGGTGCACCTGCACTGCATACATGACAGGGAACTAAATCTAGTTAATCCATCTGTAACATCGGTGGGTGACATATATCAATTGTTTGTGTGGGGTACACCTGCACTGCATACATGACAGGAAAATAAATCTAGTTAATCCATCTGTAACATCGGTGGGTGACATATATCAATTGTTTGTGTGGGGTACACCTGCACTGCATACGTGACAGGAAAATAAATCTAGTTAATCCATCTGTTACATCGGTGGGTGCCATATACCAATTGTTTGTGTGGGGTACACCTGCACTGCATACTTGACAGGGAAATTAATCTAGTTAATCCATCTGTTACATCAGTGGGTGACATATACCAATTGTTTGTGTGGGGTACACCTGCACTGCATATGTGACAGGGCAATAAATAAAGTTAATCCATCTGTTACATCAGTGGGTGACATATACCAATTGTTTGTGTGGGGTGCACCTGCACTGCATACGTGACAGGGAAATAAATCTAGTTAATCTGTCTGTTACATCGGTGAGTGACATATAACAATTGTTTGTGTGGGGTCCATCTGCACTGCATACATGACGGGGAAATAAATCTAGTTAATGCATCTGTTACATCGGTGGGTGACATATACCAATTGTTTGTGTGAGGTACAACTGCACTGCATACATGACACGGAAATAAATCTAGTTAATCTATCTGTTAGTTCGGTGGGTGAACTCAAAGAATGAGGAGGCCCTGGCCGTGGTGCTGCTGGTGTTGGTGGACCTCCTGTTGCAGGGAGCGGACATGGACGTAGTCAATCTGTGCCAGCTACATGCCCAAATGAAACACCTTCCTCAGGTGCATGTAGTCAACAGAACGTTCAGCATTATTTTGTAGGCCTGAATAACGGTGTTACGAATGGTGAGGCCAGAACAAGTAGAGGTGGTAGTAGATTGGGTGGCTGACAATGTCTCCAGTTCCTTCACATTGTCTCCCACCGTTCCCCTGCTGAAAGCACAGGGTTGGCAGTCTGAGCCCCAAATCATGCAGCAGTCGCTTATGCTTTTTGACGACTCTGCTGGTAGAGTTTCTGTTGGCCATCCACCAAGCCCTGCCCCAGAAGTGGAAGAGATTAGGTGCACTGATGCCCAACCACTTATGTTTCAGGATGTGGACATGAGAGGACCACTGCAGCATATCTCTGATGATGACAAAACACAGGTGCCAACTGCTGCGCCTTTCTGCAGTGTGCAGACCGGCAAAGAGGGCAGGAGTGAGGAGTGGAGGATGTGATGTGGAGGATGATGTGGTCCTAGACCCCACATGGAATCAAGGTCATGCGAGTGACGTGTGCAGTTTGGAGGAAGAGGTGTTGGCAGGGGCGCATTAAGTGCATGATAGGCCCGGGGCTGTCCACTCAACTTGCACCCCCCTCTCCATTTTAAGTTCACAGTGCTATTAAATGGACAGCGGTGTGCTTGGTAAGGAGCAAAGAGGCTGCGGCGCTCACTGGGACATCGCGGTCTCCTCAAACAGCTGATTGGCGGGGATACCAAAAATCATACCCCCACCATCTCATAACTCTGAGTACAGATGTCATAGATGTTACCTGCAGTCCTATGTAACACCCCACATAACACAGTGAAGTATTGTGTTATGTGGGGTGTTACATAGGACTGCTTGGAACATCTACTAGATTATCTGCACACAGAAGGTTATCACTGTTATCTGGGCTGGTACATAGGACTGCAGATGACAAATCAAAATTTTAGTTGCCAAATTTAAAATACATATGATTATGATAAAGACTTAGAGGAGGAGATGAGAAGCAGCTTACAGTAGTGAGCCAGCTGTACATATAGGAGAATACAGCACCACATAACTCTTACATCTAGGGACATCATAATGTCCCCCGATTGAAACGTCCCCACACTACCCCCAAATAGTAATTTCCCCCACACTGCCCCATATAGTAATTTCCCCACACTGCCCCATATAGTAATTTCCCTCACACTGCCCCATATAGTAATTTCCCTCACACTGCCCCCATATAGTAATTTCTCCCACACTGTCCCATATAGTATTTTCCCCTCACAATGCCCCATATAGTAATTTCGCTCACACTGCCCCATATAGTAATTTCCCCCACACTGCCCCATATAGTAATTTCCCTCATGCTGCCCTCATATAGTAATTTCCCTCACACTGCCCCATACACTGCCCCCACACTGCCTCCATATAGTAAGAGGGATCTCAAGTCTCCCGGATGTTCAGGGAGTCTCCCTGACGCCTGCATGTAAAACAATATATCACGGAAATGGAGAGGCACTGGGGGGCTGATGGAGAGGCACTGGGGGATGATGAGAGGCACTGGGGGGCTGATAAGAGGCACTGGGGGGCTGATGAATGTAATAGAAAGTTCGTGAAAAAAAAAAAAAGAAAACCTCCCTGAAATGAGAACTGCACCTCCCTGAAATGAGTTTTCGCAGGTTGGGATGTCTGTAGTAATTTATATACTACATTACATATAGTTCCCCACTCCCCCATATAGTAATTTCTCCACATCTAGTTCCTCCATATAGTAATTTCCTCACACTGCCCCATATAGTACTTTCCCTCACACTGCCCCCATATAGTAATTTCCCCCACACTGCCCCATATAGTAATTTCCTCACACTGCCCCCATATAGTAATTTCTCCCACACTGCCCCATATAGTAATTTCCCTACACTGCCCCTCATATAGTAATTTCCTCACACTGCCCCATATAGTAATTTCTCCCACACTGCCCCATATAGTAATTTCCTCACACTGCCCCATATAGTAATTTCCCTCACACTGCCCCCATATAGTAATTTCCCCACACTGCCCCCATATAGTAATTTCCCTCACACTGCCCCCATATAGTAATTTCTCTCACACTGCCCCCATAAAGTAATTTCCCTCACACTGCCCCATATAGTAATTTCCCTCACAATGCCCCCATATAGTAATTTCCCCTACACTGCTCCATATAGTAATTTCCCCTACACTGCCTCCATATAGTAATTTCCCCTACACTGCCCCCATATAGTAATTTCTCTCACGCTGCCCACACAAAGCAATTTCCCTCACACTGCCCCATATAGTAAGAGGGATCTCAAGTCTCTCGGATGTTCAGGGAGTCTCCCTGACGCCTACATGTAAAACAATATATCACGGAAATGGAGAGGCACTGGGGGGCTGATGGAGAGGCACTGGGGGATGATGAGAGGCACTGGGGGGCTGATAAGAGGCACTGGGGGGCTGATGAATGTAATAGAAAGTTCGTGAAAAAAAAAAAAAAGAAAACCTCCCTGAAATGAGAACTGCACCTCCCTGAAATGAGTTTTCGCAGGTTGGGATGTCTGTAGTAATTTATATACTACATTACATATAGTAATTTCCCTCACACTGCCCCCATATAGTAATTTCTCCCACACAGTCCCCATATAGTAATTTCACGTACACTGCCCCATATAGTAATTTCCTCTACACTGCCTTCATAAAGTAATTTCCCTCACACTGCCCCCATATAGTAATCTCCCCCCCACACTGCTCCCATATAGTAATTTCCCTCACACTGCCCCCATATAGTAATTTCCTCGCGCTGCTCCATATAGTAATTTCCCATACACTGCCTCCATATAGTAATTTCCCCTACACTGCCCCCATATAGTAATTTCTCTCACGCTGCCCCCACAAAGTAATTTCCCTCACACTGCCCCATATAGTAATTTCCCTCATACTGCCCCATATAGTAATTTCCCCATACTGCCCCATATAGTAATTTCCCCCACACTGCCACATATAGTAATTTCCCTCACACTGCCCGCATATAGTAATTTTCCTCACACTGCCCCCATATAGTAATTTCTCCCACACTGCCCCATATAGTAATTTCCTCACACTGCCCCCATATAGTAATTTCCCCCACACTGCCCCCATATAGTAATTTCCTCACACTGCCCCCATATAGTAATTTCCCTCACACTGCCCCCATATAGTAATTTCCTCTCACACTGCCCCCATATAGTAATTTCCCACACTGCCCCCATATAGTAATTTCCTCACACTGCCCCCATATAGTAATTTCCCCACACTGTCCCCATATAGTAATTTCCCTCACACTGCCCCCATATAGTAATTTCCCCACACTGCCCCCATATAGTAATTTCCCCACACTGCCCCCATATAGTAATTTCCCCACACTGCCCCCATATAGTAATTTCCCTCACACTGCCCCATATAGTAATTTCCCCACACTGCCCCATATAGTAATTTCCCTCACACTGTCCCCATATAGTAATTTCCCCCACACTGCCCCCATATAGTAATTTCCCCCACACTGCCCCATATAGTAATTTTCCTCACACTGCCCCCATATAGTAATTTCCCTCACACTGCCCCCATATAGTAATTTCCCCACACTGCCCCCATATAGTAATTTCCCCACACTGCCCCCATATAGTAATTTCCCCTACAATGCTCCATATAGTAATTTCCCTCACACTGCCCACATATAGTAATTTCCCTCACACTGCCCGCATATAGTAATTTCCCTCACACTGCCCCCACAGAGTAATCTCCCCCACATTGCCCCCATATAGTAAGTTCCCTCACACTGCCCCCATATAGTATTTTCCCCCACACTGCCCCCATATAGTATTTTCCCCACACTGCCCCCATATAGTAATTTCCCCACACTGTCCCCATATAGTAATTTCCCCACACTGTCCCCATATAGTAATTTCCCCACACTGTCCCCATATAGTAATTTCCCTCACACTGCCCCCATATAGTAATTTCCCCACACTGCCCCATATAGTAATTTCCCCACACTGCCCCCATATAGTAATTTCCCCCACACTGCTCCCATATAGTAATTTCCCCACACTGCCCCTATATAGTAATTTCCCTACACTGCCTCCATATAGTAATTTCCCTCACACTGTCCCCATATAGTAATTTCCCTACACTGCCCTCATATAGTAATTTCCTCACACTGCCCCCATATAGTAATTTCCCCACACTGCCCCACATATAGTAATTTCCCTCACACTGCCCCCATATAGTAATTTCCCCCACACTGCCCCCATATAGTAATTTCCCCACACTGCCCCATATAGTAATTTCCCCACACTGCCCCATATAGTAATTTCCCCACACTGCCCCCATATAGTAATTTCCCCACACTGCCCCCATATAGTAATTTTCCTCACACTGCCCCATATAGTAAGTTCCCTCACACTGCCCCCATATAGTAATTTTCCCCACACTGCCCCCATATAGTAATTTCCCCACACTGCCCTCATATAGTAATTTCCTCACACTGCCCCCATATAGTATTTTCCCCACACTGCCCTCATATAGTAATTTCCCCACACTGTCCCATATAGTAATTTCCCTCACACTGCCCCCATATAGTAATTTCCCTCACACTGCCCCATATAGTAATTTCCTCACACTGCCCCCATATAGTAATTTCCCCACACTGCCCCATATAGTAATTTCCCTCACACTGCCCCCATATAGTAATTTCCCCACACTGCCCCCATATAGTAATTTCCCCACACTGCCCCCATATAGTAATTTCCCTCACACTGTCCCCATATAGTAATTTCCCCCACACTGCCCCCATATAGTAATCTTTCCCCACACTGCCCCCATATAGTAATTTCCCTCACACTGTCCCCATATAGTAATTTTCCCCACACTGTCCCCATATAGTAATTTCCCCACACTGCCCCATATAGTAATTTCCCTCACACTGCCCCCATATAGTAATTTCCCCACACTGTCCCATATAGTAATTTCCCCCACACTGCCCCCATATAGTAATTTCCCTCACACTGCCCCATATAGTAATTTCCCCTACACTGCCTTCATATAGTAATTTCCCTCACACTGCCCCCATATAGTAATCTCACCCTGCACTGCTCCCATGTAGTAATTTCCCCCACACTGCCCCCATATAGTAATTTCCCTCACACTGCTCCATATAGTAATTTCCCCCACACTGCCTCCATATAGTAATTTCCCCACACTGCCCCATATAGTAATTTCCCCACACTGCCCCCATATAGTAATTTCCCTCACACTGCCCCCATATAGTAATTTCCCCCACACTGCCCCATATAGTAATTTCCCCACACTGCCCCCATATAGTAATTTCCCCCACACTGCTCCCATATAGTAATTTCCCCCACACTGCCCCATATAGTAATTTCCCCACACTGCCCCATATAGTAATTTCCCTCACACTGCCCCCATATAGTAATTTCCCTCACACTGCCTCCATATAGTAATTTCCCCACACTGCCCCCATATAGTAATTTCCCCACACTGCCCCCATATAGTAATTTCCCCACACTGCCCCCATATAGTAATTTCCTCACACTGCCCCCATATAGTAATTTCCCCACACTGCCCCATATAGTAATTTCCCCACACTGCCCCCATATAGTAATTTCCCCCACACTGCCCCATATAGTAATTTCCCCACACTGCCCCCATATAGTAATTTCCCCACACTGCCCCCATATAGTAATTTCCCCACACTGCTCCATATAGTAATTTCCCCACACTGCCCCTATATAGTAATTTCCCTCACACTGCCTCCATATAGTAATTTCCCCACACTGCCCCCATATAGTAATTTCCCCACACTGCCCCATATAGTAATTTCCTCACACTGCCCCCATATAGTAATTTCCCCACACTGCCCCCATATAGTAATTTCCCCACACTGCCCCCATATAGTAATTTCCTCACACTGCCCCCATATAGTAATTTCCCTCACACTGCCCCATATAGTAATTTCCCCACACTGCCCCCATATAGTAATTTCCCCACACTGCTCCATATAGTAATTTCCCCACACTGCCCCCATATAGTAATTTCCCCACACTGCTCCCATATAGTAATTTCCCTCACACTGTCCCCATATAGTAATTCTCCCCACACTGCCCTCATATAGTAAGTTCCCTCACACTGCCCCCATATAGTAATTTTCCCCACACTGCCCCCATATAGTAATTTCCCCACACTGCCCCCATATAGTAATTTCCCCACACTGCCCCATATAGTAATTTCCCCACACTGCCCCCATATAGTAATTTCCCTCACACTGCCCCCATATAGTAATTTCCACCACACTGCCCCCATATAGTAATTTCCCTCACACTGCCCCCATATAGTAATTTCCCCACACTGCCCCCATATAGTAATTTCCTCACACTGCCCCCATATAGTAATTTCCCTCACACTGCCCCCATATAGTAATTTCCCCACACTGCCCCATATAGTAATTTCCTCACACTACCCCCATATAGTAATTTCCCTCACACTGCCCCCATATAGTATTTTCCCCAACACTACCCCCATATATTAATTTCCCTCACACTGCCTCCATATAGTAATTTCCCCCTACACTGCCCCCATATAGTAATTTCCCCCACACTGTCCCCATATAGTAATTTCCCTCACACTGTCCCCATATAGTAATTTCCCTCACACTGCCCCCATATAGTAATTTCCTCACACTGCCCCCATATAGTAATTTCCCCCACACTGCCCCCATATAGTAATTTCCCCACACTGCCCCCATATAGTAATTTCCCCACACTGCTCCATATAGTAATTTCCCCACACTGCCCCATATAGTAATTTCCCCACACTGCCCCCATATAGTAATTTCCCTCACACTGCCCCTATATAGTAATTTCCCCACACTGCCCCCATATAGTAATTTCCTCACACTGTCCCCATATAGTAATTTCCCCACACTGCCCCCATATAGTAATTTCCCCCACACTGCCCCATATAGTAATTTCCTCACACTGCCCCATATAGTAATTTCCCCACACTGCCCCATATAGTAATTTCCCTCACACTGCCCCATATAGTAATTTCCCTCACACTGCCCCCATATAGTAATTTCCCCACACTGCCCCCATATAGTAATTTCCCTCACACTGCCCTCATATAGTAATTTCCCCACACTGTCCCCATATAGTAATTTCCTCACACTGTCCCCATATAGTAATTTCCCCACACTGCCCCCATATAGTAATTTCCCTCACACTGCCCCATATAGTAATTTCCCTCACACTGCCCCCATATAGTAATTTTCCCTCACACTGCCCCCATATAGTAATTTCCCCACACTGCCTCCATATAGTAATTTCCACACTGCCCCCATATAGTAATTTCCCTCACACTGCCCCCATATAGTAATTTCCCCACACTGTCCCCATATAGTAATTTCCCCACACTGCCCCCATATAGTAATTTCCCTCACACTGCCCCCATATAGTAATTTCTCCTCACACTGCCCCCATATAGTAATTTCCCCACACTGTCCCCATATAGTAATTTCCCCACACTGCCCCCATATAGTAATTTCCCCACACTGCCCCATATAGTAATTTCCCCACACTGCCCCCATATAGTAATTTCCCCCACACTGCCCCCATATAGTAATTTCCCCCACACTGCTCCCATATAGTAATTTCCCCACACTGCCTCACATATAGTAATTTCCCCACACTGCCCCATATAGTAATTTCCCTACACTGCCCCCATATAGTAATTTCTCCCACACTGCCCCATATAGTAATTTCCCCACACTGCCCCCATATAGTAATCTCCCCCACACTGCCCCCATATAGTAAGTTTCCCTCACACTGCCCCCATATAGTAATTTCCCCACACTGCCCCCATATAGTAATTTCCCCACACTGCCCCCATATAGTATTTTCCCCACACTGCCCCCATATAGTAATTTCCCCACACTGTCCCCATATAGTAATTTCCCCACACTGCCCCCATATAGTAATTTCCCTCACACTGCCCCCATATAGTAATTTCCCCACACTGCCCCCATATAGTAATTTCCCCACACTGCCCCCATATAGTAATTTCCCCCACACTGCCTCCATATAGTAATTTCCCCACACTGCCCCTATATAGTAATTTCCCCACACTGCCCCATATAGTAATTTCCCTCACACTGCCCCCATATAGTAATCTTCCCCACACTGCCCCCATATAGTAATTTCCCCACACTGCCCCCATATAGTAATTTCCCCACACTGCCCCCATATAGTAATTTCCCCACACTGTCCCCATATAGTAATTTCCCCACACTGTCCCCATATAGTAATTTCCCCACACTGCCCCAATATAGTAATTTCCCCACACTGCTCCATATAGTAATTTCCCTCACACTGCCCCATATAGTAATTTCCCCCACACTGCCCCATATCGTAATTTCCCTCACACTGCCCCCATATCGTAATTTCCCTCACACTGCCCCCATATAGTAAGTTCCCTCACACTGCCCCCATATAGTTTTTTTCCCCACACTGCCCCCATATAGTAATTTCCCCCACACTGTCCACATATAGTAATTTCCCTCACACTGTCCCCATATAGTATTTTCCCCCACACTGCCCCGTATAGTAATTTTCCCCTCACACTGCCCCATATAGTAATTTCCCTCACACTGCCCCCATATAGTAATTTCCCCCACACTGCCCCCATATAGTAATCTTTCCCCACACTGCCCCCATATAGTAATTTCCCTCACACTGTCCCCATATAGTAATTTCCCCCACACTGCCCCCATATAGTTATTTCCCTTACACTGCCCCCATATAGTAATTTCCCTCACAGTGTCCCCATATAGTAATTTCCCCTACACTGTCCCATATAGTAATTTCCCCCACACTGCCCCCATATAGTAATTTCCCTCACACTGCCCCATATAGTAATTTCCCCTACACTGCCTTCATATAGTAATTTCCCTCACACTGCCCCATATAGTAATCTCACCCTGCACTGCTCCCATGTAGTAATTTCCCCCACACTTCCCGCATATAGTAATTTCCCTCACACTGCTCCATATAGTAATTTCCCTACACTGCCTCCATATAGTAATTTCTACCACACTGCCCCATATAGTAATTTCCCCCACACTGCCCCCATATAGTAAGTTCCCTCACACTACCCCCATATAGAAATTTCCCCACACTGCCCCCATATAGTATTTTCCCCCACACTGCCCCCATATAGTATTTTCCCCCACACTGCTCCATATAGTAATTTCCCCACACTGCCTCATATAGTAATTTCTACCACACTGCCCCATATAGTAATTTCCCCCACACTGCCCCCATATAGTAATCTCCCCACACTGCCCCCATATAGTAAGTTCCCACACACTGCCCCCATATAGTATTTTCCCCCACACTGCCCCCATATAGTATTTTCCCCCACACTGCACCCATATAGTATTTTCTCCCACACTGCCCCCATATAGTAATTTCCCCCACACTGCTCCATATAGTAATTTCCCCCACACTGCTCCATATAATAATTTCCCTCACACTGCTATCATATAGTATTCTCCCCCATTACATAATAAAGCATTTTTGAAAAAAATTATATTTTTGTGTCTCCCTTTTCTGAACGCCTTATTTTTTATTTTTCTGCTGATCTTGTGCAGGGGCTTGTTTTTTGCAGGAAGAGTTGATGTTTTTATCAGTACCATTTTTGGGTACATATGATTTTTCGATCATTTATTATTACACTTTATGGGGCATGGTGACCAAAAAATTGGTTGTATTGGCACAGCTTTTATTTATTTATTTTTACAGCATTCACCTTAGGGGTTAGGTCATGTGACCTAATATGTATATTTTTTCTTATTTATTTAAGTTTTACACAATAATAGCATTTTTTAAACCAAAAAAATGATGTTTCAATGTCTCCATTGTCTGAGAGCCATAGTTTTTTTTTTTTTTTTTAAACAATTGTCTTAGGTAGAGTCTCATTTTTTGTGGTATGATGTAATGGTTTGATTGGTACTATTTTGGGGAACATATGCCTTTTTGATCGCTTGCTGTAGCACTTTATGTGATGTTAGGTGATAAAAAAAATATTTTTTTACGGTGTTCACCTGAGGGGTTAGGTCATGTGATATTTTTATAGAGCAGGTTGTTGCGGTGATACCTAATATGAATACTTTTTTAAATTTACTTCACTTTAACACAATAATATCATATTTGAAACAAAAAAAATTGGAAAAAAATTTGATAATTGAAAAAAAAATTAAAATATTATTTTTTGAGCGATTTTCTTATGTAGGGGCTAAGTTTTTTGCGGGATGAGGTGACGGTTATTTTGGTAACATTTTGTGGGACATATGCCTTTTTGATTGCTTGGTGTTGCACTTTTTGTGATGTAAGGTGACAAAAATGGCTTTTTTTACACAGTTTTTATATTTTTTTTTATGGTGCTTATCAGACGGGGTGGATCATGTGATATATTTATAGAGCCAGTGGTTATGGATGCAGTAATACCTAATATGTGTATTTTTTCCTTTTTTTTCTATTTTTTATTATAAAATCATGGGAAAGGGGCGTTTTTTACTTTTTTTACTTGAAACGTTTTTTTTTTTTAATTAAAAACACTTTATTTAGCTTTTTTTTAAACTTTATTTCTGTCCCACTCTGGGACTTCCACTTTTGAGGGTCTAATCTCCTCTGCAATGCATTACAATACTTCTGTATTGTAATGCATTGCCTGTTAGTGTATTACTCTGAGTAATACACTACAGGTTGCCTAGGGGACCCAGCCTGAGGCTGGATCGCCTGGCCACCAGTAGATAGCAGGTACCGATGTCAGGCAAGGCATTAGGCAGCCTGTGCATGGAATCTGGCTGCCTTGTCCTGATGGGCTCCCTCACCTGCCGCATGCACCTAATAGTACGTCAAAATGCGGCAAGTCACTTGCCGCCATGACGTACTATTACGTTGTATGTCGGGAAGGGGTTCAACAATTAAATACTGTTTAAACTGCAGTTAACTCATTCTAATCCTGCCTGTAATTATATCACCTCTGTGTATAGCTAAGACATTCACTCCATTGACAATGAGTGATTGTCAAATCCATTCTTTCCTTGTATAATGACCTCTGCACAGGTCACAGTGCATGCCTAAAAAACGCTCCCATAGAAGTCAATGAGGTCCCCTCCTTTCCATTGTGTATATGGCTGCCATAAAGCAATGTTCTTAATGCTTTCTAAATGCTGCTAAGAATAGCTCAGGCAAGATGGCCACCCCCATAATGATGTTGAGGAAAATTTACAACCAGAAAGTAAAAAAACATTAGTAAAAAGGGACAAGTGCTACTATCTGTTTTTAACTTTCAGATAAAATTTTTGGTGACATGTTTCCTTTAAGACAATTTGTCAGAAAGAAGTTATGAATGTATGGGAGCTTGTTACACATCGACAGTAGATTCCAGAGAAGGCAGTTAAAAGAGGAAAGAGAGGACACACAATGGATGTTTATGAGATTTGCAGGCTTTCTATGGGAGATAGGGAAGGGGTTGAAATTTGAATATGGTGGGCCGGGTTTAGGAGAGAAGTTAACAGCAAAATATGAAGAGAAAGAGCAAATGGTTGTGTCATTTATAAGATAGCATATTGTGCTGAATCCTGGGACATGATGGGTAATCAGGAAGGTGAATAAAGCATGTGAACTGTACATGTGGGGCGGAAGGAGAGAGGGGCTGGTGTAGAAAGAATGGAATGGAGGTGTAACAAGGTGGTGACTGGAGAGGAAAAAACACATAATAAAATAGACAGACAATGAACATAACTGTAGATAAGGATGAAAATGTATAAGGGTGTTTTGTTTTACATACTTGCATTACATACCTTGTATCTTTGTATTATGTAAGATAAAGTACAAGTTGTCAAGAACCGTCTCAGACCCACCTAGATAAGTAAAAGCTCTTAAAAGAATCACTAAGTACTGGGATAGGTCATCAATATTTGATCAGTAGGGGTCTCACTCCCGCCAACAAGCTTTTTGAAGAGGTTGTGGTGCTCCTGTGAACGCTGCAGTCTTTCAATCTCATCCTAGACCAATGTTCATTGGTCACATGGCCTAGGTAAAGCTCAGATCTATTCAAATGAATAACCCTGCAATACCAAGCACAGCCACTATACAATTTACAGAGACTCTTTAAACATCTGATCGTGAGGGTGCAAAGAGTCACCCCCCACCAATCAGATAGTGATGAACTATCTTAAGGATAGGCCATCAATATCAAAATCTCAGACAAACCCTTTAAACGTTGAATTCAGGTGTTCCTATTCTACTGCCACAGTTGTATAAAATCCAGCACCTAGCCATGCAGTGTGCCTTTTCAAACATTTGTGAAAAAATTATTTGCTTTAGAGAACTCACAGAATTTGAGCTTGGTACTGTAATAGTACAGTGTTGCAACAAGTCCACAATCAACTGTGTGTTAGGTATGCCCCCTAGTGATGAGCGGCAGGGGCAATATTCGAATTCGTGATATTTCGCGAATATTTAGGCGAATATTCGCCATATATTCGAAAATTCGCAAATTCGTAATCTCCAGACAATATTTTCTTGTTTGCAAAAATTCGCATAAAAATTCGCATAAAAATTCGCATACATTAGCATAAAAATTCGCATAAATTAGCATAAAAATTCGCATAAACTGGCATTTAAAAGATACCTTTTAAATACCAGCTTATGCGAATTTTAATGCTAATTTATGCGAATTTTTATGCGAATTTTCGCAAACAAGAAAATAATGACATTATTTTCTTGCATGCGAAAATTTTCATATAAAAAATTAGCATAAAGCGAATATTCGCAATTGCGATTATATTTTGCGATATTCTAAATATTCGCGAATTCTCGAAGTGCTGATATTCGCGATTAAAATTCGCAATTCGAAAATTCGTGATCAACACTAATGCCCCCTGCCCTTCTCCTATCCCTTAAATGCATGGACACCACATCACTCACCGTGCCATCCAGTGTCCTGATCACTGGCGTCCTCTCTCTATTCTGCTGCCTCCATGTTCTCCATGCTCCCTTAGGACGCACACATGTTCCCCTCCAGCCTCTTAAATGGCCAGTGGGCAGGCTTCCAAATCCTTTCTCAGCCAATGGTTGAGGGTATCTATGTATTCAAGGCACCCTCTCCAGCAGAATGGTGCCTGAGGTGTTTGATAGTCTAATGCTATTGTGATTTACCTGCCTTTATCCTGCATTATTTCTTGTCTGTGTTCCTGCTGTGTTCCAAGTCCTGTTTCCATCCTACCTGTGTGCTCCTCCAACTAGATCTCTAAAACCTGGATTCAAGCCTTAGTGACTTTACAGATAGTAACTGCGGTCAGGGGTGGATTAAGTGCATCATAAGCCCAGGACTGTCTACATTACTCAGGCCCCCTCCTCCTTCTTGCTGTGCTGCTCCTCTAACCTCCTCTTCTTCCAGCTAGAATGCTGCAGTGCATCAAGAGGGAGGAAACGGGGACTGTCAGAAGCTGAAAGTGTGCATTTCTAGTCCAGCCACACTCCTTACTGGGACAGTGCAGTGCTTGGCGCAGCTAAATTCATTGTGCGCATGTGGATGTTTGGGGCAGCACTGGGCCCCAAAGAGATTTTGGGCCCGTGGCTGCCAACCGAAAACGCCCTTTTTATAATCCACTATTGCCTGTGGTTTTCCTGTTTTTTTGGTATGTTTTCTGTCTGCTAACTACACCGGGAATGTCCCAGGAGGTTGCAGCCTGATTGCTTCCTTGCAGCAATGTCCAGATCCCTGTATAGGTGAATGCCATGGAAGCGCAAGAATAATGTCCTTAGGTTTTAGCCCAAAGTCAAACCTGTTAGTTTACAAAATGGGTTCATACTCGCTGATCCACAACACTGTGAGTGGTATTACTACAAACTGGAAGCCATTAGGGATGATAGCAACTCAGCTGTAAAGTTTGAGGGAGGAGGGATAATGGTATGGGTTCCTTTTTCAGGGCTAGGACTCTTAGTTCCAGTGAAGGGAAACCTTAATGCTTCATCATACTAAGACATTTTAGACAATTGCATGCTTCCAAATTTGTGGAAACAGTTTGTCAGCCTTTTTCTGTTCTGGCATGACTGTGATATGGTGCACAAAGTCCATAAATGCATGGGTAAGTTTAGTATGGAAGAATTTGACTGGTCTGCAAAGTCCTGCCCCCAACCCCACTGAGAACCTTTAGGATGAAATAGAACAGAGATTGTGAGTCCTTTCATCCAACATCAAGGTATGACCCCACAAATGTTTTTCTGGATAAACGGCCAAAAATTCACAGACATACTAAAAAACTGTACAAAGCCTATTCTTAACAGTGAAAGCTGTTTTAGCTACAAGGTGGGAACAACTCCATATTAATACCGATAGATTTAGAATGAGTTGTCAAAAAAGCTTCTAAAGGTATAATGTGTAGGTGTCACAATAAGTGCATTACCACATGTAGCTACACATGTCAGATTTGAAAAATTGGTCTCAGTCCTTAACCACTTCCCGACTAACCATTCACTATAAAGGTCCTGGGCGGTTGGGTTTATGTCTGATCGGACATTTTAGAACGTCCTTTAAGAGATAGCAGCTGCACGGTAATCCTGCAGCTGCCGATCGGGGGGACCGCTGTCAGTGACAGCAGGGGACCCCAGAGAGAAGGCAGGGACCATTCCTGGGTGTCCCTGCTGTACACACAGCGCTGAACGAGTGTTGTGTATAAAGATCAGGAAGCGCTATGCCGCTTCCTGTTCCGGCCCCGTGGTCATGTAATTGCTGGGGCCAGGGGAGTGCAGGAGCTGGCAGATCTTCCATAAACCACCATCAGCCCTGCAGTGAAGCTGTACAGCATAGTATAGTGCTGTACAGCCTCTCTGGGGGTGTATTTCCCCTGTAACTGGGGCTACTATGTCAGCCCCAGTTACAGGAGAAATCAATAGTGAATAAAAAATATATATATATAAATTAAATGCCTCCCTAGAGGTCTTGTATGACCTTATGAGGGACATAATTCTAGCTTGCATCATTCTCAAAGTGCAGCATTTCTAAGTGCACTAGAGATATTCAAGAGATACTCAGGAGGTAATCTGGAGGTGAGTACAATCTATTAAGTTTTGTTTAACATATCTTCTTGCATTAAAATGGCAGACCTGATAAAGTGCAGGAATTGCTGTGCTTTCATTTCTTGTTTCACTCTTCGCAGGTTTGGATGCTGTCTGATCTGCAGACAGTTCTCCATAATGACAAACTCAGGCTTGGAATGTTGCAATGCCACTGCCACAAAGGCCCCCCAGAAATGGAAGATGGGTTACTGTAGGTTCTGGTAGACTTAGAGCTGTTGATAGAAGACATGTCCCACAGTTGGTGGCTCTCTGTAATTCATTTGTAGCACTTTCAGAATGCAAGAGCAACATGGAGGATGGCTCAGGCACAGTGGGCGAGGAACAATCATTTCCTATGCCTAAGGTATGCAAGACTACTGACAAAGACAAAAAGGATATAGTGAGTACTAATAGTAAGCAGCTATTGGTGGGCGATTCTATCATAAGAGGTGTGAAGTTTGATGAAAATGGTTTTGTGAGATGTCTCCCTCGTGCTACTGCCAGCAGGGACAGACGACGTATCCTTAACATTATTAAGCAAGCAAAAATGGAAAAGGAGGTGGATGTTATTGTCCATATTGGGACAAATGATCTGGCTTGCAATGAAGTTTCAAAGGTGAAGGAAGATTTTCACACACTTGGTAATGATATACGGGAGATTGCATCGACTGTCTCATTTTCTGCAGTTCTGCCTGTGCATAACCGTCAGCATGACAAGCAGTTGCGTATTAAGGAATTCAATGCATGGCTTGGTGAATGGTGTTTGAACCAGGGATTTGGCTTTGTGTCTCATGTTGGCTCTAGCTGGAATGGAAAAGAACTGTACAAGAAAGATGGTTTGCATCTTTCTCTCAAGGGAACGAATGTCCTCAATGAACAGTTCAAAGTTTTTGCTAAGGAACATTTAAACTAGGAAAGGGGGCACAAAAGAGACAATCCATCAGTTCGGCTGCCCCCGAAAAACAATGCCAGAAGATGCCAGGAGCTGATAGGATAAGAAATGACAAGCTGAGAGTCTTGTCTACAAATGCTCGCAGTTTAGGGAATAAGATCAACGAACTTGAGTCTGTAATGGCATCTGAGAATATAGATTTAGTGGCTGTTACTGAGACATGGTTCAATGAGAGTAATGACTGGGACATAACAATACCTGGCTTCTCTCTATATAGGAAAGACAGAGAAGGCAAGAAAGGGGTGGAGTGGCCCTATATGTGAAAGATAGCATAAAATCTAATCTAATACAAGCCAGCGAAACCAATTTAGAGTCAGTTTGGGTTACGTTGCAGCTTGGTAATCATAAGGTAACTCGTGTAGGTGTCATATACAGACCACCAAGCCAAGTCAAAGAATTGGATGATCTACTAGTTGAGGAAATGGCTAAAATGACATTGAAAGGGGAAGTTGTCATTATGGGAGACTTTAATCTTCCTGATATAAACTGGAAAACCAAAATAGCTAGTTCTGCCAGGAGTACAGACATTCTAAATTCCCTACTGGGATTATCTCTACAGCAAGTAGTTGAGGAGCCAACCCGGAAGGAGGCCATTTTAGACTTGGTGTTCACAAATGGCAATTTGGTATCTGATATCACTGTAGGGGAAAGCTTAGGATCCAGTGATCACCAGTCAGTGAGGTTTACTATAAGTACAGTGACTGAGTCACTCCACACAAAAACAAAAGTTTTAGATTTTCGGAAAACAGACTTTTCTAAAATGAGATCAGTGGTATACGAGTCCCTATCAGACTGGAACAATTTCAATGGAGTCCAAGAGAAATGGGACTACTTAAAATTGGCACTACTGAAGGCAACAGAAAAGTGCATTAGGCTTGTCAGTAAAGGCAAAAAGGAAGAGACCACTGTGGTACTCAGCAGAAGTGGCCAAAATCATTAAAAACAAAAAGATGGCATTTAGCAAGTATAAAAACACCCAAAACGAGGATGACAGGGAAATCTATAAGATGAGGCAGAGAGAGGCCAAGCAAGTTATAAGAGCTTCTAAAGCTCAGGCAGAAGAGAAATTAGCTCAGTCGGTGAAAAAGGTGATAAGACATTCTTCAGATACATAAATGAAAAAAGGAAATTAAAACAAGGAATTACCAAATTAAAAACAAAAGAAGGAAGGTATATGGAAGAGGATAAAGAACTAGCTGACTGCCTCAATGAATACTTCTGTTCAGTTTTTACAAAGGAAAATGAAGGAGAAGGACCTCAGTTAGGGAGGAAGACTAATGAATCCTTTGATGCATGTGTCTTTACAGAGGAAGAGGTTCTAAGTCAGCTGTCCAAAATTAATACAAATAAATCACAGGGGCCTGATGGGATACACCCAAAGCTATTAAAAGAGCTTAGAGGTGTACTAGCAAATCCATTAACAGATTTATTTAGCCAATCACTGGTAACAGGTGTCGTCCCAGAAGATTGGAAATTAGCAAACGTTGTGCCAATTCACAAGAAAGGTAGTAGAGAGGAATCAGGCAACTATAGGCCAGTAAGCCTGACATCAATAGTGGGGAAATTAATGGAAACCATACTCAAGGAGAGGATTGTGGAACATCTAAAAACCCATGGGTTGATTGATAAAAAACAGCATGGGTTTACTTCAGGGAGATCATGTCAAACTAATCTTATTGACTTTTTTGATTGGGTGACTAAAATAATAGATGGCGGAGGTGCAGTAGACATCGCTTATCTGGACTTTAGTAAGGCATTTGATACTGTCCCACATAGAAGGCTTATCAATAAACTGCAGTCTTTGAGCTTGAGCTCACATATTGTTGAATGGATTAGGCAGTGGCTGAAGGACAGAAAACAGAGGGTTGTAGTCAATGGAGTATATTCAGACCATGGTATTGTTACCAGTGGGGTACCTCAGGGATCTGTTCTGGGACCCATATTGTTTAATATCTTTATCAGCGAAATTGCAGAAGGCCTCAATGGTAAGGTGTGTCTTTTGCTGATGACACAAAGATTTGTAACAGGGTTGATGTTCCTGGAGGGATACACCAAATGGAAAAGGATTTAGGAAAACTAGAGGAATGGTCAAAAATCTGGCAACTAAAATTTAATGTCGATAAGTGCAAGATAATGCACCTGGGGCGTAAAACCCAAGAGCACAATATAAAATCGGTGATACAGTACTAACCTCAGTATCTGAGGAAAGGGATTTAGGGGTCATTATATCAGACGACCTAAAGGTGGGCAGACAATGTCATAGAGCAGCAGGTAATGCCAGCAGAATGCTTGGGTGTATAGGGAGAGGCATTAACAGTAGAAAGAGGGAGGTGCTCGTGCCGCTCTACAGAGCACTAGTGAGACCTCATTTGGAGTATTGTGTGCAGTACTGGAGACCATATCTGCAGAAGGATATTGAAACTTTGGAGAGAGTTCAGAGAAGAGCTACTAAACTAGTACATGGATTGCAGGACAAAACTTACCAGGAAAGGTTAAAGGACCTTAACATGTATAGCTTGGAAGTAAGAAGAGACAGAGGGGATATGATAGAAACTTTTAAATACATAAAGGGAATCATCACGGTAAAAGAGGAGAAAATATTTAAAAGAAGACAAACTGCTACAAGAGGACATAGTTTTAAATTAGAGGGGCAAAGGTTTAAAAGTAATATCAGGAAGAATTACTTTACTGAGAGAGTAGTGGACGCATGGAATAGCCTTCCTGCAGAAGTGGTAGCTGCAAATACAGTGAAGGAGTTTAAGCATGCATGGGATAGGCATAAGGCCATCCTTCATATAAGATAGGGCCTGGGGCTATCCATAGTATTCAGCATATTGGGCAGACTAGATGGGCCAAATGGTTCTTATCTGCCGACACATTCTATGTTTCTATGTTTCTATAAAGTGCAAAATAAAAAAAATAAAATAATGAAAATAATAAAGTGTTTTATAAAAAAAAATTCAAAAAGGTTTCACATGTAAAAAAAACAAATTTACCCAGTTAAGTCATTTAAAAATGTTAACAATGGAAATAAAAAAAAAATAGACATATTTGATATTGCCACGTCTGTGAAGGCCAGCTCTATAAAAA
Organism: Bufotes viridis; assembly: GCA_033119425.1. Taxonomy (NCBI): domain Eukaryota; kingdom Metazoa; phylum Chordata; class Amphibia; order Anura; family Bufonidae; genus Bufotes; species Bufotes viridis. Next base: position 138,223,317 of record CM065593.1, on the reverse strand, counting down.
TATCACATGATCTACCCCATCAGGCTAATGCCGTAAAAAAAAACATTAGCCAAAACTGCTTTTTTATTTAGCTCACCTCCCAAAAAACATAATGTTAATCGATCAAAAAGTCGTATATATCCCAAAATGGTAGCAATAAAAACATCACCTCATCCCACAAAAAAGTGACCCCCCCCCCCCACAAGACCATAGCCAGAAAAATTTATTTGGCTCTAAGAAAATTGCAACACAAAAACATGATTTATTTTTTCAAAAAATGCTGTTATTGTGTAAAACGTTAAAAATATATGTTAACAATGAAAACATCACCTCATCCCACAAAAAAGAAGACTACAGCCAGAAAAATTAAAAACATATGGCTCTAAGAAAATGGCAACACAAAAACATTATTTTTTTTCTAAAAATGTTCTTATTGTGTAAAACATGAAAATATAAAATAAAATAGACATATTTGTTTTCGTTGCATCCGTAATGACCAGATCTACAAAAATATCACATGATGTACCCCATCAAGTGAATGGTATAAATAAAAATATAGAAAAATGACACCAAAAAGCTTTTTTTGTGAGTCCACTTCCCAAAAAATGAAATAAAAAGCTACCAGAAAGCCAAATGTACCCCAAAATGGTGCCAATAAAAACTACAGCTTGTCCTGCAAAACATTAGTCCTCAGGCAACTCAGTCAACAAAAAAATTAAAAACTTATCGGTCTTAAAAACCATGACAGAAAATTCCATGTTAGAAAATCCAGATGCCGTGCCTTCCCTTCTGAGCCCTGGCGTATCCCTAAATAACAGTTTATGGCCACAATTGGGGTGGGATATTCTCCTGTTATCTTTTGTGAAAAAGAAAATTTGGGCCTAAAGCACCATTTTCTTGTAAAAAAATATATAATTTTTCATTTTCACAGCCAAGGGTTATAAATTCTATGAAACACCTGTTGGCTCAAAGTGCTCGCTACACCTCTTAAAAATACCTTAGGCGGTGTAGTTTACAAAATGTGGTCACTTTTTGGGTGTTTTCACTGTGGGGGTACCTCAGGGTCTCTCTTCAAATGCAACATAGCGACCTAAGACTATTCCAGCAAAATCATCCCTTCAAAAATCATATGGCGCTCCTTGCCTTCTGTGCCCTGCCGTGTGCCCATACAGCGATATACGACTACATACAGAATGGGGTGTTTCTGTAAACTGCAGAATCAGGGTAATAAATATTGAAGTTTGTTTTGTTGTTAACCCTTGATGTGTTACAGGAAAAAATTGATAATTCCTTGCTTTAATTCCTGTGGAATACTAAAAGGTTTAATAACATTTTTAGAGCTAGTTTTAAATAGTTTGAGGGCTGTAGTTTCTAAAGTGGGGTATTTATTGGTGGTTTATATTAAGTGAGCTCTTCAAAATGACTTCAGAACTTTTTTCTTAAAAATTTCTAAAATTGCTTCTAAAATTCTAAACCTTCTGACATCCTAAAAAAATAAAATTACACTACCAAAATGATGCCAACATAAAGTAGACGTATGGTGAATGTTAATGAGTATATTATAAGGAATCACTAACTGTCTCAAAAGCAGAAAGATTCAAATTTAGAAAACAGTGATTTTTTTAAAATTTTCATGAACCTTTAGATTTTTTTATAATTAAAGGTGAAATATATTGACTCAAATTTACCATTACCAATCTCTGAATGGCTTGGATAAGTGAAAGCATTCCAAAGTGATTACTACATAAAGTGATATATGGCAGATTTGGAAAATTAGGCCTGGTCAGAAAGGGGGCAAATGGCCTGGAAGTGGTTAAGGTCAAAACTGAATCTCTCCTTAAGTAGTTAATAATCTAAAATGTGTGAGCTCACTAACTGCTGAAAAAGGCTTGGCCAGTTTCGTATACTGATGACTAGGGTTGAGCGAACCCAAACTGCAAAGTTTGGGTTTATACCGAACTTTGGGAGTTCGGCTTCCCAGACCAGAACCCAGACTTTTTCACTGAAGTTCGGGTTTGTGTTTGGTGTTCGGGTAATTTTATTATTTTCCATTATAACATGGTTATAACGGAAAATAATAGCATTCTTAAGATAGAATGCTAAATAAAATGGCCATTGAGGGGGTTAAAAATAATAAAAAAAACTCACCTCATCCACTTGATCATCCACTTGATCTTCTTTATTCTTTTCTGCAGGACCTGCAAAAGGACCTGCAGTGTCTTAAGAATGTTATTTCCCGGTGTAACCATGTTATAACGGAAAATAATCGGGTCCCCATTGACTTTAATGAGGTCCAGGTTCGTGGTCAAGTTCGGGTACGGAACTCAAACTTTTACCTTAAGTTTAGCCGAACCCGGTGAACCTGAACTTCCATAGGTTCGCTCATCCCTACTGATTACCTATTCTCAGGATGGGTCATCAATATCAGATCAAATCGGTGTTTTGACTCCTGGCACTCCCGCTGTTCAGCTGTTTATAGAGAACGCGGAGCTTGTACAAGAGATGCCTTCTCTCTACTGTTTACCTGCTGGTCATCAACATCACAGCGGTGAGCAGGTGTAATTGCAGCTCCTCTATCCCCATTAACTTCAATGGGAGGGATCAGTTACTCTCTATGTTCTTCTTCCCGTTGAAGTGAATGGGGACGGAGAAACTGCAATTACACTTGCTCACTGCTGCTATGGTGAGGCTGAGCAGCTAAACAGTGAAGAGAAAGCAGCTCTCATAAGAATGAGTGTTGCATTCTCTTCAAACAGCTGATCGTGGGGGTGCCAGGAGTCGGTCACCCACCGATCTGTCATTAGTGTTAGGCTAATCGAGCTTCGGATTCAAGATCCGAAGTCATTTAGTTCAAGACTTTGTTTGAATGCTGTACGGATTTCCATCTCTGTATTGGATTTAAATGTATGGACTCCGGCAAGTGAAAGTCATTTCCACCAAAGACTTCGGACTTCGATTTTTAAACTTAAAAAACAATATAAAACATGTATCCGAAGTCAGCTTCGCATTTTACCTCGTTGGAGCTCATAAATTTTAATTCTGTATGGAGACAGGTACAGTATTAAAATGAAGTTTTGAACCAATTGACTTCGGATCTTGGATGTGAAGCTTGATTCGCTCAGTACCATTGATAACCTATCCTGAGAATAGGTCATCAATATTGGAAACTGGCCAACCACTTCAAGCATTGCTGGGCCATTTCTTCTGTGACAGAGCTGCAAATTATCTGCAGACGTAACTGGACTGGATTTCTTCTTTACAGCAGGAGCACACGGCACCATTGGTTGCTATAATCTATACCAGTGTATTACTGTAGTGCAGCGCCGGCAGGGAGCGCACGGCGTCATAGCAACCAATGATGCCGTGCGTTCCTGCTGTAAAGAAGAAATCCAGTCCTGGTTACCACGGACTGGTCACGTCCGGGTTTAACGGATGTGTGCATCTAGCCTTAAATGCTAAATTTCTAACAGCACGAAGCTGCCACTATGAGGAGCTTACTCAAGATTGATTACATTAGTTTCCCATTGAAGTGAACTGAATATTTATCCTATCATCAGTAAATTTCCCTTAGTAACAACTTTAGATAGGCATATATTTGACTGTGAAATCCATTAGGGATTGAAACTAATCAGCACAGAACTGCTCAAAGAATGGTGTAGTTCCCAGGATGGATAGGATAATCTGCCAGTAGCTGTGATGACATCATCTTCCGCATCACTAGTAGAGTTGAGCCAACACCTCGAAGTTCGAGTTCCCCGGATTCAGTCAAACTTCGCCCCAAAGTTCGAGTTCGGGACCCAAACTTGACCCCAAAGTCAATGGGGACCCGAACTTTGGGGCACTTAAATGGCTCTAAAAAAGTCCTGGAAAGGGCTAGAGGGCTGGAAAATGAAGCAAAATGGAGGTACGAGTAGGACAAGTGCCCTGCAGACAAAGTTGGATAGGGAAATGACTTAAAATAACATAAAATACATACAAATTAAAAATAAAAGTTCTAAACCTGAACAAAAGTGAGAGACAGTGGCACCTGCCACCCCGCAAACAGAGGATGTGGCAGCAACGCCACCACATCTTTCATCGTCACTAAGCATCTCCACACTATCCCATGGAAGCGTTCAGCTGTCCATCTCCCAAACACTGGAGAGAAAGAGAAATAGAAAGAGGAAGTGCCCCCCTACCCACAAGCGATCCCTGACCCTGAATGCCAGGATTTCAAAATTCCTGGTCCTTTGAAATGCTGTCATTCTGTCTGGTGGAGATGGATGGAGACTTTTAAAATACTTATGGCGGTGCTTGTCCCACAGTACGTGGTTCTCAGCCGCCACTACTTTTCCAGGCGAGCCATCCCTTCCCTGCACAACCAAATGGAGGACAAAATCAGGTGTGCACTGCGCAACGCCATCAATGGCAAGGTCCACATAACCACCAATACGTGGATCGGTAAGCATGGGCAGGGAAGTTATATTTCCCTAACAGCACATTGGGTAAATGTAGTTGCGGCTGGGGCTGAGGCAGAAAGCAGTTTGGCGCATGTCCTAACGCCCCCGAGAATTGCCGGGCATTTCTCTTTGCCTCCTGCTGCCTCCTCCTCCTACTCGGCTTCCGCCTCCTCTACAACCTCCTAATCCGCTCAGTGTAAAACCTTCACCACCAACATCAGCACAGCCAGGGGGAAACGACATCAGGCTGTTCTGAAACTCATCTGTTTGGGGGACAAACCCCACACCGCGCAGGAGCTGTGGACAGGCATGGAACAACAGACCGATGAGTGATTGGTGCCACTGAGTCTTAAGCCAGGCCTAGTGGTGTGCGATAATGTGTGAAATCTCGTAGCAGCTCTGGGCCTAGCCGGTTTGACACACATCCCATGCATGGCGCATGTGCTGAATTTGGTGGTGCAGAAGTTCCTGAACACCCGACAGTGAAAATCAATTCAGTTAATCCAGCTCTTAGATTCTGGTGGGACGAATTCACTTTTATTGGTGCTCAAGGACCCCTGCAGCCTGAGCTGTAGATGTGACAGGCAAATAATTTTATAAAATTTTTCGGTTAGATTGCTGGGTAACATTTCCACGGTTATTATAAATCGTAACAGAAACTATACTGGGAACATTTTAAAAAGAGAAAATTAACCCGACCAGCTACCCCCCCCCCCCCCACACCTCCCCTTTCACTCAAACACTCATTAATGCCCATTCATAAACTATTTACAAATTTACTTATAAACATATTTAAATAACTATAAGTCAAATAAACTAAATAACTAAACAAAACCATATACATGCCTTACCCTTAACTTACCTAAGGCCAGACAAGAACAAGTGGCTCAGAGGTTGGGTTCATGCTCCAACATACGCCAGGCAACCCTAGCTCTGTGCCCAAAATGAAGGTTTTTTTCACCAACAATGTCACAGTTGTATTTATCAGAAATGCAGCATAGGATCCTAATGTGCTACCTAGCACAAAAACTGTGTTTTTTGCAAACAACTATGTAAATGCAGTATTTCACGGTTTTATTGGAATATCAGAAATGCATTGTAGGCTGCTAATGTGCTATCTAGCACAAAAACTGTGTTTTTTGCATACAACTATGTTAATGCAGTATGTTACGGTATTATTGGAATATTAGAAATGCAGCGTAGGACGCAAATTTTCTATCTAGCACAAAAAAATTTGCTTTTATATAGCAGCAATGTAACTGCAGTATGTAACAGTTTAATTGGACTGTCAGAAAAGCAGCATAGCCCATAAATTTACTATCTAGCAAACAGGGTCATCTTTGACGCGGGGCAAAAGGGGCAGCTGCCCAGGGCCCAGTTGCTCCTGGGGGCCCGCCACCCAAGGCAGCTCCGTTTCCCGACTCAGTCCTATCATTCACTATGCGAGCGGCATGTGGCTCGCATTAGTGTCAGTCTGCGGCCAGTGCAGTGCAGTGCTCCTCTTCCTCCTCCTCCCACCCCTGCCCTTGCGTATGTACGCTGCGCTGCCTCTGCCTGCTCCACATTCTCCTGCCGCCTCAACTAGCAAAAGTGTCCCACACAGGTCCGGACCATCACCATCAGAGTTACTCACCTCTATCTGTAAGTCACTGGAGTAGTGTGCACGGCATGACGGCAGGAGCGCTTTTCTGAAGGAACTGTCTGAAATTGAATGGCTGTAGACTGGCAAAAAAGGGCAATTAAGGACTGTATGCACACGCAGTCTCAGTCCACACCACACCCCTGCCTTGCAGCCTCACAGGAGTACAGTACAGGACCAGTCCAGTATGTGTATGGCATAATTAGGTTGGCAATTGGCATGTGGCAATAATAATGTGTCTGCTGGCCTGCCTGGTGGTAAAGACCTCTGTCAACTCATGTGTCATCCCAATTATGTCATTGCCAACTCAAATATGCCATGCACATACTGGACTGGTCCTATACTGCCAGATTAGCAACCATACACTATTGCTGCTCAATGTACACATATAACCAATAACCCCATACAGTGTTCACATAATGATAATACTGCCATAATATAACACCAACATACTGCCTAGGCTACTTTCACAGTTGCATTGTGAGTATCCGGCAGGTAGTTCCGTCTCTGGAACTACCCGCCGGATCAGTCATACCGCATGACTGAAAGCATTTGGAGATGGATCAGGATGCTAATTCATCTCACAAATGTATTGCAAGTGCGGATCTGTTTTCAGACAGAGAGACAGACTCGTCTTGATTTTTTTTTCAGTTTTAAAGGTCTGCACATGCGCAGACCAGAAGGGCGGTTCCGTCGTTGTGGTATTCGTAATGCCAGATCCGCCACTAATACAAGTCAATGGGAATTAATGCCGGATCCGGCATTCCGTCATGCGTTCCAGAATTTTGTACGGAGATAAAATCGCAGGATGCTGCGGTATTATCTCCGTCTTGAAATGTCAAAAAGACTGAACTGAAGACAGGATGCATCCTGAACGGATTGTTCTCCATTCAGAATGCATGGGGATAAAACTGATCAGTTATTTTCCGGTATAGAGCCCCGACGAAGGAACTCTATGCCAGAAAACAAAAACGCAAATGTGAAAGTACCCTTAACACCAACATTACATAATTTGTGTTTTAAGTTCAGCGTCTAAAGTTTGGGTTATTGACGAATCCCGTTATGGATTCTGCTACCAGGGACCATAAGGATTCTGAATTCCGTTATGGTCCGTGGTAGCAGAATCCATAACGGGATTAGTCGATAACCTGAACCCGAACTTTAGACGCTGAACTTAAAACACAAGTTCGCTCAACACTACTTATGAAAGCGGTCATCAGTATGCAGAAGGTGCAGGGAGCAATAAGTCTGGCGCTCCACAAGCTGTACTATCCTCTCCTTGGTCTTCTTCTGGGCGACGTCCATTCAGAGTGCAGCGTGGACCAGAAAAAGATCAGAGCCTGGCTGTGTGTATCTGTCCCTGTAAGTGTAGGCTGTGGGAAGGCGGGATCCAGGGGGCCCGAGTAAATTCTTGCCCAGGGTCCAATCAATATTAAAGACATCCCTGCTAGCAAAATAAGTGTGCTTTTTTATAGCAGCAAGGTAACTGCAGTATTTAACGGTTTTATTGGACTGTCAGATATGCAGTGCCTGTGGCAGACAGATAAAAAATCTCTTTAGGTCACAAAAATTTGTGACAGACTAATGTAATTGAATAATTTTCCCTGCCAGGTATGCACTGCAGGCAGCAGGGGTACTTGACCAGCCAAAAAAGGGAATTTGTCCTGCACTGAGCTACGAGAACAGAATTAAAGTAATGTCCCTAGCAAACATGCAGTTTACATGTAGTTGAAAGTGCACTGCACTTGCAAAAATGGCCTCCGACGCCCAACGAACTAGCAGATGGATTAAAAGTTATTTTTCTGTGTCACTCGGCTAAGGGCTGGGCACAGAAATTTAGCATAGCACCTTTAATAACTCACTGAGGACGAGGTCGGTTATACAAGAGACTTCGAAACGCGTATGGGGACATTATCCTAACCTTCGTGACACGAGAATTGCAAGTGCGCACTAAAGAACTATAAGATTGGCCAATCTGGAACGTGACTCTAAGTTCCAACCACGTTAAATTACTGGGAGACTGTTGAGCACGCACACGAGGAGACGCTAGGGTGGAGTGAAGCCAGCTGGAGAGCCCGACTGCACGAGGCGCGATATCAAGCGAAGTGCGGTAAAGACGGGTCAGAAGACAGGGTAAGAGATCGAACAAAGCGATCATTTAAAGGTAGGAGGAGGACTCTATTTGAATGGTGGGACGCCACCAATGCTTTGATGCGTGACCGATACCTGTACTGACTTATATACAGGTTGTCAAACCCTGATGGGAACATTCCTAACTTAAACATTCCTAACCTGAACAACTTCAATTGAAGAGCATCCACGCCTTTATCGGCCTTTGCTTGGCTCTCTTCTATTAGTCCGTTATATTTTATCTAACTGGTCTGGGCCGATATATTTTTATCTCTTTTTATTTCATTTTATCTTAACTTTATTTTATATGTCATTTTATGTGGAATTTTCCTGTACTTATTTGTATATGTTTATTAAATTTGAATAATTGCGATCCAGCACCCCAGAGTTTGAGTGCCATATCCTCCATTTAGATTGTATTGTTTTTCCTCGATACTTAGGAGCTTGTATCAACGGATATAGAGCACCATTTTAGTCCAATTTACACACTGGTGGAGCCACCTATCCATTATTGAAAAAGATTATGTATTTCTAATTTCTATTTTTATTATTATTGAATCATTATCACCATTATTATTAGGATTTTTGAAATCATGTCTGTACTTCATTTTTGCTTAGATCTTAGCTATAGCATTTTACCACAGCACTTATAAATTTTTCTATCATGATTTATCTTATTTACAGTGATTATTTTATTAGTGTTTTGGATTACTGACTTATATTATTGTTGTGTTATAATGAATACCATCATTCTAGAGTTCTTTATATAGATAGTTTTACTTTTCATTTTTTATTTTTTTTATTTTTATAAGCATTTTATACAAATATTTTTATACAAGATGACTATATGATCTTTATGGTACGTAATTATGAAACTTATTTTGGAGATTTTTGGATACTGCTCTCACATAATTACCTATATTTTCTTGCTCTATACATCCATCATTATTATCTTTGAATGGATTACTACTTAATGTATACAGAAGGTGGGGGGCTATTACATATATTATCAATTTTTACTCTCTATGAAGTTCATACTCAATCTTTTTACCTCTAATTGATCCCTGCTTTTGCTTAAAAAATGATTAACTTTCTTTTTCTATATATATATAGAGTACAAGACTCCTATAATAAGATCTTGGGCTTTCAACGCTTATTCAGAAATGATGCATAAGTGAATCCCTCATTTAGTCCTTTAGGGGCTAGGCTTTTCAATCTATATATCCACTTTGTTTCCTGTTGTTGTAATTTTCTATCGATATTGCCTCCTCTAGGTCCTGCCTTCACTTTCTGTATACCCCAGAATTTAATAGACTGGGTGTCTCCTTTATGTACTGTTTGTATATGTTTCACCAGTGTTGTATCCCTTTTGTTCTTAATATCACTCAGATGTTTGGATATCCGTCTCCTTAGTTCCTGGACTGTTTTGCCTACATAGATTTTTGGGCACGTACAGCTTATCATATATACCACTCCTGTGGTCTTACAATTTATATATTCTCTTATTTCATAGGTTCGTTGATCTATTGGATTAACAAAACACGCTTTTTTCTCCATCTGGGCGCAGAATACACAGTCACCACATGGATACAAGCCCCTCACTGATAACCAGGTACTTTTATCACTATTTTCCTGCCATTGGAAATGGCTATGGACTAGATTTTGCTTCAAATTTGGTCCTTTCCTGTAGGTAATTGCTGGATGCATGGGTAACACTAGTTTTAAATCATCATCCGCTCTGAGTATATTCCAGTGTTTGGCCAGAATGTATTGTATTTTGTTGTGCTCTTTATCATAAGTGCCAATACATCTAATTATGGGATCTTGTTGGTTGCTTTTATCTTTCAGAAGGTCTGCTCTATCAATCGCTTTAGCTTTACGATAAGCCTTATGGAGGATCTTTTTAGGATAGCCTTTGTCTAAAAAACGATTATATAGCACTTTGCTTTCTACTTCAAAAGCCTCTTCTGTAGAGGAATTTCTTCTGGCCCTGATGTATTGGCCAAATGGTATCCCTCTTCTTAGAGGGAGTGGATGATAGCTTTGCCACATTAGGAAGCTATTTGTGGAGGTTGCCTTCCTATGCACCATTGTATTTATCTGGCCATCTGATTGGATTTTTATAGTGAGGTCCAAGAAATTAATACTCGTTTTACTAATCTCTGATGTAAATTTAAGGCCTATTGTGTTATCTTTTAAATAGGATACAAACTCGTGAAATTGTGTTTCTGTGCCTTCCCATAAAATCAAAATATCATCTATAAATCGTGCCCAAATTAATATGTGCTGAGTGAGTGAAGTATTTGTGTCTGTAAATACTATCTGTTCCTCCCACCATCCTAGAAATAAATTAGCAAAATTTGGTGCGCAAATCGTCCCCATAGCGGTACCGGTGATCTGTAAATAATATTTACCATCGTACATAAAATAATTATGTGTCAATAAGAATTTTAGAAGTGTAAGAATAAATTCATTGTGCTCCTGGTATTGTGTCCCCTTAGTGCTCAAAAAATACTCGATGGCTTTTAGTCCCAATTCATGATCAATGCTTGTGTACAATGCCTCCACATCTAGGCTTGCAATGTAGACACCTTCTTTAACCTGTACATCCTGTAGTTTTTTTAAATGTCCTTTGTATCCTTAAGATACGATGATAATTCTGGTACAAATGGAGATATAGTAGTATCTATATATTGACTAATCCCTTCATACAGGCTGTCATTCCCTGATACTATAGGTCTTCCTGGTATAGGTCTCCTTTCCTTATGAATTTTCGGAGTTGCGTAAAATGTCGCTGTCGTTGGCTTAGGGTTGAAGATTGCTTTATATTCTTCTCTTGTTAGTAGTTGTTTTTCAATTGCAGATTGTAAAATACTTTTGAGTTCATTCACATATTTATCTGTAGGATTACGCACTAATTTGTTATATGTCTTAGTATCTTGCAGGAGGGTTAAAACCATTACATTATAGTCAGATTTGTCCATTATGACCACATTCCCACCTTTGTCAGATGGTTTGATTTCTATATAATTATTCTTTTTCAGTTGGTCCAGTGCTTCATCTTCTTCCCTTGTCAAGTTGACATACTCCCCCCTGGATCGCCTCACCTTCTGAAGATCCTCAGTCACCAGATCTACAAAGGTTTGTATATTGCTATACTTTGAAAAGGGAGGGGTAAATGTGGTTCGTGGAGATAGTTTAGAAAAAGGGGCTTGAGGATGAAATCCTTCATTCTCTTCTAAAAGTGTCTCCAGAGTTTGTATTGCCTCCTGTTCTCTCTGTTGAATCACATATGGATCATTATCTTTATATTTAAATTCTTTGTGTAGAGCCAGTTTACTGGCAAATAGATTTATGTCTTTCACCCAGGAGAAACAGTCAAACTCTGGAGATGGTACAAATGATAGCCCCTTCTTTAGAATTTGTTCTTGTTCTACACTCAGACTAATTGTGGACAGATTAACAATCTGCATTTTTTCTTTTTTATATTCTGAATTATCAATGGTTTGTGATTGTACTTGTTCACTTACTACATCATTTATTAAATGCCCATTAGGGCCGTACATTATGTTTTGGGTATTTGAAATGTCCATTTGTCCTGATCCTTGGTCTGCATAGCTACTCCTAAAAAAGGAGTTGGTATACTTCCTCTGGATCCGGGGATTAGTATCCCCAGCGCTTGTGATCCAGAAGGTAATGATGAGGACACAGATAATGGATTTTCTATATTCTGAGTTCCCCATCTTTTTTGATTTGTTTCTGGAGCTGTATTGATCTTATTAGTTTGTTCACTATTGGTGTTGACCAAAGTTTTGTTTGGGAAGTTTCTTTTGCGGTATGGTCCTGTTTTGGGTTTGAATTTGCGCTTGGTCCCTGATTTATGACTATCTGTTTCTGACTCTGAGTATTCTGTGTCAGAAATATCCGTATATTGCTGTTGTTTATATTGGAAATTTGGTTTATTCCTTCTCCTGAGAAAAATATTACCTGTTTCAAAATCTCTCTTATCCCGATTATATTTTCTATGTTTTCTCTCTTTTATTTCACTTTGAAGTGTCTCAAAGTGTCGCACAGTGATGTGCGGCGCTACATGACTCCAGCCTATATAGAGGCTGGGTCACATGCTGCACTTGGCCAATCACAGCCATGCCATTAGTAGGCATGGCTGTAATGGCTTCTAATGGCAGACTAGTGAAATACTTGTGGATTGGCTGCCCTGCAGCCTTTCAAAAAGCGCCAAGAAATCGCCGAACTCCGAACCCCGCTCAACCCTATCACTGGTCCTGTACATCTAGTGAAAGAACTGCACAAAGTATCAGCACAGGTCCTTCAACCCCCAACAGCATGGAGAGGAACTGCAGCATGAGCTCTAGTGACTAGAATGGAGTGGTAAGAGGAGGTCCTTCTCCTTTCTATTCGTTTGCACCCATTCCATATTTTTACACACATATATATATATATACTGCAGACAGTTACAAACACTATTACCTCATGTACCTCAATCATAATATAATGTTGGAATAAATCCTGTTGTAAAAATTTCTCTTGTTGTCATTTGGAACCAGGAGTTGCACAGTCGTGGCCAAAAGTTTTGAGAATTACATAAATATTGGAAATTGGAAAAGTTGCTGCTAAAGTTTTTATAATAGCAATTTGCATATACTCCAGAATGTTATGAAGAGGGATCAGATGAATTGCATAGTCCTTCTTTGCCATGAAAATTAACTTATTCCCAAAAAAACCTTTCCACTGCATTTTATTGCTGTCATTAAAGGACCCGCTGAGATTATTTCAGTAATCGTCTTGTTAACTCAGGTGAGAATGTTGACGAACACAAGGCTGGAGATCATTATGTCAGGCTGATTGGGTTAAAATGTCAGACTTGACATGTAGGAGGGCGATGCTTAAAATCATTGTTTTTCAATTGTTAACCATGGTGACCTGCAAAGAAATGCGTGCAGCCATCATTGCGTTGCATAAAAATGGCTTAACAGGCAAGGATATTGTGGCTAATAAGATTGCACCTCAATCAACAATTTATAGGATCATCAAGAACTTCAAGGAAAGAGGTTCAATTCTTGTTAAGAAGGCTTCAGGGCATCCAAGAAAGTCCAGAAAGCGCCAGGATCGTCTCCTAAAGAGGATTCAGCTACGGGATCGGAGGGCCACTAGTGCAGAGGCGAAGACTTTTGGAAGATGGTCTGGTGTCAAGAAGGGCAGCAAAGAAGCCGCTTCTCTCAAAAAAAACATCAGGGACAGATTGATCCTCTGCAGAAAGTATGGTGAATGGACTGCTGAAGTCAAATTCTCCAATGAAGCCTCTTTCCGATTGTTTGGGGCATCTGGAAAATGGCTTGTCCGGAGAAGAAAAGGTGAGCGCTACCATCAGTACTGTGTCATGCCAACAGTAAAGCATCCTGAGACCATTCATGTGTGGGGTTGCTTCTCATCCAAGGGAGTGGGCTCACTCACAATTTTTCCCAAAAACACAGCCATGAATAAAGAATGGTATCAAAACACCCTCCAACAGCAACTTCTTCCAACAATCCAGCAACAGTTTGGTGAAGAACAATGCATTTTCCAGCACGATGGAGCACCGTGCCATAAGGCAAAAGTGATAACTAAGTGGCTCGGGGACCAAAACTTTGACATTTTGAGTCCATGGCCTGGAAACTCCCCAGATCTTAATCCCATTGAGAACTTGTGGTCAATCCTCAAGAGGCAGGTGGACAAACAAAAACCCACTAATTTCTGACAAACTCCAAGAAGTGATTATGAAAGAATGGGTTGCTATGAGTCAGGAATTGGCCCAGAAGTTGATTGAGAGCATGCCTAGTCGAATTGCAGAGGTCCTGAAAAAGAAGGGCAAACACTAAAAATACTGACTCTTTGCATAAATGTCATGTAATTGTCGATAAATATCTTTGAAACGTATGAAGTGCGTGTAATTATATTTCACTACATCACAGAAACAACTGAAACAAAGAAAAAGCAGTTTAGCAGCAAACTTTGTGAAAACTAATATTTGTGTCATTCTCAAAACTTTTGGCCACAACTGTACTTCCTGATGTTGCCCAGGAAATGCTTTGATGTTGCAGTGGTGACTGTCATCAGAGACTTCAGGGGATCTGGTGGTGACAGAAGAGGTGGAAGTTTTTCTTGCTATTTGCACAGCATAAACCTGGTGTTTCATCTTTCCACTTCAGGGCATTGCAGTACATGCAGACCATATCCATTTTTCCTATGTTAACTATTGGATTATCCTGATAGTTGATGTCTGAGTGGTAGCAAAAGGCAGAGTGTTTCAAATTTCCAACCTTTTCCTGTGTCCTGGTAGAAGCAATTCCGATTCTCATGTTGGTAAGTCTTGCTTCTCTCTGCTGAGATGTGTCAGTGGTTCTTGAGAAAGCAGATCTTGTTCTCATGTCTGTAAGACCTCTTGCACGTGAACGTTGTGTGCCTGTGGCTGTATTGTGGCCCCCATACGGCGGGTCCGCAATACACGGGCACCGGCTCGTGTGCACTCCGGATCACGGATGCGGACCCTTCCACTTGAATGGGTCCACAATCACAGAGACGAGGAACGGAAGCACAGATCGGAACTCCATGAAAGCACTACAGAGTGCTTCCGTGGCATTTCTGTCCGTGCCTCCGCACCGCAAAAAAAGAGAACTTGTTCTATTTTTTGCGGTGAGAACGGATCATAGACCCATTCAAATTTAATGGGTCTTGATCCGTCCCGGCCGCCGCACGGACGTTGCCCCTACATTGGGGACTGCAAATTGCACAGAACAGATGCATAACGTTCGTGTGCAAGAGTCCTACGTCTTGCTTCTCTCTGCTGAGATGTTTCAGTGGCCCTTGAGGAAGCATCTCTTGTTTGCATGTCTGTCAGCCCTGCTTCCCTTTCTTCAGATTGGTCATTGGAGCGTAATACGACTTTTCTCTTAGCGTCTGACAACAATCGTCCTTTTCTTACAGGGTATTATCGTCTTTAATTGACAGTATAATATATATATATATATATATATATATATATTTATATATACACACACTGCATCTATTATACAGTATAATAGATGCATTATAATAGATGCAGTGGACTATCCAGCAGTTTACTGATATGTGAGGTACAAGGTATAATAGATGCAGTGAGGTATAAGGTATAATAGATGCAGTGTGTGCAGTATACTGACAGGTGAGGTACGAGCTGTAATTTATTCCTCATACCTCACATATCATTACATTGCTAGCCAGGAACGGGTAGTGGGAGGAGTGGCATGGGGGCCCAATTTAGATTCTTCTATGGGGCCCAGTGACTTCTATGTACGCCCCTGGGTGGACTTGACTGAAGACAGTTGTGGCCAGCTTTCATGTACAGCGCTGGAGCGATGTGGGAACATGATGCTTGCTCGCACGTGCAGCGGGCGTCATGTGGCTAATTACAGTGACCACTAATAATGCTGATCACGGTAATCAAAGGCTTTAGATGCCTTGATCAAGTGAGATCACAGCATCTAAATGCGCAAAAACCCTGACCGACACCCCCTGCGGCCAATGAGGGCATCGGTAGTTGTGCTGAAAACTATGAGCCTCGCTGACGAAGCTTATAGTGTTCATGCTGCGATTCTTATTTTGGCCACCAGATGGCAGGCCAGGATAAAAACTGAGCAATTTCTAGTCCAAACCCTATTTTAAAAACTCACGATAGTACAAAATTAAAAATTAAAAAACATAATTTATAGGCTTCAAAATCATCACTAATTTTTTTTCAAAAATATTCAAAATATATTTAAAAAAAATCAAAAATTAAATTAAATTTAAAATTTTAAGTTTAACCCCCCCTTTCCGTATAATTAAAAAATAAATACCTAAATAACAATAAATATAAACATCATGGGTATCACCGCAACCAAAAACGCCCATACTATTATAATACATTGAATGGCATAACAGAAATAAGGGTCAAAATGGCCGATTTTTGTTGCTTCCTTACCCAAAAAAAGTTATAAAATTTGATCAAACAGTCACGCACACTCCAAAATGGTATCATTAAAAACTACTCATTGTCCCGCAAAAAATGAGCTCCTAAACAGCTCAGTAGACATAAGTATAAAAAAGTTATGGGGGTCAGAATATGGTGATATAAAACCTCCACAGTTTTGTTCTCATCCTTTCTAGACACAGGCAAATGTGGGCATGTTAGTCTCTTGTAGAAAATACATGAAACTGTGTAGCATACTTCGGCCTTTTTAGAAGTGACTATTATGTATGCATCAGTGGCAGCCTAACCTGGCTCAAATAAAACAAGGAGCAATATTATTGAGGTTTTTAAAAGCATTCTCCAGTGAAATATATGACACTGACACTGTATGTAGGTTTGTGTAAAGCAAATATTATTATGCTATTAAATCAGATTATTTAAAAATGCATTTTTATGGCAGCAATGGTCCTTTAAATGACAGTGCTTATTTTTATTTTCTTATTTTTCTGAAAAATGCTATCTACCACAGTTCTCTATTCCAACTTTCAAATGGTATCTGTCGCTCATGGGGTAGATTATAAGCGTAAGAATGACAGGTCTCACATTTCTAATCCTCTGAATGCTATTACCTTGTTTTAACACAACACTTTTTCTAAGCTTTCTATCTTGTCAATGCAAACCACTGAATAAAGAAATAATCCCCTACAAGTGGATGAAGCTAATTGCCGGTACATTCTGGCAGAAAGTTCAGAGAGTTGAAACAATACAAGTTTTAATTGTTTTTAGATTTAGTATGTGTAGAACTTTTACTATTAGAATTGCATTTTTTTTCTATCAAGTAAATTTCAATTGAGTATGAAAATAACAACTGATCAGATACAATAATGTGATGTTGCTGATTTGTGAAAATATTCGAGGCTGTAATTAAAAATAAACTAATAACCAGATACGATAGAATCTATTATTAACCAATTTTGAGCCTCAGAGTGGGGAATTTAAAAGAATGTACTTTCATAAACTAGTATAAGTATATAGTTCATTGGTGTAAAATAATCCAAAATTATTTAAAGCCACATGCTAGTTTTCAGGCCCTGCATCCTCCCACACACTTTTTAAAAACATGGCGAGCGAGGAGTAAATGTCTAAAAAGTTGAACATTTTTGTACAAAATGGGTCAGCTTGCACCAATATTTGCAAATTCATATTTAAGATAAATGGATGGATGAATGGATAATAGATTTTTAAAATTAATGATAGTCCAGAGTGTGGTGTAGGAGGAGTCAGTAACCAGGTCAGGTTTAACACAAAAAATGTCTTCTTTACTTGAATGCAAAATAGGAGCTGTAGTACATCTAACAACAGTCTGTGCAATCCTTTATCCAGATGGTTAAGTATGAAGGCTGACAAAATGATAGATGATGGCCCCTCTGTATTTTATCGTGTCTCTCCCCTGAACTTCTGGTTTACAGGTGAAAGCTGGCACATGTGGCTGTAGGTGTCCACTGAGTAATTCAGGCTTTTTTGAGTTGCCTGGCCTGGATGTGATCTAAGGTGATAGGTGTCTGAGTCATAGTTCCTCACCTGCAGCAAAGTCTGGATAGCCATGGCTGATGGTTACTCTGCTGACTGTAAAGCTGTAGCCTTTCATAATATCTACAGTTTTTTTTGTCTTTGAAGTCTCTCTGGAGCAGTAATCTTACAGATGAGTTGTTCTCTAGTCTCTAAGGCCTTAGAAGCAGATGAAATCAGATTTTCTTTCTCAACCCTCACAGTCCTAGCTAACTCTTCCCTCTCCTGGAAGGAAATAGGACCAGCCCACTCCTACAAAGAGGGGAGGAATGGGGTAGTTAGCCCTATTTCTGATGCAAACTATACCTCACCTGCTGGTGTACACTGCGGTCATTAAATAACATTGCAAATCTAACATTTGCTGATACCCCCTGTATTGGGGTACTGCTTAAAGATAGGCCATTTACTTAAAAAAGGCTGTAAAACCCCTTTAACCCCTTAAGGAATACAGTCTAGTTTAGTATTTAACCCTTTAAGGAACACCCACTGTCTTTTGTAGTCACTGTTTTAGATGAAACAGGGTGCTTCTGTGAGCACTTGTGCTATATAATCGAACTGTAACTAACAGTTTTAGTTCTTAGAGCAGGTCTATGTTCTACAGCTAGGAATGGGAAGTAGTTACAATCCAAATTTTAAACCCTTTGGTTGATGCAGTCTGTGAACACAGCATAATCAAAATTAATTTCTGCTTCTGACTGGGTTTTAATGATCTGATCGGTGGTTGCAGCTGACAGGGATTGAAAAAATGAAGGTAAAAATCAACTTCTGTCAGCTGCAAGGGTGGGAGGGAGGGTGACTTTCTCCCTGCAGCTCACACTCAGGCAGCACAGTGCTGCTGTCTGAGAGTGAGCTGTTCAAAAAGTTATCATTGTATCCTGTCCTGTGCCGGACAGAAGACAGGGAGTCTGTAAGCTGGACTGTCTGGCCTAAAACCATACCTCTGGCCACCCTAAGGGCAGGCTGCTGTGGAGGTCACAATTAAGGGGACGATCCACTACAGAGGTAAGTGTTAAGGGGCAGATTGCTGTAGAGGCCACTGTTAAGGGGGCGGAGTGTTGTGGAAATCACTGTTAAGGATACGGTGTACTGTGAAGGTCACTAATAAAAGGGTGTCCACTGTTGAGTTCACTGTTAAAGGGGCGGGCCGCTGTGAAGGTCACTGTTAATGGGGCAGGCCCCTGTTGAGTTCACTGTCAAGGGGGTGGGGTACTTTGGAACTCACTGTTAAAGGGGCAGGCTGCTGTGAAGGTCAAAGTTAAGGTGGTGGGCTGCTGTGAAGGTCCCATTTTAAGGAGATGGGGCACTGTGGGGGGTCAGTGTTAAGGGGTGGGGGGCTGTGGAGGTCACTGTTAAAGGGAGTCTTTCACCCCAAATGTGCACTATCTCACACTAACACCATTGCGTCGATAACAGTCCCCACATTAAAATCCTACTTACCATAAGGTTGTCAGTTGCATAGTTCGTCTAAAAAACACTTTTATTGTATATGTAAATCAGGGTCTGAAGGTGCCCAGGGGCGGCGTTTCAACGGCCGGTGCCCAGGCCCTGTGCTGATTTCCATGTGCAACAACTCCCCTTTCACCCATTCGCCCCTGGGCACCTTCAGACCCTGATTTACATATACAATAAAAGTGTTTTTTAGACGAACTATGCAACTGACAACCTTATGGTAAGTAGGATTTTAATGTGGGGACTGTTATCGACGCAATGGTGTTAGTGTGAGATAGTGCACATTTGGGGTGAAAGACTCCCTTTAAGGGGTTAGGGTACTATCAATGTCACTGTTATAGTGGATACTGATATCTTTTAACGACACACACAAACATTACATGAAATATACCCGTGCGAAGCCAGGTCCTTCAACTAGTATATATACCGTATATATACACACGTGGACAAAATTGTTGGTACCCTTCCATTAAAGAAAGAAAAACCCACAATGGTCACTAAAATAACTTGAAAATAACAAAAGTAATAATAGATAAAAATGTACTTAAATTTAACCAATATTAATCAGATATTGCTTTTGAATTGTGGTTCAACAGAATAAATAAAAAATGAAACTGGCGTTAACAAAAATGATGATACCCATAATTTGAATCCCAGAAATGTCAGGAATATTAAAGGGTTCCAAACAAAAGAACCAAAGCCAGAATGTGGGTAGTAGTAGCACCAGCTGTCTGGCCAGAAGTCTTAGTTGTAGTAGTAGGCCTCAGTTGTTCCTGCCAGCTTAAGAAAGGTGGATCATTATCGTTGAGGAGAAAGACGATGAGATTGTGGATTTTATGGCTCATTCCTCCTCTCAGTCGTGGCAGGATAACGTGGAGGTGACTTCGGAGTCTGACACCGTGCCATGAAGCCAAAGGTCACAGCATTCTTCCTGCTCCTCCTCCTGCCTCTAGCTCTGTGCTAATATCTCCCGTCTGGCATTTTATCTCCACGGTGCCGGAAGACAAAAGCATTGCCCTATGCAAGCTGTGAAGGAGCAAAATAAGATATGTACAGGCAAACAAAACGGTAAGCATCACCGCTCTATTGAACCAGATGAAATGGCATTACCCCACCCGTGGGCAAGCAAAGGTGGCAGCCAGGCTGCATCCATGGGAAGCATGGTGTCCTTCACATTGTCATCATCCCTTTCTGCTTCTCCCGCTCAGACTCTTCCTCCTTGGCTGGCTCCATTGTCAGTAATTGATAACAGAATGTATGGCCAGAAACAAGAAACAACTCTACACTCCCAGCAACTCTACACACAACTCTACACACTCAGATGGCATCAATCTTAATACCCACCTGGCCAAATTGCTGGCGATGCAGTTGCTGCTGGACCATTTATTCAACTCTGCTGCCTTTAGGGAGATAATGGCGTGTGCTCAGTAGTGTTGAGTGCGAATATTCTAATAGTGAATTTTAATTGCGAATATCGCACCTTCGAGAATTTGCTAATATTTAGAATATAGTGCTATATATATATTGTTTTTTTTCATCTGAACCCATTACCTGCCTGCTACTTGCTTGTGGGCCAATGTGAGAAGGCTGCAATATCGTAGTCTGTAGTGAATTAGAATACTCTTTATTATTTCATTTGTTTCATCGTCTGTGAAAAATCGCAATGTAATATGCACGTTATTAGAGTATGGACGGGTTATAGGCAACTTTCCTATTGGGTTGGCTTGCTATAATGTGTGAATATGTAGAATATAGTGTGATATATATTAGTAAAAACGAATATTTGTTGTTTTTTTCATCTGAACCCATTAGAGTAGTGTTGGGTAGTGTAGTAGTAGTTGAGTAGTGTAATATTGGTAGAGTAGTATTGGGTTCAGATGAAAAAAAAAGACGAATATTTGTTTTTACGACTATATATCACACTATATTCTACATATTTGCGAATTCTAGCAAGCCAACCCAATAGGAAAGTTGCCTATAACCCACCCTTACTCGATTAACGCGCATATTACATTGCCGATTTTTCGCATAAGCTAAAATTAATTAAATAATGAAGAATATTCTAATTCAGTCAGGATAAACTCAGGAAACTTCTAGCAGCTTGAAAAATGTAGCAAAAGTGACCCACGCCTGTATTTCACGTTACGAATTCGCATTATGCGATTTTTACATTGCCGATTTTTTTCAATTAAGAGAATAATCTCGAATACGAATATTCGAGAATATATGATGAATATTCTACCAAATATTCGCGAAATATTGCAAATTCGAATATTGCCACTGCCGCTCATCACTAGTGCTCAGCCTTGCTGGAAGATACCTAGCCAGTATTATTTCCTTCAAAAAGCCATCTCTGCCTTGTACTCTCACGTGGTGGACATCTTGGACCGTTCACTGCAATTCTCACTGTGCGGCAAGGTTCAGACCACAGTGGACACCTAGAGTAGCTTTTATAGGCAGGGACAGTACAGTTCTTTCACAGCCGACTGGGTCAATGTTTTTTTCCGGCAGCAGCAAGGCAGCACCCCGGCAACGAGGCCAGGTCCTTTTGACCCCCCCTTCACCATGATTGTGTCGGCTTGGCTCCAATAACAGGTAATTATCCACATCCTTCGCCTCCTGCTACATTAATCTTTGCCTATCCCAAAGAGCAGCAGGGCTCAGGGTCAATCGCACTACCCATCCTTCCTACCACATGTTAAGTTAAGCGCTGCCATGCCATGTTGTTGCAAGGCTACAGTGTTGGCCTGGGCTAAAGTACATCAAGCAGAAAGCATACTGGTGGCTGTCAGCCCACTAACTCCAACTGGGCAAGGTGGTCAGCGACAATGGGCACAACAGTCTAGCCGCCCTGAACCTGGGCGAAATAACATATGCTCCCTGCATGGCGTACATCATCAATCTAGTGGTGCAATGCTTTCTAAATAAGTACACTGGCTTTCTCAAGGTGCTGGCATTCTTACATGTATAGGAATGCTCTCCTGGACTTGCAGCAACAGATAGAGATGTCGCGAACATAAAATTTTCCGTTTGCGAACGGCGAACGCGAACTTCCACAAATGTTCGCAAACCGGGCAAATTGCAGGCGAATTTTAAAACCCACAGGGACTCTTTCTGGCCACAATAGTGGTGGAAAAGTGGTTTCAAGGGGACTAAGACCTGAAATGTGGCATGCCGGACGGGGATCCATGGCAAAACTCCCATGGAAAATTACGTAGTTGATGCAGAGTCGGGTTTTAATGCATAAAGGGCATAAATTACCTAACATTCTTAAATTGTTTGGAATAACGTGCTTTAAAACATCCAGTGTATGTATACGATCAGGTAGTGTAAGGGTTACGCCCGCTTTACAGTGACAGACCAAACTCCCGTTTTAACGCACCGCAAACAGTCCATTTGCACAACCGCAAACTCCCCATTTGCACAAGGTTGGATACCAAGCTAGCCATGTCCCGTTCCTTGTCCTCACTGATGTCATTGAAGGTCTCTTCCTCCACCCTGGGACGCCTGCTGTGGTTGGTCTTCTACCTCCTCAAAGTCACCTTCCTCCTCTGACTCCTCTTCTTCAGACTCCTCTCTCTGCATTGCCGCAGGTCCAGCAATCGACGACAACAAGGCTGCTCCTGGTGGTGACCACAACTCTTGCTCTTCATGCTCATCTACTGCCTGATCCAGCACTCTTCGCAGGGCATGCTCCAGAAAAAACACATATGGGATGAGGTTGATGATGTTGCCTTGGGTTTGACTGACCAGGTTTGTCACCTCCGCAAAAAGACACATGAGCCTACAGCCATTGTGCATGAGCGTTCAGTAACACGGCCAAAAACACCCAGCTCCGCAGAGGCTGTCCTCTTACTTTAAATTAAAAAAAATTGTTCATACCAGTTTAATCTCTGTTTTGTCTCCTATCAGGGGCAGGTGTATGGAATAGATTTTAGGAACCGGGAGATGGAAAAAGATGGTTGGTCGGTCTTCTTCCTTCCAATTTGGGGCACTGCGCGTGCGCCGTGCAATGTACTGTGCCACCCTATATGAGTGGTGTGTTAAGTAGTACTATTCCTATCAGTTTAATCTCTGTTTTGTCCCTTATCAGGGCCAGGGCCGGTGTAGTGAATAGATTTTTGGAACAGAGAGATGGAAAAAGACCCATGCTCGGTCCGCTTCGTTTGAATTTTAGGTCACTGCACGTGCGCCATGCAATGTACTGTGACACCCTATATGAGTGGTGGGCAGTGGGCACAGTACAGTCTGTGGGCCTGACACACACTGGCAGGCAACTGCAATTATGTTAAAGCGTAAAAATTAAATGACTTTTCTATCTGCCACCCTATATGAGTGGTGTGCACACAGTACAATCTGCGGGCCTGCGGCCTCTCACACATGGGCAGGCAACTGCAATATATATATAAATATATAAAAAACAAAAATATTGGGCATCACAATCAGTATTATCTAAGGGTTAAATGGCCAGAAATGGAGTTAAGCTGCACTTAAGTGGATAATCATGCCCATGTAATCACACTTCAACAGTAACTTATGATGGTAATTTGAGTTTTATATAGACCCCTGTACATATATCTATTTTCTTTATGTATATTATCCATTATAACTAGTGTTGGGCAAGTTTAGAAAAATTCCATTTGGCTGCTTTGGCAAATTTCACATTTTATGTCATGAAGCACATTTCTTTGTAAGTTGCGGGTACAGTGATGGGGAACAGCAATTGCACTGCCCCCATCATTGAACCCCTCAGATGCCACATTCATTGCTGATCGCGGCATCAGAGAATAATAGCGATGGCTTTCAGGGATGAATTCAGTAAAAAATATTAATACTCATCTTATCCATTTGAGCGCAAAGAGGCCATCGCGGGCATCTTAAATGAAGACACCGTGCAAAATCTCTCGTGGTGTATGATGATGTCATCAAGTTGGCCAGCGTGTTGATGTCTTACATCGTTGCATACAAAGTTTTGTGCATGGGATCTTCAATCAAGATGGCCGCAGTGGCCTCTTCAGCCTCAAATAGATGAGGTAAGTATTATTTTAATGTTATTTCAGGGAAAATGGATTCATTACCACAAAGCACGAGGACATTTAGCTTCATGGCGAATCAAATTTTTCCTCAAATTCGGATAGAAGTTCACTTAGAATACTTCAATTCGATCAACCCTAATTATAATGTTTCATAAACATCATACAGCTAAAAGATGAGCAGTTTTTGGTGGAGTGGAAGTAATCTGATAAGTCATCTACTGGTATAAGGTTAGTTCACTGCAGCAAAATGCAGACTAGGAATCCAGTGTATTCAGGAGCTGCTGGATCCCCCATACACACCTGCTGCTGATTGACAGATTTCTCTGCACGATAGGAGGAAGAAAGTGGGTCAGTTGAACAGCTCTACCGTATGTTCCCAGTTGAACAAGTATTACAAAGAAAGGAAAGTGTCACAAATTAGCCCTGTAAGTGCGTTACTGAACTGCAAGTATTGTCCAAAGTTGTTGCTACCAACCAAGCAGTTCAGATGTAGTTAAGTAAAGAAAATGTTGTTCTGTGTCCTTAACCTCTTATAGCATTTGTCATTAAGAAATTCACTGTTCCGCCCGACACAATGCCTTATAGAGCTAGGTCAAACAAATGAAAATATATCTTTCACTTAGCAATCCTTTACTTCATTTTGAGGAAAAAGTACTTTTAATTAGGGATGAGCAAACCCGAACCCCATTGAAGTCAATGGGGACCCAAACTTTGGGGCACTAAAATGGCTGTAAAATGGTCATAGTAGAGGCTAGAGGGCTGCAAAAGGAAGCAAAATGTAGGTAAGAGCAGGACAAATTCCCTTCAAACAAATGTGGATAGGGAAATAACTTAAAAACACATAGAATAGAAAAAAAACAATAATCTTGAACTAGGAGGCAGGGGTCAAAGTGGAGTAGGAGGTTGAGGAGGCGGTAGCCGTGGCGGTGAAGGTGGAAGCAGCGGTGGAGTAGGAGGAAATAGCCAAGACTGTTTTTGTGGTTTTTTTTAATTTATTTATTGATTTTTTTTAAATTTGAGAAGGCCCCAAAACATTGGGAAATGGAAAAGAGAACGCTAAGAGCACTGGATATTGGCTGGGTGCAGCCGGTATGAGTGGCTTGCACCCACCCTTGGTGCAATACTTATGTGCTTATTTGCATATGGATTAAAGGTACTTTTTATCCAGAATCAAGAAATAGATTTTTAAGGGAAAGTTTTCTTATATTTCAGCTGAGCTAGCCCTACAAAACATTGCAACTATTTTAACAGTAAATTCCCTGGTGACAGGGTCTGTTTGAGGGTGCAGCCTCTTTTGGTCTTCAGGATGCAGCCCCATTTTTCTGATCTGAAGTGTATCACTTAACATGGTAATAACTTTAGCACACTTTTACTTACCCAAGCAATTCTGAGATTATGGCACATATACTGTCTGCGACACTCGAAAAGTCGCAAAACAATAGCATACTACACAAGGTGGGTTGCACCAAATACATGAAAACCATGCACCATGTCATAAATTTGATGCAACCGCACAATATTATCCAGACTTAAAAGTGATATGAAAATGATTCCAAATGATAAATGGCCCCCTTTGTTTTAATTTATAAAAGAAATTGTGAAATTTAATGAAAATGTTTTAAAAATTGCAGATTACAAAATGTAAATGTTACAGCTTTTTGGACAAATAGTCATACTTCCCAAAATAGTTTATAATTAACATTGAACAAAAACAATTTCCAAAACTTAATTTTACAGATCCATTCAGTTCTGAAGTGACTTTGAGTGGATTACATATTAGAAATCCACTATAAATCAACCAATTTACTAAAGATTTTACACTGTTATTGTGGCATACAAAAAGCTACAAATTATGTCTTTTCTTGAATTATTGTTTTCTGTATCGTCCTATCCTAATACAAAATAACTTATTTATTCAGTTGTTAGCGCTGTGTGAGTTTTTTTTTTTTTTTAAAGATATGCATTGCTTTTTATCATAAGGTGGTCAAATACTGAAAAGTGGTTCATCAAATCGGTTAAAAAACATCTTAAATTTGGGGGAGAGAGCTAGCGTCTGCAAGAGATGGCTGTCTGAAGCTGCTGCTCCGTCTGTAAGCTCACCCTAACAGCGTGGCCTCACTGCTTGGCGGATCAAATATGGTCAACATCGGAGGATCAAACGCTGGAGAAACCCCTGGTCAACAAAAAACAGGGGCAGGTGGTGAAGAGATGGAGAAATTCATCAAGAAAGCTGCCGCTACTTACATTGCCCGGGAATCAAAGATGGCACCAGCCTCACCATGCGCAGCGGGACACAGGCAGCCGGAGCCAACAGATCAAGCGCAAGGAGGTGAGGACGAGATAAACAACCTCCCTATATTCCGCACATACTTAAAAGAAGCACTAGATTCATCCCTAACCTCAGTATTAGGCCCCTTTCATGCGGGTGTGATTTTCGCGCAGGTGCAATGCGTGAGGTGAATGCATTGCTCCCGCACTGAATCCAGACCCATTCATTTCAATGGGGCTGTGTACATTAGTGGTTATTTTCTTGCATCACTATTGTGTTGCGTGAATATCGCAGCATGTTCTATATTCTGCGTTTTTCACGCAACGCAGGCCCCATAGAAGTGAATGGGGCTGCGGGAAAATCATAAGCATCCGCAAGCAAGCGCGGATGCAGTGCGAATTTCCCGCATTTTTGCTAGGAGACGATTGAGATGGGGACCCGATCTTTATTATTTTCCCTTATAACATGGTTATAAGGGAAAATAATAGAATTCTAAATACAGAATGCAAAGTAAAATGGGTGATTGAGGGTTAAAAATAAAAACGTAACTCACCCCCTCCAATTGAGTGCATAGCTGCCGGTTTCCTGTTCAGTCTTCAGCTGGGGGGGGGGGTAAAGGACCTTCCGTGACGTCACTGGGTTACATGGGTCACATGGTCCAATCACATGCTTCCATCACCGGAGACCGGCAGCTACACCCAATTGGAGGGGGTGAGTTCCTTTTTTTTATTTTTAACCCTCAATCACCCATTTTACTCTGTATTTAGAATGCTATTATTTTCCTTTATAACTATGTTATAAGGGAAAATAATCAAATATACAGAATACTCAACCCGAAACCAGACTTCAGTGATGAAGTCCGGCTTCGGGTCTGGGTATCAAACATGCCGATTTTTCATTCCATCCAATCCAACATGAATACTTTATATTGCGAAATAGAAGACCAGGAAAATCGAGGGAGGCGCAATAATTTGCGCTTTCGCGGCATTCCAGAGACGGTTGGCATTGGTGACATCCCTAATACAATTGTGCAGACATGCCTTTCTCTACTGGGCCCTGACTCAGCCCATGAATTTATTCTTGAGAGGGCAAACAGGGCCCTGGAGCCTAAAACCTAACCCACAGACCCACCAAGAGATGTCATATGTAAATTCCTGAGCTTTCCCATTGAAGAAGCTGTCCTAGCAAAAGCACGAAATGCCCAGTCAGTGAAATGGGACGGACATGACATACTCATCTTTCAAGATCTCGCCCAGTCCACTTTAAAAAAAGAAGAGCTCTAAAGCCCTTGATGGATTGGCTTAGATCCCATAAAATACTATATATGTGGCCATTTCCATTTGGACTTTCTTTTATGCACGAGGGTCGCAGAATGTCAATCCCTTTGTTCCTGGATCTGGACTATGACCATCTGAAGATCAACCCACTGGAAATCAAAAACTGGGATCCTATTCAGGACTTAACTAACCTCTGAGAACTACTACCAGCTGAACCCTGGGAACAAATGTGCACCCCTAAACCTCTCAGGAACAAAAAAGGAACCTTTAGGACAACTGGAAGAAGATTACCTATGGGAGACTGAAATAATCATATACTTTTACTCTCCTAAATCATCCTCATCAGGTTGTTGATTCTCTTGCCTCCTGCTACTTTATTCCTCTTCTCTCTACCCTTACTCTGTCCTTATATTTGCTCCCCACTGCTGGTGACTCCAGTCAACTCCTTTCATACTCTGACCGGATCCATACCCTGAACAAGGGTGAACCTATAAGTCATTTTTTCTTCCTCTTCCCTCTTTATCTTATACCCATCTTGCTATTACATTGTACGAGGTGCACCTCGAGCACTGCAGATTCTCAATTGTGGTACTTATGTTGCACTGTACCTTTTTTTTTCTGTTTATGTTATTTTCTGTTTTAGTAAATGCTTCACTGAATGTAAAGGTTTTGATTTCATACCATTGGTTCCCCTGATGGACAGCAGTAGTGCACTCTGGGAGGCTGAGCGTGATGCTTGCGTGATGGTATAATTCTATTTGGGCCACAGGACCTCTCTTATCTCTATTTACACATAGATGGCTGACCTGAATATAGCGTCCTACAATGTCAAGGGCTTTAATTGGCCCTCCAAAAGGTGTCAGATCCTCTCTCATCTGAAAAAGAAAAAATGCACTGTCCTCTTTTTACAGGAAACTCACATTAAATTCAACAACTACCCCAATCTCTCATATTCTAGCTTCTCAGTGTGGTACCACTGTGGATCAGACTCTTAAGCCTCCAGGGGTATAAGCATTGGTTTCAGAAAGGGGACCCCATTCCATTATTGTGCTCACATTTAAGATCCTGAGGGAAGATATATCTTGCTGAAAGGCACTATTGCAAACCAAATGTAAACGTTTATCAATGTTTATGCCCCTAATACCAACCAAGCTACTTGGTTTCAGACCCTTTTTCCAGTGCTGGAGACCTTTAAGGCCTCTTTCACACTTGCGTTGTGAAGTTCCGGCGTGCACTTCCGTCGCCGGAAGTGCACGCCGGATCCGTCACAACGCTAGTGAACTGAAAGCATTTGAAGACTGATCAGTCTTCAAAATGCTTCAGTGTTACTATGGCAGCCAGGACGCTACTAGCGTCCTGGTTGCCATAGCAGTGAGAGCGGGGAGCGGCATACTACATTCGTGCGGCTCCGGGCGCTCCTGAATGACGTCAGAGTGCCCCGCGCGCATGGATCACGTGATCCATGCGATCACGTGATCTATGCACTGGGGCGCCCTGACGTCATCCTGGAGCGTCCCGGGAGCCGCACGGAATGTAAGTATGCCGCTCCCCCGCTCCCCCTACTCTTTACTATGGAAACCAGGACTTTAGCGTCCTGGCTGCCATAGTAACCATTGACAAAAAGCTAAACGTCGGATCCGGCGATGTGCAGAAACGACGTTTAGCTAAAGGCCGGATCCGGACTAATGCCTTTCAATGGGCATTAATTCCGGATCCGCCCTTCCGGCATGCTTTCAGGATTTTTGGCCAGAGCAAAATCCGCAGCATGCTGCGGATTTTGCTGCGGCCAAAAAACGTGTCAGTACTGAACTGAGGACATCCTGATGCATCCTGAACGGATTTCTCTCCATTCAGGATGCATGGGGATAATCCTGATCAGTAGCTTTCCATCCTAGAGACCCGAGGACGGATCTCTAGGACGGAAAGCTAAAACGCTAGTGTGAAAGAGGCCTAAGGAGGGTGTAGTCATTATGGGAGGTGACTTTAATGTCACTATGGAGCCCCTTGTTGACTCCTCATCTCAAAAATCAGCTCTCTCTCATAAAGCCTTGAGCTTTAAGTCCAATTTGGTGGATGTGTGGAGATTCTTGAACCCCTCTAGTCGTGACTATACCTTCTTTTTAAGTCTACATGGCTCATATCAAAGGCTTGATTATTTATTCATATCTAAGGAACATCTACAACTATGCACTAAGGCCCAAATAGACTCCATACACCTGTCAGACCACTCCCCAGTGCTTTTGTCTATCTGAACCCCACAACTAGCCCCATGTACATTTAAATGGAGACTTAATGAACAGTTAATCTCATCAACTGAGCTCGGAGAGAAGGTGCAGAAGCTCCTTGATGATCACTTCCTACTGAAATCTCTTCCAGAGACCTCTCCCCATATAATATCGGATGCCCATAAAGTATATATACGTGGACAATTCATTAATATGGGAGCACACCTCAAAAAAGAGAGAATGGCCTAAACAGAAACACTCCTGTCGGAGATACAAAGGATGGAGTCCCTTCACAAGCAATCCCTACTAGAATCGCATTTAGTCCAACTTACAGGGCTATGAACCGAGCTGAAGAACCTTCTAAATACAGCCTCTGCTAAGTACTTTCTACACTCACAATATAAATACTTTGACCATGTAGACAAAGCCTCCAAATTTATGATGAGCCGTATCAAACAGAGAAAAGTACACAACTATATATGTAAAATCATCAAACCAGGCGGTGACCTGGCACTAACAACAAAAGATATAGCTCTTCAATTCCAGAACTTTTATCAATCACTATATAATATTCTCCAAAATGACCCGGTAGGCAACTCCCAATCCAATATAGAATCTATTAACACCTTCCTTCAGTCTATTTCATTTCCGAAGTTAGACGAGTCCCAGAGAACTGCAGTAGGATCTCCGTTCAGGCCTGAAGAATTGTCTATTTGTAGTTGTCTATTTGTAACCAATCCCTTCAAGGTGCCCCTTAACTCTAGACATGACAAGAGCAAATATCACCATTCTCCCCAAAGAAGGAAAAGACCCAGCCCAATGCTCGAACTATTGCCCCATATCTTTATTGAACTTAGATTCAAAACTACTGGCGAAGATGTTAGCCAAATGTCTTTCACCACTATTGCCCACCCTGATACACTGATACACAGAGACCATACGGGATTTATAAAGGGAAGGGAAGGTAAAGATAACTCGAGAATTATCAATGTGTTATTGCATACAAAAAAACACTGCTACCCTGCTACCCTTTGGTAAATCTCAGTAGAGATGCAGAAAAGGCCTTCAATAGAGTCAACTGGGTCTTTATGCGCCTTACTTTGGCTAAATTTGGCCTTCCTGTCACCTTTATTAGTGCTATATTCTCCATGTACCGCAACCTCAGCTGAGGTGATGGTGAATGACACTATTTCGCCCCCATTCAACATCAGGAATGGTACCAGACAAGGGTGCCCGCTTTCCCCTCTGGTCTTTGTGATGATTATGGAACCCCTATTCCAAGCCATTAGACAGGGGGATGGAATTAAGGTTATCAAACTGGACAACCAAGAACACAAAACAGCTACCTTTGCCGATGGCTTATTGGTGATGACATCTAACCTAGTAGTTTCCCTGCCCCTATTCTACGATCTGCTGGAAAAATTGTGCCCCCTATCTAAGTTTAAGATCAATATGAAAAAATCACATGTCTTGAGTGTAGGTCTTAGATCCTCGGTCAAATTGGAACTGATGGCACATTCCCTATTTAATTGGAATACCCTGTTCCTGATCTGGGCATAAAAACATGGTCACTTCATTGGTGATATCAAGACTGAATTACCTACAACAAGTTTTGACCATACCTGTCAGAGAATTTTCTACCTAACTTTATCGAAACTTTATCGAAACATATACGCACCTTCATTTGGGGGGAAAGGAAACCCCACCTGGCCACAGTGACTCTAAAGAGACCTAGAGCCTGTTGTACAACAGAGCTATCCATATGACGAGAGTCTTGGATTGGTTCCGCCAACCACCTCATAGGTCCTGGGTTGAGATAGAAGCTTCAAATTTCCAATCCTCTTTCAGAAAACTGTTGGTAAGTGAGGCTAGCCACTCTTTCCAAGTACCACATCTAAACCCAACAGTGAAAGCGACCCTTAATGCTTGGAATTGGTTTCAAAACTCACCATGGGGGATCCCATTGCCTTCCCCACTCATACAGGTTAGAGTTTTGATAGAATGGGCCCCAAATGAGTTAAAAAAAGAGTCTCCCCGTTGATACGCAAATCTGAAGTCCCCATTTTCTCATTATTGGAGGGGTGATGGAGAAGATGGAGGGGTGATGGATAAAGAGAATTTACTTACATTACTACCTGAATTTACGTTCCACTCCCCCATAATTTCCTTTATTCGTTCTTACATAACCATGCACATTCAACAACAAGCCCTGCTTAAGCCACTTATTTGGTTTGAGGGATTGATCTGTAGCCACCCCCCCCTCCCCTCTCATCTAAACCAATTTCACAGTTCTATAAAAGGCTTAGCTCCCTGACTTTGATGCCTATACACTAGCTTTCTCTGGGAGAGAGATCTGGGGATTTCTTTCTCCCCAATTGAGCAGTCTCGGCTTTTCCTTGAGCGACATACTTCATCAAGGTGTGTGAGGATTCAGGAGAATGGGTACAAGGTTCTCAGAAGGTGGTATAAAACCCCATAAGATATTACATGCAAATTTTACTGTACGAGGACAGACACCTGCTGGCAATGTGGGAGGGAAAGGGGCTCATTTTTCCATGTATGGTGGTCCTGCCCTCTAATTTGGTGCTGGTGGGAGAAGATCTTTAGGGAAAGTAATACTATTTGTAGGTCAGCAATACCATTCTCCCCCCAACTAGCTCTACTGGGCCTCTCACCTCCGAACACTGCCGTCAGTGTCCCATTTCTTTTCAAGAAACCTCTAATTGCGGACCGCCTTCTGGTTCTCCGCAACTGGTTATTATCTGACCTCCCCTCAATGGATCATTGGATAGGGAAAATCGACACGATTTACAGATTTTAAGAAATATCAGCTTGGGAAAACCACACATTTCATAGATTGAGAGCTAAATGGAAGGCCTGGGAGGTTTATAGGAAATCGTGTACCTTTGATTGTCCACACCATATAGCCATTTGTATACAAGTGTAACATCTACTTTATAATTGTTTCTGTGCAGACCTTTGTTGTTTGTACTGTACAGTATTTATACCCTGTGTGTATACTTCTTAGAGTTCTCAATAAAGTCCTTTGAAAAAAAAAAACATCGTAAATTTATTCAGTGGGTTGATATGATTGCAATGATACCATACTCAAGAAAATTTGCTTTTCATGTTTTATTACGCCATAAAATCACATTAAAAAAACAAATTTGTACCTTTGTGTGGCATTACTGTGTCTCATAATGGAAATGAATGAGAGATTTTTTTTCTAAGACAAAAATTGGAGAATATACAACATTTTGATAACTTTTTATTTCATTTTTTGGGAGAAACAGTGACCAAATCACTTTTTTAATAATAATAATTTCTTTGTGTGTGGTCATTTTCTAAAAATAACATTTTTATTTTTCTATGTTTTTATGCTATCTATTGTATTTTATCTGTCAGTATTACATTAAAGTTTGCCTATTAGATCCTGCCTCTGAGTTTAGGTCTCCAGCTCCCATTGTCACCATCAGGACGCTTCAATTATACTGAGAAGGGCCAATGGGGTACAGAGAGAATCCATCCTGCAGTAAACCACTCAGATGACAGAGTTTGACACCATCAAATAAGGTGTTTAACAGGTGTTGCAGGAGGGTGTCAGCTGTACATCACCATCCTTAACTATATCATCAATGTATAACATGATTCATGAAAGGCCAAGCAGCCATTCCATACATGACATGTTACATAGTGAGGTTTAGGCATAATTGGTTCCATTTTCCTTTATCGATATTTTATTTTTCCAATTAGCAATAATACTATGTGTCTTGAACCTGAGATTTCTGTCTTCATGCCTATGTCCATTTCACTGTCCTGCAAAAAAAATAAAAAAATAAAACGTCCTATTCTTGTCCAATTTGCAGACAAAAATGGGCATTTGTATAATAGAGTGAGATGTGTGTAGTGGAAAATTGCTTAACACAGAGGCCCGGTTTCCATGTTTTGCAGATCCATGATTTGTGGACCGCAAAACTTATACGGTCGTGTGCATGAGGCCTAAAGAGTTCCTATTCATTATCATATTAATTCTAATAATTTCATACCAATTTTTCACAAAAAAAAAAAAATTACTTTGAGGTATCTTTCAAGGATGTTGATACAGAGAAGATGTATGAAATTATTACTAATATCTCTGATCAAAGAAGAAAATAGAAAGCTTCAGATTTAGCCTCTTAACATTTTAACAAATTTAGTTTAAACATCAATGTCACTCACCAAGGCAAAGAAACAGTTTGGACAAAGCATATGAATAGATAGTAAAGCAAGTATCAATTCTGGACAATTTCTCTGTATGACTGAGTGGTACTGTTGAGTACGTTTCGAAATAAATAAAACAAGCAAGACCCAAGATAAGTTCCATACAATACAGATGGGTTAGGATTAGACAAACTAGTTAGGTTAGGACTCATTAGGACTCTAATAGGGCTACATTTTAGCTACATCTGTATTACAGCTACATTATTCACACAATCCCCACCTCTGAGGTTCTTCTGATTGTCATCAAACCCTCATTTCATCTGCATTTGAACAAATGGATTTGTTCATTCAGATAAATTTGTACTTTTGAAGGAGCATCCCGGCAGCTCAGGACGTTCACTCTGGCAGTAGTTACTTTGTCATCGGGTGCGTGGGTTCCACTCCAGAGCATTTCTGTAATCCACAGTAAATATTAGTCCAGCACCAGGAACTTTAAACCAATCTGTAGTTTAATTTCAAGTAGTATTCCATTAAAACAAGTTTCAGAGGCAAAAACTGCAGCAGTTCCAGCCAAAGTGTTTCATTCATGTAGTGGTCTTACTCATGCATGAAACTTCATTTCATGATTGAAACACGTTGGTTGTAACTGCTGTAATGTTTGCCTGTGGAACTTGTTTTAATGGAATACTTGAAATAAAACTACAGATTGATTTTAAGTTCGGGGTGCTGGACTAATATTTGCTGTGGTCGGCAGATGAATATGGCTGCACATATTGAGCATGCGCCGTTACTGAGAGTGTCAGCTCTTGTGCTATCGTACTTTAAAGTGGACCTTTCATGTTTTTGCTTATTCTAGATAAATACCTTTGCTTGCCACCTATGCTGTCACCCTGCCTGTTTTTTTTAAATATCACCCCTCTGTGCTCCCCTGTATTTTTCCCACTCAGTATGTTAATACTGAGCATCGGTCCAGGGAGGAGTAGACACCAGGGTTTCTCAATTGGTGTCTCCGCTGTGATTAGATAAGGGCGTCACAGCCAGGGAGAAACCTTCTTCCGATGCCCGAAAAAAAAACAGGCAGCGTGGCAGCATCAGTGGGGTGTACCCTGCAAGCAAAGGTATTTATCTAGAATAAACAAAAACTATGAAAGGTCCTCTTTAACAAATCTGCGTGAACAAATTTACATGCACCACTAAACTTGCAAAATCGCTGATTCGCTTAACTAGTCACATCACTTGCAGTAACGGCACATGCGTAAGATTATCAAAGGTGTTAGAGATGTGCAGCCATGTTTATCTGCTGGCACATTAGTTAATAGTATGTAGACTCCCTCACAGATTTAAAATTTTATTTGATGAAGGAATCGATTCGTACAAATTGATTTGCCCATCCCTAATCCACATAGAACCATGGGTGTCCAGGTGTTGAGTCCTTAAATGACTATAAAGTACCATATATTGTGGAGAAGAATATGAGAGGGCTCATGCATACAGCAGACCCCAGCGTGTGGCTTTTCCGCATGAGCTCCGTGTGTTGTCATGCAGGCTTTGTTGGGTGATGCATCTATGAAGATATTCTGCCTTAGCAACATGCTTATATTTCAATACAATAGAACATGTCATGGCTTCAAATTGGAGGCGTATATAGGTACAGTCGAGGCCCGCTATCCAGCCCTATAATGGGTCCGTACAAAACCAAAGAACTAAAGTTAGGACTCTCCTCCTTTAAACCTATTAAATATTGTTATTGCTGAGTTTACCAATAGGTAATAAATATTTCATAAAGCAATATTTAATGTGTTAGTGTCTGACAACAGGATTTCAAGGCCTTAAATCAAAATGTGCTTAATTAAAAAAAGAAAATAAACAAACTAAAAAAAAGTGGAGAAGTCTGAACTTGGCACTTTTGCTGCACTTCCAAAATTTGATGAGTGGGACAAGACTGCCAGCAGGTTAATTAAAATGTGATAAACCAATTTTTTTATTTTTTTTTGAACCGAGAGACAGACATTTGCAAATGACACTTGGAGATACATCACTTTTATCACACATGAAAATGCGAATTCATTCAAATCCAAATTGGTCTGTAAACGCTTTATGAAAAATAGTAACAGGCACGTCTCAGCTCTTGCTTTTAACTGACAGCACAGCTGTACAAATGCTGCACCGACTGAAGATGAGGTAAAGGAATTATTGTTTAGCGTATGCTGAACGAACCATTTGCAGATCTTTTTTTTTTTTTTTACTAGAGAGTTAAAAATGACAATAAACAATTGAATTGGAAGTCAGAATACTGTGTGTCATCTACTGATCATCCCCCCTTCCCAAATCCCGATAGAAACGTACACATATAATGCCCTTCATTAATTGTTAAGGCAGCACTAATTCTTCCTGTGTCCTTTTTGAAACTATTGTGACTTGTTTGTAACATGTTAATGGAAATAGCCTGAATGAAATATGTCAGGATACAGATACTGAATAGATGATTTTGAATAGAATTATCTTGGTTGATTGCATAAGCAATACCTCTTACCGCTGGAATAACACCTTAACGGCACAATAATGACGACATGACAATGTATGTAAATCAAGAACTGCATGTGGGTTTATTTCACACATGAGAAAACAGTGGATTTAATTGTGTGAACCGAAATGTACTGTACAATATTAATGATAGAACATCAAAATGTATAATTCATAGTGCATTGCTTTATTTTGTATTTATTTATTTCTTTCTTTTTTTTTTGTCAGTTTCTTTTGTACATGCATCTGAAAAGATGCAGGCGCCAGTAAAATGTCTCTGTTTAAGTCAGTCTGCAGGAACTTAATTTTTATTCAAAAATGTGATTTTTTTTTTTACATTTTATATACATAGGAATTGAATATAAAATGACAATATAAAAAAGTTCAAAGTGAAAGCATACAGCCATAAGGTACAAAGGAAGCAGAACTGTTTCAAATGGTAAGATATGTAACATGTACTCTTAAATTGTTATCTTTTATTTACATGGAACATGATCCAATATTTTGCCCCAGACTGTCCTCTTGTTATGTCAGCCAGAAGGACTGCATTGAAGTACAAATTTGAACCTTTGGATGCCAGACTGCTCCAGTCGGTGGCAAAACTTCCGATGCCCAAGCGGTTAACCTGCTGGTAGCAAAATAGATTCAAATGCAGCACAATTGTAGAAAGATAAGCTCGTACTGGAGCTTATATTTGCAAATAATTAGAAACAATATAATTCATTTTGCAAAAAGAAATGATTTCTACATGTTTGAATAAAATATTGGCATACAAGATCTTGCTCTAGTGAAACATCATTTTCCATTGTGATAGTTTACGATTGATGGTACAGTATCTTTCCTGTATATATTTTTAATTTTTTTCAATTTTACATTATGATTTATTTTTCTACACATGTGGCAGAGTAACCCTAGGAGTACTATATAGCCTTCTTCCCTTATCCTAGGGCTGCATGCATACTTTTTTTTCTTTCAATCTAAGATCTGTATTCAGTATTTATTACTATAATATATTTAATTTAATTTTTCTTGAATTGTATAAAGATTTTTAATTAAATATGTTTTATATATCAAAAGGCACAGAAATGCTATGGCAGTGCTCAAAGGGTTAACTTGATGCCACAAGATTTTTCCAACCTTTATTGTCATGGCAACGTGTTAATTTTAGGATGTTTGTTTTTATGTCATTGTTCTTTGTGTTTCTTTGTGGTTAAATTAATGTCTCTCAATAGTGTCTCCCACTACATTCTACAAAAGATAGCTTAACATCAAGAACAGATGTTGAAAATTAAAGGTCAGACATTGACTCACAAAAAAAAAAAAAAAACATGCACAAATCAGACAAAGAGAATATAAATATAAATATAAAATATGTGAAAAAAATCCAGATAGGCAGTTCAGCAAAAAATAAAATAAAATAATAAGACTGATTTCAGAGGCTCAGGTCAGGCCTAGTGCAGTATTATGAATATGTTTAGTGCAATGTTCTTGTGGTCACTTGCATACCTGGCTGCATAACTGGATGTTACTGTTTTTCCAATTCAGTTACATATATCACATGGTCCTCTGGAGATTTTCCATGTGTTTTGCTAAGGTGCAGTTTAACTGCGTGTTTGCTTGCAAAAGTCCGGTTGCAGAGCTTACACTGGAATGTGGAGCCTGAATCCTCCTCAATAAGTCCAATTGAGCTTAAAGCCTTATTGGTGATAACTTTTGAAACATTCTGCTGCTCTTGAATTTGATTTAGAGAAAGCTTTGACAGATCCTTCAAACTAAAGCCTAGATGTGTCTCTAAATGACTTATATATGTTGAAGCAGTCCGGAACTGAGAGGCACAATCATTACAAAAGAAAACAGGGTGTCCCGTGTCCAGATTCTTTAAAAATTTTGTTCCCCCTGTCCTCCTTAGCTGATATTTGACATTGGCTAACCAATGGCTGATCGTTGTCATTGAAAGACCAGTAAACTTAGAGATGTGTACCCGTTCTTGAGGACCTAAGTCTGACATGATATACTTGCCTTCAGCTGTCTCCCGTAAGCTAGAGGCAAACTGGGCCTGAAGTATAAGGAGATGCTGGGGGTTCCAGTTGGACTGTCTGCCCTTTCTTTTATGTACAGGAGATAACTCATCCAATGCCTCTTCAAAACTGCTGCCATCTGCATCTGACTTTTCAGATACAGTTGACGGAGTAGAAGACTTGGGTGTTAAACGTCCAGTGAGATTCTTCACCATATCAGAAATGTCCATCAGTGCACTTTCCCTTAGGGGTGAGGAGACTGAGTCAGTCATACTTGCAACAAGAGGTTTGTTTTTGGATTTTGTCAAATCTATTGGCTGGTCGCTGTTGTCGTAGTAGTACCGATCAATGGACTCAACCTGTTTGACAGGAGTGGTTGGATAGATAGGTTTGTCTAACATACTATTGCTAATTTTGTATAACATTGCTAATGGATCCAAAGATGGACTTACTGGCTTTGAAACTTTTCCTAAATGTGTATTCATTATGGATTGTAATGCACTCAGGGGATTTATAAACGATGGCTCAGTTGAATGATCTGTTATAATTCCTAAACTGTTGCACCCATTAGTTATTTTTGTTTTATGAGATTCTGTACCATTTGGTGTGTGAGTTTCCAATGGGGCTTCCTTTTTTGTCTTCTGAAGTTCAGCATCTGTGGATTTCTTTATAGTCTTTATATTGGAGTCATCTGTTTTAAGAATGTCTTTGTTTTCTTTTGCTACCGGAGATATGGGTTTAACTGGAGTCACCTTTTCCTTCTCTGCTGGTTTTTCTTCTTTCTTTACATTTATTTTTCCAGTTACTTTCTCCACTAATTCTTCCATTGCCGATACATTGCTTTTGTGAGGAGGAGGTGATAGGCTACCAGGAGAATGGACCAAAGCATTATGGTCAGAGGCCATGGATTTGACACTACTGGCATATGATGGTTGCATTTGAACACTCTGTACAGTGGGCTGCAATGTTTTTACAGTTCCAGGCAGCTGATAAGCAGCATGAATACTAGGATATCCACCCCATGATGGTGCTCCATTTTGAGCCTTACTAATTGCAGAGGACACTG
This sequence comes from Bufotes viridis, assembly GCA_033119425.1. Lineage (NCBI taxonomy): Eukaryota > Metazoa > Chordata > Amphibia > Anura > Bufonidae > Bufotes > Bufotes viridis. The sequence continues at coordinate 138,183,514 of CM065593.1, read as the reverse complement.
TATTTTCCAGTGACTTTAAAATATCCAACCCACCTTTAGGACTATCGTCTAAATCCTCCTCTCTGAGGTATTGATATGAAGTTGCAGGCTCAATTTTTTCAGGTTCTTCATTTTCTTCCTTTATCTTCTTTTCTGGCTCCGGATTGATTACTTTTTCCTGTTCTGCTTCTTGTTTGTCCTCTGAAAGTGGTGATGCAGCTGGTGAGTCTGGCTGCTTCTTTATGTATGATGCTGGTAATCTCGCATGTGTAGTTGGGGGTAAAGGTATTGACTGAATTTTCTCTTCTACAACTGCATCCAAAACCAGTTGTTTTCCTTTTTTAGAGGCAGAATTGGTCACTTTTAAGAAATGTCCAGTAACCATCATGTGAGCAGTAAGTTGCTGTAAAGTATCATGGGAGCTGCCACATTCCATGCACTTCAAAATTTGAGCCTTGCGAGCCTCAAACTGCCATGTATAACTAGCACCATTTTGATAACCATATCTGTTGTTAGGAGTCACATAAGGATTGGCAGCTTTAGGGTCCTTTGCATTATCAGTTCCTGTGGCCCCTGGTGAAATTCCTGCTTGCTCAGGTGATTCAGGTGATGATATATCCTGAAGAGCTCGTTTTTTCGTGGTAGGGACCAGTTTTGTTATGGCTGGTACTGGCTCTTTTAGAGGCACTTTTTGGTAATGCTTCGTTTTAATCATGTGAACACTAAGATCTTGCAGAGATTCAAAGGAATGTCCACAATACATGCATTTCAGAACTTTCTGTGCGTCTTCTTTTCCTTCCATTTCCATAAGTGATCTTTTTCTAGGTTTAGACCAACGTCTGGTTCTTTCAGATTCTCTGTCTCTATTATCATCACGATAATGTCCTGTTTCATTCATATGAACAGTTAGCTCTACCAGTGTGTCATAAGCTGCACTACAGTCTTTGCATCGAAACTTACTGGCACCAGTAAAAACAGACCCATACAGTTTATTGTTTTGCCGATAGAGTTGAACTGTGCTAAACAGGCTAGGCTCTGGCAGAAGTCCATATGATGTTTGTTGTAATGTCTTTGCCAATGCCGCTTGGTGCCAGTCATATCCAGAAGCATTGTTACTATTAGTACTGTTGCTTGTACTAACACTGATACTAGTACTTGTATTAGTACTGCTACTACTACTTGTAATAGGCGTAGGCGTAACAGATTTAGGTTTTACATCTTCATCCTCACTTTGCTTGCTTGCATCTGCACTTGTGGTTGGACTTGACTTTTTTAGGTCTAATGCCAAAGTGGACCAACTGTTTTCTGAAAACAGGTTAGTGTAGACCGCTTTAATTTGTGCCAAACTGTCCTGAGGATAAGATGAATTGTCTGCATTCTGACTATCTTCTCTGTCTTGTCCATCCTTTGAAGAAGTACTTTTAAAATCTGCTAGATGGTCACTTGTTTCACTAAATGGAGAACCATAGCCAGCATCATGATTAGTTGCACTACTGACAGGGGAATTTTGGTAGCTCTGAGTCTCTTTGCCTTCTGGTTCTTCGCTAAATAAATATTCACTGTCTTGTATATCCAAGGAAAGTCCATCATCTTCTACATTGTCTTCATCAGTTTCAGCTGCCTTTAATTCTTCTGCAGGAACATATGCTGAAAAACAAAACAGCAAAAATAGAAATTAGAAATATGAAGAATATTGAAGAAGTTTAAGAATTGGTGTATGGATGGATGGATGGATAGAGCAAGATTAAAGGAAAGTCCTACATGATAAACTGTAGTAAAAGTATTTATGAGTACATCTCACCCCCCTTGTTAATTATTGCAGTTTTTTTAGAACCTTAATTACAACATTATGACTACAATACTAGCAGCTAAACTCTGGCTGAATGCTGGACATGTTGCCAATGTGATGGAATGAAGTGGCTTCTTTAGAGACAAAAATCATGCTTATATATTTCTTCAATGTGATATATGTGTGTCATATATGTATATATCTAAGATAAACTTGAGCAAAACTGTCTTTATGATATATGTGATTGCAGGTGGAAAAAAGATAACAATAGCTAAAATGATTACTAAGCTTCAGATAATCCAAGCTAAGTATAGAACTTCATAAACATGATTGAGCAGAGAGAAGACATACAGCATAGGGAAGATGTATAGGCAGAGGGAAGGCACATAAACAGAGGGAAGACATATTGACAGAGGGATGTCACATAAGCATGTATTTCTCTAAATCCAAGCCACCACTTCAGCATTTACAGTGAGCCCCTACATAAATGAAGTTAAATATGAATCATGTTATTATACTGGACAAGATTCTCTAAATAATATAGGCAACTAAAGTTATATCAGCAGAGAAATGTTCCCCCAAAAAACACTAGCGTGACCTCATCTTTGGAAAATTGGAATTGATATTTAGGAACAGATGGCCATGGTATCAAAATACTCCAGAAGCCTGCTGGCAAAAGTCCCAACATTTTTGTGCTTGTGCATAGATGAAAGATGGGTGCAAATAATCATATAGCTGAGTCACTAAAAATATACCAGATAGTCAGGATAATAGAATCTGTTGGTAAATTACATAAAATACTTAAAACAACCCTAGCTTAAACTAAAGTTTTTTTTTTCTGTGTATAGGGTATTTGTTTGTTTCTAATTTTCTCTAATCATACTTGTGCACAAAATGAGGAAAAAAATTTAATTTGGTGAGATATAAAGGATAAAAAAGGTTCAAGAAGGTACTCTTTATGTATTTATTTTATTGCAGTGCAATCTGAAGGGAGCATGTTATAGAGAGGAAAGTGACAAACAAACTGATATATAGTTTTGTGGGAAAAGATTTGGTAAAACTTGGACTTTATATACTTAATTCTCTACTCTTTCTGAGTTCTGTTGTACATGGGGGCGATATTGTTAGTGACTGACAGCTATCCCTGCGTACTAGTTTACACAGAGAATGCTATCAATCACTGATAATAAAGAAAGAGCAGAGGTTCAAAAGTATACAATTACAAGATGTATTGAATATTTTCCCACAAAACTATATATCAATCTGCTCAGCTTCTTCTGCTCTACAATATGCTGACCGCAGATTGCATAGCATTTCGTGGTGACATGTCCTCTTTTAAGGTAAGAGGGATTGATACAATACTAGACTGAATAAAATGCTTCAATGTTTGCAGTCCAGCTTCATTATACATTATTTCAGTTATAATGTTTTCTTTCCTTTATTTGTAATATTCTTTCTCCTGTGTTACAGCAGTGCCAACAGGTTGCATATTATCAATAGCTATTTAATCACTTTCTCAACTGATGGGTACTTTTTCTGAATACATATTTATTATGTTTCATGCAGACAATCTGCACTCATCAGATTTGATCAGGGTTAAAGAAAAAAAGCATGGGCAATCTCCTTGTTTTGTCCAAAATCAGATTTTGCGTGGGAGATTTCAGGTGACAGTTGACATAAATCCCTCTGCTAGTGTTTTTGTCATACCTAAATGACCTGTCCTGCAACTTAGGAAGCATATGCATTCTAATATTAGGCTACTATCAGCCTGAAATCTAGAAATGGAAGTTACATTTTATATTAAACCAGTTCACATACAAACCATGCATATGCAAAAAACAAAGAAGAACGAAAAAAAATAGTGGGACCTGAAGCTAAATCAAGCATGCTTCCATGTTTTACAGAATAAGTATGTGTGCAGTGTGTTTTTTTAAGTACTGCCGTGAGTTGCCAACATGGAATGCCTTCTGGATGGCAGTGTCTATTCATTCTGATGAAACAGATGTGCTGTCTTCTCTGGATAACATTAAATGCTGTGCAAAATAATTTAAGCAGACACAATGCGAAATATGAATATTCCTGGTGCACGGAGACAGCTTTCAAATGTGTTTCTTGTTCTACATTGTGCTGATGAAAGACAACCATAAAAGCCCCACACGCAAATAAATTGTTAAAAAATGATACCTCCAGTAAAGACATTTCAATCTTTTGGTTGTAAGAATACACATTTTATTTAATTACCTATGTTAATGAATTTCATTCTAAAATTAGTAACGACATGCTTAAATGGGTGTGTCTTCCATTTTTTAACCCCTTGAGGACATCCACCGTACATGTACAGCAGAAGTACATTCTTTAAAAATGGTGTCCGCTGCAGAGTGCAATGGGCACTATAGCCACCAGATTTCTCTTGTTTTAAACAGCAGACACCAGGGGTTAATGTCTGTGAACGGCGATAATGCCGATTACAGACAATTAATCCCTCAGATGCTGAATCTTCAAGTTCCCTGAGGGGCCTTAAAAATAAAAATATAAAAATTCTAATCACTCCCTATACCTATAATATAAATAAAAATAAACAACAAAAAATAAAGATAATATGTACTGCCATATTGAAAAATTTGAGCTATGGGCAACAGTTCAGTGATACATATGCACAATATTTCATATATTTCCTACTGTGTATATTAAGAATTATTACAATAAAGCCCATCATAGCTGTATATATTATATGTTGTTCTTTTTTAGTCCAGAGCATGATTTTAATAATTTACTCTTAATTATTGTGCTCTCATATGAAATATTATGTAAATATATAATAGCGATAAGATTCTGAAAGTCCAAGAAATTGCAGAGCTTTCCATAAAAGCATTTACAATGAAGTCTGTTATTGTGTGTTACAATCTAAATTGGCAATATGAAAATGTTTAGGATGTCTCAATATGGCAACTAACACTGAAAAGGAATACATCATTATAAGAATATTAGAAGGAAAAGGTAACAAAGAGAAGGTACAGAAGAGGAAATATCATCTTGTCGAGAATGCTATTTCTCCAAGATGTCTGATGAAATACAAGTCATTTAAAAAGCTGGTATTCAAAGATGGCTGTCACTTTAGATAGGGGCTGGCACGGCTCACCTAGACATGTGACACTTTGGTGGAAGTTAGGTCTGCTGCAATATTGAGAGCAGTAGAGATCAGGATGACAAAGACTGCAAGGCCGAGTTGCCTCAGGCTGTTAGAGAATGAATTCATCATGCAAGTGAATTTTCTTCATTTTTACTACTTGCTGAAATGAGATTCTATTTCTGTTTTGTATAAGATGTAATAAAAATTAAACAGAAACCTGATTCTTTTATTTCATGCTTAGTTATTCTCTTACATACAGTGCAGTTTACACATTTTATTTAACAGGTGATCATTTCTTAAGGAATTCAATATGTATTAAATATATTTCCACATATGTATGCATAGAAAGAAAGATAGATTTTATTGATAATTAATTTAAATAGCGTATATCTGATTTAAAAAACGCATGTTGTTTCAAAATGCATTTCTCATGCACTTTTGGTTTAAAAAAAAAAAATATTAAAGTGTAATAGCACCTTTATTTGCAGTACTAGGTAAAACTGCATCACAATGAGCTGTATCAAATCACAAATTCAGATACGTAGATAGATAGATTGGGAAAGGCCAAATGGTGCTGGGTGTATATAAGGTGTATATGAGTGAATAAAGAAGGTCCACTTTTTTTTTTACTTAATTTGGACTGTTGCCTTGTTTTCAGTTTTTTAGGCTATCTTCACACTGGCGTTTTCCGTTTGTGAGATCCGTTCAGGGCTCTCACATGCGGTCCAAAACGGATCAGTTTTGCCCTAATGCATTCTGAATGGAAAAGAATCCGCTCAGAACGCATCAGTTTGCCTCTGTTCTGTCTCCATTCCACTTTTGAGGCAGACACCCAAAGGCTGCTTGTAGCGTTTTGGTGTCCGTCTGACGAAACTGAGCCAGACGGATCCGTTTTGACACACAATATAAGTCAATGGGGACGGATCAATTTTTTATGACACAATCTGGCACAACAGAAAACGGATCCGTCCTCCATTGACTTTTAATGGTGTTCAAAACTGATCCGTCTTGGCTATGTTACAGATAATACAAACGGATCCGTTCTGAACGGATCCAGACGGTTGTATTATCTGAACTGATCCGTCTGTGCAGATCCATGACGGATGCGCACCAAACGCAAGTGTGAAAGTAGCCTTAGATAGATATGAGATAGATAGATAGACAGACAGACTGTAGATAGATAGATAATAGATAGACAGATAGATACTATAGATAGATATAGATGATAGATAGATAGACAGACAGATAGATAGCTTTGTGCATATCAAATGAAATAAAGCTTTGCTCATCTTGGATAATGGAATGAGCGTCATATGGATTTACAGAAATGGTATATTCCTGTGATGGCTAACGTCCAGCACTCCAGCTGTGATAAAACTACAACTCCCAAGATGCACACTTGCTTGGCTGTTCTCAGAACTCCACAGAAATGAATGGAGCATGCTGGGAGTCGTGGTTTCACCACAGCTGGAGTGCAGGAGGTTAGCCATCACTGGCATAGTCTATACATTGCAAGGAAATAAAGCCATGAAGCAGCACAGCATTCAGCTGAGCATTACTGGCCCTTGTTTTGGTAATCATTGGAGGTCTCAGCACCCAGACCCTCACTGATAAAAAATTCTAAAGATGAGCAAATCGACTCAAACTAATTGATTCATTCATCAAATACAGTTCTTCAACCTTGAGGGTCTATCCTTACTGCTGAAGAGTCTCCCCACTGTTGCTTAATTGACAGGACCGGACATCTCCCGACCCTGACAATCTCACGTCTGCGCCGCTGCTCCCAGGAGCAGCACAGGTACAGAGCTCTGCTATAAATGCCACTACTCTGCCAGGTAGTGGTGCTTGAACAGACACTGCTCCAGTGTTGAAAGCAGAGCCAAGTGCAAGATTTTCAGGGCCAGGCAAGATGCCTGGCCCTGTCACTCAAGCGGCAGGGGGAGATTCTTCAGTGGCATGGTCAGCCCCTCACAGCTGAAGGACTCTATTTGATGAGGAATCAATGTCTTCATCTCCACTTCTGACATCTCATTAAGACATGTCAGAAGTTCGTCATAGGAACTCTTTAATAAACTGGAATAAATTAGAGCTTACACCTGATTGGTTACTACATATGGTTATCCAAACTATGATATCTGAAATGTTGTAAAAAAAATGAACGCAAAGTTGTTATCTTCTAGAATATCTTGATTTCTACACCTTGTGGAGATTCTCATAAATTCTCTATAAAGTATGCATTACACTTCCGCGATACAATGACAGTCAACGAAGGATTGTTGAAAATATGCCATAATGTGAAGAGAGTGGACTGAGGAGGCTACTCTGAAGACCCTAAATAAGCTAAATTGCATATCTAATGCCTAATAGATTATTGCACATTCCAATCCTCTTTGTGTCTTTCACACTTGAATAAGAACGTTAGCCCGAATGAAGTGCATCTTTTAAGCCACACAGCAAGTAACTAAGGCACAAAAAGTCTTATTTTTCCACCAGGGATGATAACACGACTAAAACATGCTTGATTGCCTAAAAATATGCATGCCACACTCAATGCAAACAGCTAAGGTATATCTCAAGAACTTCTCAAGTACAAAATGTATCAAATGTATTCCAAAAGGAGCAAGAAAAAAAAACTGCAGACCTGCATGTGGCAGATCTGTCTTTTCAGGAGGCCTGTAACTTGTTAAATCAGTAAGAATACCTGTCACAGATATCCAGCTACACCATTTGGCTGATGTCAAACCTAAATAAACCAGATCAGAAAACCAGCAAGTGGCAGCATCGTAAATGAAATAGGAGAGGATCTGTCTAACTGTACCTCGCATGGCTTGCTTGCTGATTTTTTTTTTTTCTTTTTCTTTTTGGAGGAGGGAAATAGTGGCAATCACCGCAGTCATTTGTAGTACTAATGTCCAATTCAGCCTCCTTTCATTCTCCTTATTTAGTTGGTCAGAATGGTTTCATAGCCGACACGGAGAAGCTGTGCTGTTTAGAAGGCTGTTTAATGGGAAAGTGGCAGTCTTATTTCTTTTCTAGATTTGGTTTGTCACTAGGTCTCCATTACATGCCACTCAGCTTTGATGCCTTTGGACAGGACTGATCAAAAGATGTCATTTGACCTACACAGCATGGCAGAAACTTGGAGAAGTCTCATAAAGGGACACTTTGGCTGTAAATAAAATGACATTATTATTTCCTCTGTCCTATCATGTAGAAAAGCCAATTATGGTAATGCACGGCATGTCAATGGGAATATAGCAATCTTTTTTGGAGCAGGCAATGCACGGATGAGGGTTGCAACTCTCCTTCCTGTGAAAATGTGCCCACTGGAAACAAGGTGATAGATGTCTTCAAGTCTCCTAATAAATTCTAAGGCAGCCATAAAAAGTGCAAGTCAGCAAAACAATTGAAAGTGTAAAATGCAAACTGTTAAGTTTCCAAATTATCTTGTAATTTTATCTTGAATGATTTATATTCCGTCACTGTGAGCTTGCATCACTCTCTATTGTTTTGACTGGCAAGCAAGGCAATTTATGGCATCACTAAACCTTTAGTACCCACTAATACGTCAAGAAAAAAGCAGACTGTAAAACAGAGCAAGATCTTGACCTTGCTGCTGTGCAGCAGTTTCTTTTAAAGTTGCAGAGGAGGCTTTCTCAGTCATTGTGCACAGCAAGAGGTTGACACTGTAATCATTTTAGAGTGCTTTTAGAGTTTAAAAATTGGGGGAAAAAACAGTAATACCTCCTGCTGCTTCCCTTCCCCCACCACTCTCTACTATCTGGTCCCTCTCGACATGGGAAATGTGATGGTGCACCTAATCCCAGGCCATAGAGTGTCACCACTGTCGGCAGTAACTCGCTCCACAGTCTTGTTTCTAGATCTTGGGGAACCAGGGAGTAGAGCTGGGATCGGGGATGTGTTAGAACAGGAGCAGCAGAGGTCAGGAGTCCTATATTCAGCAATATATTGACCTTTAAGACAACGTATCCCATATTCACAGGGAATAAGTGTCTGATCAGCGAGAATCCAACTGCTGGAGACTATAGCAATCACGGGAACAGAGGTCTGTGGCCCCAGTTTGAATGCATACGTGTTGGCAGCTCCATTTAACTCTATGGGATCACCAGAGAAGCTGAGTGCACCCCATAGAGCTGAATGGAGTGACATAACCACCTCTCCATTCAAATTGGGGAACATGAGCCCCTGTTTTCTTAATCAGCGATCATATACCCATCGATTAGACACCTATTCTCTATCCTGTGGATAGGAGATAAGTTGCCTTAATGGAACAAACAAACCCTTTAAAATTATTTCCTGCACCACTGTTTATAAGATGTCCTGGTGGGTTCCTCAATAATAGAAATGTACATAGTAAAGGCGACAGTGCTGCACACATCACATATATACATTTTTTTTCTTTTAATTCCTCTTATTATTTTTTCTTTAGGAGAAAACATCGGAATGGTTCCAAATAGAGTACGAAGATATCATTTTCATTTGAGATTTTGAACACTACAGACTTTTTAACTAAGCTTCCATACTCCAAATGCTTTTCCCATACTCTGAATACCTGAAATATCCTTAAATGCAATAAAACAGTAATGACACAGGCTATTCAAATCCTTTCAATATTCCCAAAACAAGGTGCATATTTCTGGCAGTACAAGAATATGGTCATGCATCTTCTGTTTGTATTGTGTGGTCTTGCTACTCTTGTGTTTGAACAAGGATGTTCATTTTCCAGCTTATATATCTCATGGCAATATTTAGAGTAATCATCTTAGACATATACACTAAAGCCCAGCATATATGGCCTGGGGTACAATTCTGCTCCTCTCGCTGCTAGTTTTGTTTGAGGGATCCAGATAAGCTAGATCAACTAAGACTATATCTATTTATTTCATACCTTCCCTGTGGGCAGATTTTTATATCTATATATATATATATATATATATACACACACACATGTGGACCCAAATATTTCAAGGTTCTACATATACTATTCATTTTCATTTTAAACTGCTGTGTTGTCTTTTTAATTCAATAACTAACATAAACCTAATGCTACATACAAGGTTACTGGCACTATTGTACACTTTACATTTAGCCATACATTCAAAGATACTCTGTCAGCAGTTTTGGACATGCTAAACTACTGACAGTGCCAGGTATGGCATAGCAGGACAAACATACCTTCTGATGTGCTTTTATGATCAGGAGAAATGTGAATAAGAACTTTTATTCTACTAGGTTAAGCTCCTGAAAGTGCCCGGGAGGTGGTGGTTCACTGTGACGTGCTCCCTTTAAGTGACCGCTGTGGCATCCATAAGAGTAAAGGTGTGGGCTGTAAAGTAGCTCAATAACGAGGACGTAGAACACTTAACAGTGAAGCACCATCTCCCAGCCAAGCAGAATAAAATGTAATAATCTCACTACTCCTGATAATCAAAGCTTTACAAAATATATTTGCTCTCATCAGCCCCCACCTAGTGCAGACAGCAGTTTTGCTTGCATATACCAACACCACTACGGTCATGAGAATTAAGAGGAGGCAACACACAATGCTAAATCAACTTTGGAATCTTTTCATTCCACAAATTATGAGGGCTTTAGAGCCTAAAGCCCCACTGATCATAAAGTAATGGCGTAGCTTAGTAATATGCCATTACTTTAAAACCCAATATAAAAATCCATTTAAATTGCTCAGGATGTAATATCTTATCTGATACTATACTTGTATGTAACTAGTTAATGCAATATGGAACATGTTATTGTCAAAAGATTCTGAATTGCTGTGTGGACTGGGAGTAAAAAGACACAGAGGGGATTTCCAAAGCTCAACTGAGGATCAGCCGTAACATCAATTATTAAGCCCATGGCACTTAAAACCAAAAGGAACTATGATAGTATAAACTGAATTTCAATAAATCCCTGGGGTTGCTTTCAATAAACTCACTGACAATTTTCCTTAAAATTAAGGATATTGTCTAATGAAACCTAGAAAACCATACCAGCTGTACAAAACATAATCCAATTTTTCTTTCATTTTAAACAAAGATAACTTTATTTATATCCATTAGTGTTGAGCAAAGCAAAGTATCTGAAACGGAAAGAGGTCTGAAGTTTAGGAAAACTTAGATTCTAAATTAATCCAAATTTCCATGCACTTCGTGGTAACAAATTAGTTTTCCTAAAATGTTGGCTTCATGTGTTAGAAAGTGAAAGTATAGAGGAGACAAGCCCGGGAACGCAAGATCACTCATAATGCCGTGCAGCCAGTCAATCTGCAGATAGACATACCCTGTGATGTCACAGCCCTATAAAACCCTCATTCCGAGTGGTCGCCCCCATTGCCCTGTGAGCTGAGCATAGGGAGAGACGTGGCAAGCGCTCATGTGCTAGTGAAAGTGTTGCTGAAAAGGATTAATAGAAGAATATTGGAGAGGGAGCAGTGCAAGCATGCCAACCAATACCATCCAGTCTGCACTCCTTAGAGGGGCCAGGTCGTAATAATAGGCAGCTGCGGGCTAATTGGCTGCACGGTTCTTCATGGCAGCATGGCTGTAACTCGCCCACCGCATGTGTGGCAAAGTGGCCTGGGTATACCTGATTTATAGCGATTCATGACAAATTAATTAGGACTTTGGCGTAGTTCATCTCTAATATCCATCATTTAACTCTTTTCTCAAAGTAAGATGGTCTTATCCAAGGCTGGTGCATTACTGCAACAGCAATTGTGGTCTTAATGTGAACCCAGTTAGTCGGCATGGACAAAAAAAAAAAAAAAATAATAAATAAACTTTTGTCACCCACTATGTATCCCTTTTTCTTAATGTGCAGAGTTCCAATCACATGTTTAGGGGGTCTAGTGATTCTGTATATAATATGGTTGCATTAAGCAGCATGTTATACATTTACAGAAAAAGTTGTCTTTAGATCAGGTCTATGCAATTTTTTTTATCGCAACATATATTGTATTTTGCAGCATTACAACTGCATAGGCATGGCCCATTCCTTTAAAAAATAGTATATTGTCAGATTGTCAATGCTTGAAGATAAGAATACCATATTTATCAAAACTGGTGCGAAGGCAAACTGGCTTAGTTGCCCCTAGAAACCAATCATATTGATCCTTTCATTTTCCAAAGGAGCTCCGAAAAATAAAAGGTAGAATCTGATTGGTTGCTATGAGCCAGTTTCCTTACATTTGTGGGAAACAATTCATTATAACTTGTAATTTATTCATGTAAACCTTCGTTTATGCAGGGGCTTCAGGGCTGCCTACTTGGTGATTGACCGTTATCTGTGTATGAGTGTGCATAGCTGTCAATCACAGAATAGGACCACCCCTTCAAAAAAAAAAAAAAGAATAGGACCACCCGATGACTACTAAGCCCTGAACTCCAGTTCAAAAAGTCCCAAATAAAGGCTTCGAAACTTTTTGGGGTCCCAAAAATTTAGCTGCTCCACGTGGTGTGAAAATTTGGTTAGGATTTCAAATGAGATCTTTAGATCACTTTAGTCACAATTAAAAAGTAACAAAACAGTTGAAACTCCACGCATCCCCTACGTGTGCTTTTACTGGAGTAGGTGCAACTATATTGCGGTTGCGCCAATTTTATTATTAGCATGCTCCAATCTCATAGGTCTGGTGAAGTTGACAAAGCCTAAGATCTGATTAACACACTGTGGTTATATTTCCATTTTTGCAAAAACTGTGACTAAATTGCAATTGTGTGATCATGACCACACCTCGTCATAGCACTTGACACCCGATCATCCTGTATAGGGCACAGGTCCATCAAAACAGGCACACTCACTAAATAGTAGCATATGAAAAAAGGATGAGACTGTCTTGCACAATGATAGGTCGCAATATGTTGTTTTTCATAGGCTTATTGCCTACGTCTGACAACATGTGGCCCAGACAGGTGACCGTTTCTTTGTCCTTGCTTTTATATAGTCATAATGGATATTTCACTACAATGCTGCATTCAGTTGAGCAGGCACCGTGATTATTATTGAGTAATTTTATGAGCTTACTGTAGATATAATTAACATAGAGAACAAGCTGATTATAATAACAATCTATACAGCTCCCACGCAGCAGAACAAAGTAGATAACACCCTTTTCATCTGAAACAAACATATTAAAGCAGAGACCACCCTAACCAAACATGCCAAACACATGCACACCAAATGCCATTTATTTTTATATTCTGCATAGACAATAGCTCTTAGAAGATACCGTCTTCAGGAAATCTTTGATATATAATCTACTACGTCATTTCATTTCTAAAAACCCCTAAGGTCATGTAGCACACTTTCTCTGTCATTTGTAAGTACATTAACTCGGTGGCCATGCGACAGTGAAATTATTATAATGGGCTGCTAAAATGGGTCAGGCACGCACTGCATTTTATCTCAGCTTCAAACAACAGAGAGAATACAGTCCAAATCAAACATGACAGCATTATCATCCTCGCTGCATGCCTCACTTTCCCAAAGCATTTCCAGTCAACAGGAGGAGAGAATAGCTGGAATATATTTTTTTGTTCAGTTTGATTTTTTTTTAATTATGTCCTCAAGAAAATCATTACATTGGACTAGAAAAAAAATGCATTATTTTTATGGTATTTTCTTCACTCTTGTGAGGAAGAGGCAGCGATTTAGAACATAAACCTTCCAGGCAAACAGTCATTAACTAAAGAGCATAGGCCTATGTGTTCTGTTTACAAAAGGCATTTGCACAATTTACCTAGTTCGGAATCCAATCATTTAATAGACTTGAATATGCAGCGTTGGTTATATTTAAAGTTCTCCCGTCTTATGATCGACCATTTAAGACATTGGGTGACACAGTCACACAGATAAAGCTGCTAATTTAACTAATCATGTCAGATATGAAATATTTCATTTGACTTTTTCTATCTTTATTTATGCCCTAGTGTCAATGTAGGTCACTGGCTTATTGCACCTAATACTTTAATTTAGGCTTTTTTGTTTTGTTATTAAGTAAATGCAGCTGAACAGGAAAAGAAGCCTACACTTCCGGTCAGGACCCGGGTCGAAAAGCATGCAGCCTGGGTGACTGCAGAGGGGATGGTGGCATTGGCGGAGCGAGGGATGGGTCATTTGTAAGGCTAAAAAAAGACATCCGTCCATCCAGTTCAGCCTGGTATCCTGCAAGTTGATCCAAAGCAAGGCAAAAAAAAACTGTGAGGTAGAAGCCAATTTTCCTCATTTTAGGGGGAAAAATTTCTTCCCGAATCTAATCAGGCAATCAGAATAATTTGCTGCCTCAACAACACTTCAATTAATTATAATATAATAATTTTATACTGTTTGTCTTCCACAAGTTAGAAGAATGGACCCTTTAAAGAACCTCTTTAAAGTTATCTTTAGTGTTCCCATGGGATCTCAGTTCTTTTGGACTGTTTGGGCAGATTTTGTGTCCTGCAACCATGAAGCAATTCTCTATGCACTCCTCCAGACAGCACATACATAAGACAGAACTTCCCGAATATGTGTGCTGTGCACACCCAGAACAGATAATCGATGGGGAGCTATGCACTGACGAAATGGACAACTGCACATAAGAGACAAGCCAAGCAAGTGTTGCTGGTGGATGTTACAATCTGCAATGGATTTTAAAAACATAATAACCAAAAAGCTTTTACGGTGACATTAAAAATGGAAAAAAATGACACGGAGTATTGCTTTAGCAATGCCTCATGGCCTATCCTTAGGATAGGTCATCGATATCTGATCGGCGGGGGTCCGGCATCGAGGACACCCACCAATCAGCTGATTGAGGAGGCGACGCTCCATGAGAGTGCTAGTTCCTCTTCATTAGATGGCCCTCCATCTCAGAGGTCTCAGCAGTGCAGTGTAATTACAAGTACTCACTCCATTCACTATGCCACTGCTGCAAGGGAAACAACAGGCAGTGTAATGAAGAGGAAGCAGCGCTCGCATGGAACACCACGTTCTCTTCAAACAGCTGAATTCCCCAAGTAGATACCATTCTCACACTTACAAAATACATGCTTTTTAAAATACATGCTTCAGATGTTTCTCTATTTTCTACACCAACCCTTCACTGGAGTAAGATTGTGAATATGTGTGTAACTTGTGTTACAGTTGATAAATCTGGCTTCAATCAGATTCATAAACTAACCCTGCCCAATTTAAAAATTTGAATGAATGGCGTAAAATAAAAAATGTCGCCAAATGTCTGGGCAAATAAGTAGAAAAAATCACAAAGCCCTATTTTTGCAACTTTTTGAAGCTAGAATTCTAGAGTGCAGGGCTTCATAAATCATCCCCTTCCTATGTGTCGTGCCAGAAAAAAAAGTTTGGCCATATCAGCATGCCTATTAACATTGTTAAACTTAATAAGAACTGTTACATACTAAGTAATACTAACATAAGAAGAAGATACCATCTAAAACAAAATCTTTATTCAGTCAAAGGAAGTAAGTGAAATTATAAGCTTCATGCAGTGGGGTACAATGTCTTGTATTATGACAGTCATTTAAAATGTAAATGAAGAGATTTTCATTCCTGCTGTTTTTAATCATTGAGTAAGACCTCTGAAACCTCAAGATCTGCATTGTACGTCACCACATTTTTCAAAAGGATGTCACCTGCAAGTGTCACAGAGGAAGTTTTTACATTCACAGATGCATTAAGAAACTACATGACATGATCATTTAGGGTTTAAAAAAAACTTTTTGAGCTCTTTTCTAATAGATTTTTTCCGGGATGTTACATGATCATTTCAAGTCAGATGTGGGTCTATTATTAAGTCTAATATTGCATATGTGCATATCTTAAAAAGACAAGTACTGAGAGGCAAGAGTTTCAGGTTACTAAGTAAATTAGGTATCAAATCTGAAATAACAAACTCTGACCTAGATATGACTGTTACAGACCTGGAAAGGATAACTATAAAGGTCCCGTATACCTTCAGTAGCTGTCATCTGAACGCTCTTTCTCCCATTTTTCCTCTACTCCATTTTTTCAATGGGAGTAGAGGAGAAAGCTGTTGTCAGACACTTCTGATGGTGGTTTATCTATCAGGAGAACAAAAGGATCAGGTAATGAAATTCGGTAGTCAGAAGGCCCCCATGCACATTATATTATTGCCCAGTCAAATGGCGCGTTTTACCTAGGATAGACTAATATGCATGGTGGCCATAATCATCTCCCTTACATTTTCATAACCTTGCAGGCAGTATACACAGTATTGAGACGTGGTTTTAAATGTACCCCCATATATTGTGCCCCTAACCAAAGCTTCTGTTGGAACTTTTATCCTTCACTCTGAAGAAAAAAGACAGGCCATAAACTTGCTTTTACTGTGGGCAACACCTCTACAGAATGTAACCAAGGGAAGCCAAAAGGACACAAAGTAGCATAGTGGTCTAATGAGTATAAAAGCCTGTCTTTTCTAGGAATCTCAGTGCCATTCAAAAAGAACGACTGACATGCCATTTTGGCAGGTCAGAAGCTGTATTAAAGGGGTTATCTGCGCTTTTTTTAAACTAATGTACAGCATGTGATTTATTCCAGGCCTTCACTGTATTGTGAGGGTCTGGTATACATCACATGCTGCACATTTCAAGGAACAGCCATGAAATGATTTGACTTACTTTTTTCTCAACCTTTATAATCTAAAATTCTACATAAGTATATTGATTTTATCTAAATAAAAAAAAATACATGTTTAGTACTCTATTAAATAATCACATTGATAATGATGACAATGTCCCTACTGGGGCAGTGCTGGTGTAATTAGGCTCCCGGCATTTCCTGGACCATGCGCCGTACATTGTGTACGTGATCCAGGCTTTGCTACAACCCATAATATGGCACAGCCTGTGTAAATTGTGGCTTGTAGCCAGGCCTGGATTGTGTGCACAATGTACAGCCTGTGATCCAGGAAGTGCCAAGAGCCCGAGTACACCCGACAGCATGGCGCTATTATTACCAATGTGATAGTTGTAAGCCACATGAAGGTGGGCACATCAGTTTAAAAAAAATATGGCTAACCTCTTTAATTTAAAGAGTCTATCCTGGCAAAGATCTGTTTAAAAATCCTAATGTTCTTTCAACAACATTCACCAGCAATTTAGTCTTTACCATTTGTTGGATGTGGTAGTTCCAATTAAATGTATACCAGGCCCTCACTCAATACAGTCATCACAAATGTTAAGAAGGACCAGCCATAAATAGATTTGACTTTTTCCTTCCCTTACTTCTTTCTCAACCTTTGTAATCTAAAATTCTACACAAGTATATTGATTTTATCTAAATAAAAATAAAAATCCATGCTTAATGCTCTATTACATAATGCAATACCCAGGCCTGTTATATGTATATATTACCCACACAATAGATTTGCTAGCAGAAATATCAATGACAACACTGAAAGCATTCTTTAATAGCATTTCTCTCCTCCATAAAAAGATAAAGCACAATAAAATGATTCCGCAGAACATTGGACATATGTAGAATATTACTGTAGTTATTGTGTGACAAGATAGAAAGAGAAGAGTGAAGTTGTTTCAGGGAAAGATCAGAATTGTCAGCTCAAGCTTGTACGCATCATGAACGCTGGCCAGCTTGACTGACAATGGGATTTAATGTAGCCTAACGACAGTGGCCTTAAGCATAGATACCATACTACGACAACGGCAGCAAAAAGGCAAGCTAACTAAAATGCCTTGGAACTCCATGAATTGTTTCAAGCGATCGTGGTGCAAGTTGACAGCCATTGCTCCACGCATCTCTTAACCTGTTCATTGCTAAGGAAAACAAAGCAAAGCAAAGTACAGGGTGGTTGCTTAAATGGTTGGAAGATGAAGACTTTCTATCCCCATGGATTTACTGTTTTAAATGTCAAATAAATTTGTATAATATAAGGATAAAAACAGTAAATGGAATGCATATAGTAGATTCTTCCTACTCTTCTGTAATCTCTCTGGTTGAAAAATACTGTATTCAGTGCATTCAGAAAGTCTTCAGACTTTCACTTTTTCATATTTTATGATAGGCCCTGTGCTAAGAAAAAACATCTACCTCTCCCATCATTCTGCACTCAGTAACCTATAATGAGAAAGTGAGAACAGAATGAGGACAAATCTTTGCTAATTTATTGAAAAAGAAAAACTATAATCTTGCATTGACATAAATATTCAGACCCTTTACTGAGTACTTAGTTGAAGCAACTGTGGCAGCAATTACAGCCTCCAGTCTTCTTGGGTATGATGCCACAAGGTTTGCACACCTGGATTTGCTGCTGTTCTTCTTTGCAGATCCTCTCAAGCTCTGTCAGGTTGGATGGGGACAATCAGTGGACAGCCATTTTTAGGTCTCTCCAGAGAGGTTAGATTGGGTTCAAGTCAGGGCTCTGGCTGGGCTACTCAAGGACATTTACAGAGTTGTCTCTAAGCCACTGATATGTTGTCTTGGCTATGTGCTTAGGGTCATTGTCTTGTTGAAAGGTAAACTTTCTGCCCAGTCTCAGAGCCAGAGCACACTGGATCAGGTTTTCATAAAAAAATATCTCTGTACTTTGCTCCATTCAGCTTTCTCTCAACTCCCTGTCCTAGCCGCTGCAAAACACCACCACGGCCATGCTTTAATATAGGGATGGTACTGGGCAGGTGATGAGCAGTACCTGGTTTCCTCCAGACATTATGCTTAGAATTCAGGCCAAAAAGATCAATCTTGGTTTCATCAGACCAGAGAATCTTGTTTCTCACAGCGTGAGAGCCTTTTAGGTGCTTTTTTTGAAAGCTCCATGTGAAAATTTGTTCTGACTTCACTTTCTCATTACCCCATACACTAAATCATTAAAAGTATGAGGAGTCATTTCTGTGATCTGTGTGAATGTGCAGTATATTACCACAGAACTACTTTCTTTGTACATGACCCATACAGTATATACATTTATACAGTTTTCATGATTAGAAATCCATAATTGTTGATAATGTGCAGTAATTGCACCTGTAGACCTTCTGATCTGAAGCCATGCTCCAGCAATATATGAGTTACAAAAAAAAACTCTATAAAAGAGAACAAACTTGGGAAAAGGTCAATCTGTTTTCCTCAATAATGCCATTAAGAATGGCAGAGTTAGGTTTGACATGCCTATGCAAATAGGAAAAAGAAAAACACCGCTTTTCTGTCACTGAGAATCTGCATCTGTATTTTTCATACACCAAAGACTAACAATGTACGTGGTTTAATTGGCAACAAGGGAAGATTGAACATGGCAGATCTTTGTATCTTGATAAATAATCTTCTTCTAAAAGCTTCATTTTATAGTTGTAATGCTGTGATGTTAACTAGTATTTTAGTACTAGTCTTATACCTACAAGAGACTACACACAAGAGAGATGGGTCATTAGCAGGAAATGGTCCTGTTTATTTAAAGATGGCCGTGCAGTGGAGCCTCTGTGGCGTTAAACAGTTATTTGACATTGCTAACTGCAAGACAGAGCCAATTCCAAAATTAGGAATTGATGGTTGGCTACCAGTGGCTTGGAGCCAGTCCACATACCAATGCCATATCTTTGCAATGTCAGAGCTACAAAGTATAAATTCAAAAATAAAAATTCCCACACGTAAAATTATGTAAGCCTTTGACTAGCTGTAAGATAATGCATGCAACTAATATATTCAGTTATTATATTAATAGCCCTGCTTTGTCACATTTCTGATAGAGGTTTCTATACAGCAAAGGCAGTGAAGACACCACTTAACAAAAAGACCACTTAAAGTCTTATATTTATGGCTACAAGCTAGATGAATGTCACAATAAATTACCATTGAGTCAATAATATTCAAATGTATTTTGCTCATGGAAAGCGAATCTGTGATGTTATTACCTGCAACCTCTTATTACTGTATTCTAAAAAAGATTATTTGGCAATATGGGTTCTTCAAGCCTTGGCAGCATTACACAATTGTCTGTGATAAGCAGAAAATCTTAAAATGCAATCAGCATTAACTCTTCAAATAGATGGTAACATTTAAAACATTGTCGGAGAGGATTATGCTCTCGTAAGTGGACTGAAAAATCTGTCCTGTATACCACAGGTTGCCAGGCAAGCCCTTACCCTCTATACTGCCTTATTTGACTGACATTAGAAAACATTAGGTGAATTTATTTGATGTGATTGTGATTTGCAGATCAAATCATTTCTAATCCATTTTACCTAGTTTCATCTATGGACATTCAAATAGCAAGTTTTGCTCATCTTTTATGTCCAAGCGTTTCCAGTTTCTAAAAGTGCACCCTTTAAAAATTTATTTTGGAATTCCCATTTATGCATGGACATGTTCTTGGATATTCACAGGTCCAGACATAACCAAGATTAAAGCTGGTAGTACACTTTTCATAGCAGTTGGTTGAACACGCGTGCAACCAGCAGCTCTGATGACCCACTCAAGCTGAGCATGCATGTGTTCTAAATTGAGAGAGAGTAAGTTGCTGACGAGCATCTCTGGAGGAGGCTTACATCACCTGAGAACGAAAGCATTGGTCATGGTGATATCCAACACTCTGATCTTTCGCTCCCTAATATCTGACATGGTTGGCCTATACCACCAAAAACACTACACTGCTCTTCTCAGCATGAAATCGTGGCTTATAGGGAATAATACATTGTATTCTACTATGTGTCCCTTAAAAGTTTTCCCTAAGCCAAGGAAACTTTTCCTTATGTACTATGGACCCAAATCAAGGTCTTGTTTGCTGCCACACTACTGATTTACTACTGATTTGTGATCTTTAGGCCATACTGGAGGTAGCTCAGCCAGTGTCAGTGACAAGTTTTTCCACAATTGTAGAAGTGCTGCTTTCCTGTCTATCTATCTAGCTACGTAAAACCAAAAAAATAGGCAACAGCACTCGGCAGAGTGTTTGGGGGTGCAAATCCTCTTGGATCCCAGGCAAGGTACCGCAAGGTACCACAGATAAATCCACAAATGCAAATAATGAGGCAGCACTCCAGATAGCCATAAAGGGACACGCATTTACAATTTCACAAATTTTATTAGTTGATAAAAGACCAACGACATACACAATATCAATATAAAAATAGTTATATATAGCAGCAATACAGGTAGTAGCCAAGACATGTGGCTCCCCTCCCACACATAGAAAACACCGATAGTTCTCCTATATAAGGTAAAAACCTTTTACAAAAGTACTGGCATAGACAGACACATCCCCAATATAACAATTGTATAATAGAACAAAGCCCCACTAAAACTGATATAGTGGATAAACGACACAAACACTGCAGCAAGGAGGCATATATATTCCATAAATGTATACCTGAGGGAATCTAAGTGTCCCTCAGGTATACATTTATGGAATATATATGCCTCCTGCTGCAGTGTTTGTGTGGTTTATCCACTATATCAGTTTTAGTGGGCTTTGTTCTATTATACAATTGTTATATTGAGGATGTGTCTGTCTATGCCAGTACTTTTGTAAAAGGTTTTACCTTATATAGGAGAACTATCGTGTTTTCTATGTGTGGGAGGAGCCACATGTCTTGGCTACTACCTGTATTGCTGCTATATATAACTATTTTTATATTGATATTGTGTATGTCGTTGGTCTTTATCAACTAATAAAATTTGTGAAATTGTAAATGCGTGTCCCTTTATGGTCATTTGGTTAACACTATTGTAGTCACGCATCGTACTATGTGTGTGTAGCGTTGGCATTACTAGCACTCCAGATAGGTGAAAGGGTGGTGGACCCACCACCTTTTCACCTATCTGGAGTGCTGCCTCATTATTTGCATTTGTGGATGTATCTATCTATCTATCTATCTATCTACAATATCTATCTATCTATCTATCTATCTATCTATCTATCTACAATATCTATCTATCTATCTATTATCCATCAATCTCATATCTATCTATCTATCTATCTACAATATCTATCCATCCCATATCTATTTATCTATCTATGTCCATTTTTTCATTTGGCACAGCTCATTATGACGTGCATATATATACGACTGCAAATAAACCTACTAAATTATCAAACCCATAAAGACGGTATGAAGTACAAACAAATCTCTCACAAATGATATTATAATCATCATTAACCAATTGTGGTTGTATGCTATATGTTAATCATTAATACAACAGTTGGATTTTTTTAATTGCCATTTTTATTTAAATCCCAGTTAAATTCATTTACTAATAAAACATCCCCTCCTTCTTCCAGATGACTTCCTAAGCATTTATGATACTTTGCACAGTAAATAATAGCTTTGAAACTGATGCTGTATCAAAGTTTGCTTTCCTCCCACTCATATCCAAACACGGAGCGCAGATTACTTGTGTTCGGTAAACAGAGGTTAACAAGAGTCTAATGACATTCTACGTGATGCACATGCAATGGAACAGGTGTAGCTATCACAAATTATGGGATTCTTTTTTAATTGCACATACACAGAATGAAAATGCAGTGATTAGATCAATTAATTTAGATGTTGCCTTGCACATATTTATAAAAGGCTACAGGCTTCATCAGCTCATTATTGTCGACTTCTAAAATACAGATGTAAACAGCCCTTCACATTGTAGTATTCTAGAGAATACGAAACAATTAGCTATTAATATGGCAAACTGCTGTACCGCTGCGATAGCCTCAAAGTGAATAAGACATTATAGGAATACTGTAGTATACGGTACCCAAATATACTGTTATCCTCAGCACTCAATAACATTATAGCATTGTGAATGTTACTGACAATAAAAAAAGGAGTTATTATTAAGTGATAACTGTATAATGTCAAGTTATGTAACTATAATACTTAACATAAATTCTTCTTCTTGCTGTCAGTGATTGGGAACAGTCAAGTTTGCTCCATGCTGATACATTTTGCTTACATTGATACGTGATACTGATGTATTTAGCCCTCAAAGTAGTGTCTACAAGGGATGCAATTCTAGCTCTGAGATGTGGGAAGCACATAGGGGGGAAATTTATTAAAACGGACATTGTCTTAATTTGTCCCGCATGGTTGTGAGATGTTCCTCAATCATTAAGAGGTGCATACCTCTTAATCATTGTGGCGCATGTCAAGCTGCCCATGTGCCAGCTGGAGTAGATTTCTGTTGTAATGTGCGCCAATCTTTTGGCGACATATTGTTAAATAAGTCGGAGTGTGGAAGTTCTGCCCGTGACCTGCCTCCCCCGGCCATGCCACACCCACTTTTTTGAAAAGTGGCAATGGGTTGACAAAAGATAAAAAGTTGTAAATTTTGTCTCAAACCTGCGCCAATGTTTGCAAATTTTCTATGTCAGAAAACTGGCAAAGAAGCTTAATAGATATATCTCTATGCCCCATGGGTTTTCAGCCACTGGATTAAACATTTTTATTTTACGACAGTAAAAAGTAATATTGAAAATGACAATAAATTGAAACCCGAGAGATAACAAAAAGTTGCATAAAGTGTCATTAGCTAATGATAAAAGGGGTTGTACAGGACTTAAACATTGATGACCTGTCCTCAGGATATGTCATCTATATTAGATTGGTGTGGTTTCAACTTCTAGCGCACCTGCCGATCAACTGTTTGAAGGAATGATGGCGCTTAGACAAGCACTGCAGCCTCTTCATAGTATAGCAAGTAAAGTGTGGTACATTGTAAAGTGACTTAGCTTGGCATAGCAGCTCAATTTCAATGGGATAGAGCTGCAGAAACACCAAATGACAAATAGGCAAGATGTCACAGATTGAGGAAGAAGCTTCAACACTCAACCGAGAGCCAACCCACTTTCAACAGCTGACTGAAGGGGGTGCCAAGAGTAGGGCCCCACCAATCTGATATTGATGATCTGTAGGAAACGTCAAGCTTTATTTACTTGAAAATAGGAAATCCTTATAACAACTTTGCAATTTTTTTTATTTCACGGAAAGCATTATATGAGTTCCTTCAATATATACACCAACCCACTAGAAACAAAGCATTTTATGATACTCAGTAAACCCCCCACCCAACTACTGTCAAACTAAATGTTTTAACATGCTCATAAATTATAGTAAATGTTGGGGCTGGTGTCGCTCATGGATAAACCTAGCTTGAGTTCCTAACTTGATTTACACTCTAAATCCATCTTTTTTCCAATTTTCTCTAAACGTAATCTCATCTATGGAATGAGGCTCAAGCAGACCACAACATGATTCCAGATTACATGTCCAAATAGCAGGTATCACAAATACAGTGAATTGAAGCAAATGTGTTTTTCTCTAACTTTTACCCTCAATTCTAAGGTTTAGATTGCTCCAAATCTCAGATGCTGAATTCAGAATAGCTGATTTAGCCTTCCTATTTAAAATAAATGCAGACTAAATCAAAGAAAATCAATGAGTTCTCTCTATTGGCTCAGTTATTCACATTTAGATAGTGACTAGGGGACCAACTGTGACTTGAGTCAAATAGATTAGTAACTGTAAAAGTGCTCTTTTCCTCAATATTGTAGGACACATCCCAATTTTTTATGGGTGTCTACTGATCCGATCAGTGATCACGTGCAGCACATTCTATTACACACCATTTGATTGGGGTCCCAGTGCCAATTATTTGCCATGATTCCTTAAAGGTACAGTATATTAAATGCAAAGCAAACATCTTTGATATCATGATCTGCTTTTGTTTCTTCATCTTTAATTTACCAAGATCCACAGAGTGCTGGTGTTATCCATGTTGTCTCCTAATTCTTCTCAAAAATAAAAAAAAGATGATACTAGTTTCTTGTGGGAGTCAACCTGCTACAGTGAGACTTTACCCCACCGTTCTGTTTGGGAATTTAGGCAATCTAAGCCTCATATGTTTTCAGGAAAGCCATGTTTGCCCCACTTGTCAATGTGCCTTTAAGCTGGTATTCTAGTGCCAGGCACAAGACTTTGATTTAGCACAATTTAAAAATTGCCTATAAAAAAGTTTTAACACAGTTGACTATTTCTACGAACCAAGCCAACATGTTTTACATGACGTATAAATGAAGAAAAGACCTAGTATACAAAGCTTTTTCTGCTTCCATGCAACGCCTAAGGAAAAGACCAAGGTATATATGATGTACATTTTTTTCTAAAGAATTTGACAACTCTTCATCAGACTTGGAAAAGCTCACAAACAGCCTTTGGTTAGTCAGCTGGATGTGGTGTCACATTTGTCAGAAGTGTAAAAACGGGTTATTTCCATAGTTACATCTTATAAATCTCTATACTGTAATCAATCATTCACTAATAACCTGCATGTGATCACAGAAAAATAAAGTGCTTCCAAGGTAGCTAATATGTCAGATAAACTGTGTGCATATTGATTAAGGCACACTGATATAATGAAGGGGATTCCCCTATTTGGGCCATGAGAAATGTCTCTCTCTCTCTTCTTCTGAACCATTTGTGTCCATTGGATGGTATGTTACAGAAACGTGAGGCAGATGACTTTGAGTCATCGTGAGTCTGTCCCTCGCCATCCCCAAGATCAATATTTTGGGACACAATTTTTATAGACAGTGTATTATCACATTAATATACTCTGTAATGTAAAGGGCTATAGAATAGGACTGTTTATACAATAAAAAAAGCATGTATTTTCTTCCATACATGCTTTTTAAAATACTGATCACCTTTCTCATACCAGTGAAGTTCACCATGATCTGTGTAATGTATCCATGGGCTGACTGAATAGAACTAAACATGTGACCCCTGATATTCTGTAAGCAACAGGGCTACATGGAATATAAGTGCTGGGTCAGCCCACAGAACACTTTCATAGGATAACTATATAAGACTAATGGTGGAATAGTGGTTTTTATTATGGGTATTACAACACCTGCTTCACTGTGCATTTACTTGTAAAACATGGCTGCCTTTCTTTAGCTGATTTAAAACATGGCTGCCTGTCTTTAGGTGATGTTATTAATAAAGTTAAATGTGGAAAAACACACAAGACGCACATAAGAGATAGGGAAAAGAGAATTAGATGCTTCTAAACAGACACTGACAGACATGATAATGGGAAGCTGCTGCAGGCAGTAATATTGTATATCATGTATAATATCACAATAACCTGAATGCCAGGAGTCACATGACACATGTGAGGGCCACATAACTGATGCCATCTTTAATCCTAATTCAGTTCTTTTATAGATGGATTTTACCATACTCACCAACATTCTTATTGGTAAATTCAAAGAATATAAACCTTGCCCATGAGATTGTCCTAAACACACTAAAGAATGCCCACTTTTTCTTTTTTTTCTGGGGCTTATGTATGCCTTTTTTTGTCCACTGTGGGTTGGGAGAACCCAAATCAACTCTCTATGAAAATTGGGGAGAGTTCCAGCAAATTCAGGACAACTATTCATTACACAGGAATAATCCTGGCCATAGCATTCTTCTTCTATACAAAGACTACTGCACTATGAATACAACATATATTCAAAAAGTGTATGAGTTCCTATTACATAGCCAAACAATTTAAAATAAGGATGCTCAACCTGTGCTCCTCCCACTGTTGCAAAACTACAACTCCCAGCTTTCTGAAATACCTGTAGGCTGTTCAGGCATGCTGTGAGTTGTAGTTCTATAAGAGCTGGAGGGCCACAGGTTGGGCATCCCTGATTTAAAACATAAAAAGAATGTTACTTTAAACCTCATTGGTCTAAATAGATAGATAGATAGATAGATAGATAGATAGATAGAAGATAGATGTCATTGACATCAGTCCCTGTCCCCATTGGGGCTCACAATCCAGATTCTAATGAGCCTCTTTGTACGTTGCAGATTGATAGGAGGATGCTATGTTATTTTTTTCTCACAATGAATATTTTTAACCTCATATACTCTGTCTTTCATTTACCACAAAAGAAAAAAAAAAAATGATTCTATCCTCCCACAGTTCATTTCGACATAAAGACAGTCACAAAAAACAACCCTAATTTCCACAGATTGCAGGTTTAATTTTAATTTGTGCACCAGTGCCTTGAATAACAACTATTTCACATATCCATTAAAAACCTAGCAGTAATTTAATGGAGGGAAAAAAAACTAATAGGTTTTGACTGGAATTCCTTCATTAACTTTTAAAGGATGCTTTCAATAGTCATCAGTGTAAACACGAATATCTTATAAATAGGATTCTGCCATAGTCATGACTGGAGAAAAGGGTGAAAGCTCAGACAAAGGCATTTTCCCTTGGTATGTACTGATTAAAGGAGGTCAGCGAGCTAACTTGCACTGCACACTACACCCGACATTATTAAGTTCATTCATTAAACATGGTGTGGGGAATTCAGAAGCGCCACAGACCAGAGGTCAGTAGGTTTAATACGGCTTTGATTCAAATACACACACATCGTTGGGAGCAAATTGATTCTTTTAACCCCAACATGCTGAACGGTTGTTTGGCAGTGGCGCTATAGTTCAAAATCACTGCTAAAGGACATTGAAGTGTGTACAGATAGAAGCGCATACCCTTGTCCTGGTTTTATAAACTCTATACAGCCTTTCTAACCTTTAGGTCAAATAACCATAACAAAAAAAAAATAATGGACATGTTGTTCACCTCATATTTCATCTCACTGTACAAGTGGGTCCTTATAATTAGCATGTGCAGATGCTATCTATATGTAATTTCCAAACTTTGCTATAGTATAATGTCAGCTCTTCAATGAGATCATATAAGAGGCATTGACTAAAGGGATTGTGTGGACAGTAGTTTAGTTTTTTTTAAAGGGTGAGAATAGCATTAAAAAAGCGATTCTCACTTACCGATACCCTACTGTACCTGCTCTAGCGCTTTCTAGGTCCTTGTTTGCGCTACTTCCCAGTCCTTCTTGACACAAAGGAAATGATCACTCAGCCAATGATGGGCCACAGTGGTGACCTACTGTGTCGAGAGGGATCAGGAAGTGGAGACCACGGCAGAGAATCAGTGAAGAATCAAGATCAATTTTACCTGTGGGACAACCCCTTTAAAGAGTTACATTTTTAAAACTGGGATTATTGTGCGCTACATAAACTACATATAACTTTCTAATACATAGGAGGGCATTTATCAAGTCTATGCTATAAACATGTCCTACTTGATGTGAAATTTGGTCAAGTTTTGTAACATTTGGTGAGCCTCGCCACTTTTAGATGGGGAGTAAAAAGTAGGTTAGTATTTCAAATTACAACACCTCATTTAAGTTTGCATCTTCATGCCAGGCAATCCCCTGGCGTACTTCTCCAGACATAGGCGTACAACACATTGCACTTCAAATATATTAATACTGTGTGCCATTTCATAAGTTTGTTGCAACCGCACAATGTAAAGAGTAAAAACCGAGACCAAACCTATTGCAAATGGTAAACTCCTCTCATACTCTTTAAGTCTTCAACAGTGATTCCCCTACACCCAGAAGCTGTGTTGCCAAAATAAGTGTAATAAAATATAAAATATATATTGAAATGTTAACTCTATTGGTATAAGAAAGTAATCTACATATTTCCATCCTTACTGAGAGAATCACGGAGGTCTGTACGTTCAGTTTAACCAATATGTCTAAACACCGTCACATTAAACATTCATGGTAGTTGATTGTCGAGGAATGATCCTATAACATTAACTGACTGGTATTTGTACCATGCATTTGGTATCTGGTGGTATCTCTCACAGTATGTGCCTCCTGTCCTAATCCAAGACTTCCAAGCTGCAGATACTTCATAGCACTGCCCGGAGAATGCCAGGGATTCCTAGTGTAAAGCACTCCTCTATTTATTACAGCTCACTAGATGCATGGACTGATAGGTAATCAGATTCTGTCAAAGGCCAAGTGAAGGTATTATTAGAATATAATATAGATATAAACTGTGCAATATTATACTGGGAGATGATAAATTATGTATTTTTAGTTACATGTCTATGCAACATAACCTCAATATTCTATTAAAAAAAATGTGTAGGATAGGTTGTCACTCTTTTGATGTTTCAGTCTAGTTCAAGTGATCCATTGCATACATTGGTTGAATAAAGGAGTCAGACAGACCTCCCAGGGCAGGAGGCCACAATGGTGCCCTTCTCCCCTTGCATCACATGGCCAGTTGTTGTGACGTAAGCGGAGCAGGTAACTGCGGGAGCCTCTGACTGGATTCAGTGGTGTCAACGGGTAATTATCTCAGCGTTGCAGGGGAAAAGGAGCTTTAGTCACCAAACCCAGTGGAAAGGACCAGGGAAGTATGATCTCCACTGTGGGTTGGCCAGTCTGGGAGGCCTTTCTGATTGTTAGATAACCCGTTTAACTAGCCTGCTATGTAAAGTCACAATTCACAAAATTTCACATCTAATGAGTGATGTCACAGAATGCATATTTAACATAAACTGGTTTAATATCTGAACTGCAGATATATAGTCATTTGTAACCATATTTTTGTGATAGGCAATTAAACCTTACTGTATAATGCAACAAAAAGTGAAAGCCACAATAAAGCTTTTAGCTCAACATATGGTGACGTGTGGCATAAGATGACAAGCTTATAAAAAAACAAAACAGAACATGATTTTGTGATACTTTGTCACAAGATGTCTATTCTATATGTGATTATGTGACTAACTCCCAGTGCTTGCAATGGGAATTGCACCCTGTCAAAGGTTTTGCTAGTAGGTTGCAATATTGAACTGAATTTGTTTAGCAAAAAATTAGAGTCCTAACCAAATTCAAGCAGAGGTAATGGTGAACACATCTGTATGTAGAGAAGTGATCCTACTGCATTTTCTAGTGTTGAGGATTGGCAGCCATATAACGGTACATCAGTACTGTAAATGATAGTGAAACTTGGGCACAGCACAAAACCTATCTGTGGTCTCAACAGGAAAAGATAATCACATAAAAATATAGCTTTTGTTGCAAGGCAACAGAATAAACATGTTTGAATATTGACCACTAATAAATTCTATGCCTGAAAAAATGTCTTTTTCCAGTCTCTGCTAAAGGAGCTGTTGTATAGTGCTGAGGACAATAATTGGAAGCAGCAGCAGGAGGACCAGACCAATGGCACAGAAAAAGAGGTAATACCATCATTTTACAGCATTCGGGGTTATGTCTGAGATTTTACATTATTTTTGGCAACTCCATTTAAGAGGTTTTTCGAGTATTTATTTTTGTATGACCTAACCTCAGGTCATACAATTTTGGTGATTGGTGGTGGTCTGACACCCAGCAAGCTATTCGATGAGCTGTTTCAAGAGGCTGTGGTGCTCTGATGAGCACCGTGGCCTCCTTGCAGCTTACCAATCACAGCTCTGTACATTGGATAGCGGCTGTGCTTGGTATAGGGTACTTGGCTGAACCTATTCCACGCGAGTGAAGAACGTGACATCACTGTCCTAGGAGGAGGCTGTGGCTTCTTCAAACAGCTCATCTGCGAGGGTGCTGGGAGTCAGACGCCGACCAATCTGATATTGATGACCTATCTTCTGGATCAGTAAACAATATTAAACACCTGGACAACCCCTTTAAGTCCCTACTATCCTTAACTCCTTAAACAGATCCTTTTAGACTTGCATTTAACACACAACTCATAAGCAATATTATCCTGCCAGAAATCCATTGAAGTACTCAATACTTTCACCAAAAGATATTCTGAGAAGACATCTTACGTCATTCAGAGAACTTACTTTCCAAATCTATTATTTAATCGGGGACCTGGATAGCTTTTTTTTCTTGGGTCCAATACTGGCAGCATACAATCTTTCAGTCTTCTAATAGGTCCCTCTGCATATTCATACTCAAGTTCTCTATTTTTACATTTGATCAAGTGTGGTAATAAATGAACTGATACCTGAATGACACACTGTGATTTCCCTTAAAAGCATCACTGCGTCACATTTTCTGGACATGTGGTCTATTACGATGATATGAATTTCTCACTCTATAAATAATATCCTGAAAACTTCGAGCAGTAATGTCTACATAGTGCATAGTACAGAGTGCTTATTTAATAGTGCATATGCTAAGACTCCTGATAAAATTACTTTGTAGCAAAACTGTTTAAAAAGGGTAAACTTTTAGAATTTTTTTGGGATGAAAACAATTATTCTGCCTTCCCGTTTCAGCTCTCAAGATACATATTCAGGTAAAAGGGCTGCTTATAAAATCAAATGAGATAATTTCTGCAAACATCATAAAACTTCATAAAGCACCTGTCAGTTTTACATATATATGTTGTAAAGAGACGCTGAATACGCCTGGGAAGTGTTAATATCACACTGCTTAACAAAATAACATCTCACGTGCTGCACTTGGTGGGAAAATGTTTGTTATGTAATTATTATATCCTTTCTGGGAAAAAGAAATCACCCAGTATGGGACATTAGTGCTTAATAAACACCACACATTACATAAAAACAAGAGTCGAAGGAGTCCCTTACAGTATTTTAACCGCGTACATTCATTAAATCACAAGGCTCGGGAATGAATGTTTTGTCACAAATACGGGCTTTATTTACAATTGCAAACCTGATGGGGGAAATTTCTGAACATTTCACTTTCCTACAGGCCAGAGGAGGACTGTTACTAACCAGTAATAGCCCTTTAGTGGAGAAAGGGTCTCACTAAACAAATCCAGAGACTTTCATCAAAGAGAAATGTTCTACTTGCAAATGAAGGCAGGTTTTCAAAATCCAACACTAGACAATTCCCAAAAACGTATGAAGTAATTAAATTGCTGGAGACAAAAGCTAAAATGAAAATAAAAAGAGGTACATAAAAAGGACTTACAGGAGTAATGTACGTGGCCGCCACAAGGGGATTTGCTACATTTATGGTGAAGTCTACCATCAACAGGTTTTGTTCTGTTCCCCTCTCTACCATGGCTTCATATGTCATATCTAGTACTATATCAGGTAAACCAGTACAATTTGATCATATCCAATGACAACATATCATGTTCCCTGCATGGCCTTTATTCTGTGTTTATAAAGAAGGCCCGACTATAGTATATAATCTTTAAAAAGGTGTTGATCCCTCTAGTTACTTGAACCTAAAAACTTGTATGCTATGGATCATTGGAACATTTATTAGCAAAGAGCATACATATATACTGTAGCCATTACCCATACTACAGACAACATTCCTCAGAGAACAGCCATTGCATTGTTCATATCAATGGGGATATTGTATCTTTGTATTGCACCGCATTTACTTTCTCACTGTATGGAAGTATATTTCTCATTTTGCAGACACTCGGTTTTTAGTACTATAGACATTGTGATTATCATAAATGTGCTAGGGTGACTAATGATTATCTTTACGTCTTTAGCCAACCTTAATATCTAGTATCAATCCATCTTTGTTGTTTTAAACTCCTGACATGGTTACCTCTAGTACAGAAATTAAAAGGGTTGTTTAACCCTGGGGTCCTTTCGGGCAGAACCCCCAATGTGGACGGACCAGCGTAAAGAATCATACTTAATTGATCCCCACTGCTGTGTTGGGCCTCCTTCACTCCCCTGCTGCCTCTGCAGCTCTCCAGTCTCCCCACCACAACATCTGGTTTAACTCATCAGGTGCAGCCACTTTAGGGGGGTCTTCCCAAAAGGCCCCCAGGGGTCAACAACCACTTTAAAGAGAGTTTATGAGATTATTATTTTTCCAAAACAGCATCAATCTTGTCCATGAGCTTTGATACCAGATACAGCTCTGAAATAAGTACCACTGCTTAAGTGGTTTCCTGGGCTCCTAATATTGATTACCTATCCTTATGATAGGTCATCAATATCCAAATGGTGGATCCAAGACCCAGAAAGTAAATGGGAGCTGTAGTAACCCAACACAACCACTACACTTTGGATGGAACTGTGCTTCTGGCTCTATTTAAAGTGGTAATCTCAGCTGGCTTCTGTAGTGAACACCAGATCGGTGGAGGTGTACTGACTAATCAGATATTGATAACCTATCTTGAGGTTAGGTCATCAATATTCAAAACCTGGAAAACCCCTTTGAAGTGTTTTCTGCTTTCCCCATATTGATGACCTATTTACAGGACACAGCATCAATATCAGATCAGAGGGGGTCCAACTCCTGAAACCCCCACCCATCAGCTGCATGAAGAGAAAGCAAGGCTCATCCTCAGGCTGGGTCATCAATATAAGGAAGGCTCCTTTAAAATAAAACATTTTTTCAAAGCATAATCCTTTTACAGAGTTTCTCTACTTGCGTGTTTAAAAGAGCCTTTTTTTTATATGGTATATCCAATTTACACAACTTTATCTCACATAAAAAAAAAATCCTTCACATTTTTGTAGCAAAGATTTATAGGATTTTTTGTTTAACTTTCCACATTCTGGACACATTGCATGTCTATATTGGTGGCTGTGATAATTTTCCAAGGCACTAAAACAGTCACTAACTTTAATTCTGCATGCATGCTAATGTTTTTTACCGCAAAGGTCATACCTGCATGTGATGACTGACAACTTTTCAGCTTGATTCAAAGCAAACAGCTGCTGGTTTGATTGCCTAGCAACTAAAAGTTGATGGATGACCCTAAAGATGGATAACTACCATAAATCACCTCATTTAGATGCTGGGAAAAAAAAAGATTAAAAACAATGGTTTTCATGACATTTCCTGCACTCAGTAATGTTCTGTGATAAATTTGCCTCTTTTATGGGTACACGGTTGTGGCTGCTGAAATTAGACACTTTAGTTTTTAATACTGAGCACTTCTGAGAGCATTTAAAGCCTCTTTCTACCTTCTTTGCTAGAGGTGTGCTAAAATACAGATTTCCAAGAGGACACCTATGCATCACGATAATGCAGCTGCTATAAACAGCTTGTAACTCTCCAGATGAGGATCATAGATGAAACCCTACAAGCTGCCTGGGCAAATTCTTATGAGAGTACAGATTCAGCAAGTGATGAAAAACCACAAATTTATATTTTCCTAATAAATATAATCTGTCAAATCTTTTTTCATAAACTGAATTATGAGAAAAATAATACCATGGGGCGGATTGGCCATAGAACCTACAGGGAAATTTCCCGATGGACCGATGCCCCAGGAGGCCACCCAAGTCCTCTTCTTTGCCACTGACCAGGTAAATAATGAGCTTTCAACAGTAATTAACGATGTTGGAATCGGGTACTAATGTACTCATCCAGCGATCGAACATGCCCTCCTGAATCCAACTCCTGTGGTCCGCACCTCACCTCCTAAGCCCCCTGCTCCATAGACAACCGGAGGATGAAGACAGAAGATGGTAGCTATTGATGGCCACTAGAGATGAGCGAATTGCATATTTTTAAATTCGTTCATGCATCATTTACTGGTAAAAGGTGAATTGCATTATGGATTCCGTTACCACGGACCATAACGCAATTCTATGACGGCATGCATAATGGAGGCATTCTGTTATTCATTCAGTCATAATAGAAGTCTATGGGCTGCATAATGGATCCGTCCCATTTCCGTTATGCAGGGGAGTCCTCTCCTGCATAACGGAAACCGGACGGATCCGTTTTGCAGCCCACAGACTTGTATTATAACGGAATGCCTCTAAAGGCATTCCGTCATAGAATTGCGTTATGGTCCGTGGTAACGGAATCCATAATCCAATTCAACTTTCACCACTTAAACAAAGCATGAACGAATTTCATAACCGGAAATTCGCTCATCTCTAATGGCCACCACGGATGGCCAGCTTTTGAGGCGGTATATTGTGCTACACTGTGTTATTTGGTTCTGCTGGGATGCTATTTGTTATTGTTGACCCCTGCCTACTGTTTATTTGGACCTGCCTACAAAATGGGGCCACTTTTAGTTTTTTTCCTCCAAGGCCACTTCCCATTCCACCTATGGGATAATACCCCATAATAAGTCCCCCCCAAATCAACGAAACGGCAGGTTAGGCATGCGCGCGGCTGCTCCATTCATTTCTATGAGAGTTCCTGAGAGTACAGCTGTCTCCAGAACTCCCATAAAAATAAACTAAACAGGCATGCCAATGCCTGACTTGCTGCTCTGATTATTTCAGGGGGCTCCATAGGGTACGAGGGCCCCATTCTCATGATTGGTGGGGGTCTCCTGGACAGGACCCCCATTGATCTAATTGTTATCCCCTATCCTGATAACTAAACATAACCAGAATACACCTTTAAAGTCAAATAGTCAACATGGGACGCTTTGTTACGGGCATACAAAGTAGCCATGCATATAATTCACCATTGCTTAGGGTGCGGCCACACGGTCATATTTCTGCATGCAGTTTTGGAAGCCGAAACCAGGATTGAATTTAAAAAAAGAAAAGGAGTTGTATTTGTCCTGTATAGTCTCTCACCATTTATGATCCACTCCTGATTTTTGGCTTTCAAAACTACAACAGGAAACCTGACCCGTGTGGCCGTACCTTCACCCATGCCAATTGGATATTTGTTGGTGAATTGGGTCGATTTTGATACTCATGCCCCACTACCAGTCTAGGGCTAGGATCATACTATAAAATATACACCTTTACATTTGGTGCATATGTCTATATATGTCTAATGTGCCTATAGTCCAATATATGACAAAGGGATTTCCATTTGGCTTATATATGGACAGTTTACATTGTGTTCCTTTACCTCAACTGCAGTGTACGCCTAATGCTTTCAATACAATTATACGGCACATGTGGGCAACTAAGTAGACACCGAGCTGTACATTAGGCAGAAAATTATAAAGTCCCACCAAAAGTAATGCTCAGATATAGTGTGAACCCTGCCTTAGACAGGAAAACAAGAGTTGGCCAGGTTGGAATTTAGGATAAAAGTGATAAAAAGGCACTAGATATGTAGATGAGCTGTACAAATTCATTAGTGTCTTCTGCTTCTTTTACCCTCAGGGTGGACATACTGTATAAAAATGTACTAAAATACCTACAGAACATATGGACATTGTTCTCTTTTTACTAAAAATCGAATGAGAAGTTGATAAAGTACCTCATCCGTTACTAGAACCACTGAACAGTATAATGCCACTTTATATTCTGTGGAACCTTTGTGCCAGATCTGCTGTTCTAGATTGGGGGACAGATTTTTGCTCATAAAAATTCAATCACTTGTTGAGCTCCCCAAGAACGACCCCCTCCTCCACCACTAGGAATTCCAACTCTGGTAACTCTGCAGAGTTGATTACTCTCAAAAATACATTACATTTATTTTACGATCATTGCCAGATTAAGAAAATTCAAGGTAAAACATAATTATGTCTGCAATATTGTCCATGTGGATGTTGTATTGTAGTAAGTGCATATGGCTCCCATTGCAACCTATGGCCTCTGCTTAACAGGAATCCCTTTGTATACAGATTCAAGTAGTTTCTGTAAATTGTATTTTAAAAACAAGCAAAAATATGTAGCTATTAGTATTATAGTGTATTTTATAGTTTTGGTAACTCATTGGACATCTGCTTCAAAGGCACGCATGGTCATATTTCAGAAATAAGGCACAACTGAGATACTTATGAAAAATAAACCATGATTCCATATGCTCCGGCTAATGTGATGTTTCTAGCGCATTAAACTACACTCAAGCACTTTCTAAAACTGAGTGATGAATTATCACCTTCTCTAAAATATAATCACGCAAAAAAAAATGACTCTCGACAAACAAGTAAGAGAAACATACCTAATTCTCAAGTGCCTAAAAAAGACACTCCAGGTTGTAAATTTGAAATGTATCCAAATATATTAGCAATACTGAGGGGACATTTCAGCATGAATCATAACTTTAATGATTTCTATGAAATCATAACATATAAAATTACATTTACAGATGGAACATATTTTATGTATAATACATGTACACAAAAGGGACATTTCAACACAAATGACACATACTACGGTACAGTATATCCTATTTTAATCAACTGTACCAAATTTCAAATATGGGTCACATTGCACAAGTCTCATGAAAGAAATCTGGTTTAATATTTTCCTCTTTTGAGAACTCCTATACAAGGTGGTTAGATTTTCATAATCATGGAATGTGGGATCAGGGAGCACTTAGGGTGGCCATACACATTCAATAGCTTTGGGCCGAATGATCATTCGCCCGACAGATATTTTCCACTACTCCCCCGACTCCCACATATGCATACATATTCAGCTCGCCCGAACATGTATGTGTATTTACTGGGGTGGGGGAGAACGCTGCTGCTAGACACTGCTGGTGGGGGCTTATTTCCCGAGAGAACAAAATGATGTTGAGGGAGAGAAGGATAGGGTGAAAGGAATATATTTGCTCCATCCTTGATGTCCTCCCTGATATCATCTGTTGGGGGAGAATTAGGGGAACCCCACACATAATAAACTATTACCGAACCTGCCGTTCTCTGCGTGTTTGGCCGACAATACACTAATGTGAATGAGGACCTTTAGGTGTGTGTGTGACCGATGCGGTCACGTAGGTTTTTGCCCTTGTTATTACAAAACGGGGCAACTTTGGCCTTGAGCACTCTAATCCCCAGGTTTCTACAGTTTCATTCTATAGCTTAATAGTTGGGAATTCAGTTGGGCACTCTTTACCAACAGTAGTTATATACTCTATGATTATATTATTTACACACTACATGGGACACCATAAAAAGGTACTGCATGGAGTACCACCCAAACTAAGGACAACCTTGTCGGTAAGAGTTACCTTAACAAAACTTTATACTGCACAGTGACTATGTTCCACTGATTAGTCTACAGTTACACGGACAGACAAAAAATCACGGACAGACATTTTTATAGACACGTTGGATAAAATATAGTGAATCATAAAGGATATAAGTAATAGTCTGTTGCTCAGATTACTAATATGATCTCATTACTAGCAATTAATGTGAACTGTAAAATCATAATGAAAATCGCAGTAATCTGGACTAGCTCCGCCAGCTCCAAAAGGACAACAGAGGAATTTTTTTACTGCCCGTTTTTCATGAACTGTACCATAAAATTAAGGATGGTTGGCTGACATGTAGTCCTATGCAAATCTTGCTAACAATCCCTTGCATAAAGTAGAAATAGCAGATAACGCCTAGTCTAAGCTGGAAATTGATCTTGTCATTTCGACATCTTGTTGAAAAGCAGGAGTGACACCTGTCTCCAGCTGTAGGAGAGATTTATTTTAACTTGTCTGAATTAACACTTCAAAGTTAATATATGTATAGAAATATATTCACAGTAGTTACTAAAACGTACAACACACGGAACCTGCAAGCTTTATTGATATATAAAGTGATGCCAATTATATAATTCTTCCAGGAAAACTCTACTTTTTCATTAATGCATGTCCAATATTAATGAAAAAGAACATATTTGAAGCAACTCTGTAATGAAACAAGCTGAAAATCTGTTTTCTGGTGGTAATCAGACTTAGGCCTCATGCACACGACCATATGTATTTTGCGGTCCACAAAAAACGGATCCACAAAAAATACGGATGACGTACGTGTGCATTCTGTATTTTGCGGAACGGAACAGCTGGTCCCTAATAGAACAGTACTATCCTTGTCAGTAATGCGGACAATAACAGGTCATGTTCTATTTTTTTGCGGAACGGAAATAAGGACATACGGAAATGGAATGCACACAGAGTCACTTCAGGGTTTTTTTGCGGACCCATTGAAATGAATGGTTCCGGTTCCGCAAAAAAAACGGGATGGAAAGAAAATACGTTCGTGTGCATGAGGCCTAAAATACATTCTCCAGTTTTGTATAAACAGGGTTAGCCAAAAAGAAAAGTATGTACTATGATCAAATATTTTTGAAACACCTACCCAAATTTGCAATAAAAAGTGGTCTTCTAGGGGTGATGATCAATGAAGATGACCAGTATGGATAATGTATGGTGGAACAGAAAATCTCATAGGAAATCTAGCCTAGATAAGGATGTGGGGGTCATTTATTATCCTGAAATACGCCTATATTAGGCATACTTCAGGTGCAGGTTGCGGTCCAACAGTTAGTTGTGCCGTAATCTGTGACTTTTTCCCTCTCACACCAGGTCTAAAAAAGGGGGCGGGCCAGCAGGCCTGTCTCATTTACCATTTTCTACGCCTGTTTTAGGAATAGAAAATGGTCTAAACGTAAGAAAGCTAGGAAGCTGTCTTACATTTAGACTGGATGCACTGAAGTGATAGGGAGGCCGGTGCCTCTACAAACTTCGGTGGATCCACCGCCAGATATGGATCTGCTACGACCAGCGTCTAAAACGACCCCGTGATTTATTGGGAGCGTTTTGGTGTATATCCTCTGCAGTAATTCTGTTTCAAAAGTTCAAAGAACAAGGAAACTTACATGAGGTATCTGATTACATAAAGCTTAGAGGACCTGTCACCTCTCATGACATATCTGCTTTAGCAACTATTTGCATCCCCCATGTAAAATAATAGTAATAATAATAAAAAATAATAATAATGGAACATCTGCTCTTCTGACTCTATGTTGTACTATTCCTTTATCATTTTTTCTAAAAGTTATGAAGAAATTGCTAGCGGTTTGCAATGAAGGTATAGAAGGGTATTACCAGTTGGGGTTGTGTGCCTGCGCAGTCTGTTTATTGGTTGCACTGATTGGATAGTCTCAGATTGTGGAGAGACACGTCCACAACTTTTAACACCCATCTGGACCTTCAGTGCAAAATGCTAGTAATTCATTCATAACTTCTAGCAGGATTATTAAAGGAATGGTACAGTATACAGTCCTAAGAATTAATGTTCCGGAACTGTTATTACAATGAGAATGGAAGTAGATTCTAAAACAGACATGTCAGGAGAAGTCCTTTTTAACAGGGTGAGGGGGTTGTCCATAAGGTTCTATGTGCATACCTCATCAATGCACATAAAACAAAAAGTTTAATTAGCCCTCATTCCTGAAATCTGTTGTTTAATTTCAATTAACTGTATTTATACAAAGCTGGAGAGCCCCTTTAAATATTCCTGCTCGGAATAACATTTTAAGTGACTAAAACAGCTTAAATAAGCAGGACAAATATTGTTTGCCTTTTTAGATTTATCGTCTGCAGCTTTTTTGGTGAGCGCTACATAGATAGTTTGAAAAATCTCTCTTGTTGTTATTCCAACTCCATCTCATCTCTGTTGTACAGCAATTTCCAGACACCAATTCACTGACATGTTATAAGTTCATTGTTTTTACACCATCACATGGGATAACAACTGTATTTGACAGATGGTTTATATGGTGACATTTCAGAATTGCATTGTCACATTACCGTGTGCTGGCGTGAACTGTAAGCCAGGTGTCTCTTATAACAACGTAACTCAGCTTTGTCAAAATCTGAATAATTGAATGAACGTGCTTGTGACAACAGAAGAATAACTACAAAAATATTCCTCTAATGAAATAACATTTTCGAATTACAAGACCCAGCCGTTTTGTATATTTTATTTAAAAGGATTTAGTAATCGCTATCTTTTTCATCATTATTACTTTATTTAAAGAAATGCTTCTTAGTTATATTTAACAGCTTGATATTTATTCATATTTATAAGCTGGAAATCTGGGTTTTCATGTCCTAGGAGTCACCTCTTTAAACATATCAAGTATCGCATATCAGATATTCTTCACAGATTCATTTAAGAATGTCACTCTTAACTCTTTAGTACAAAGTGAAGAATTTTGTGATTTGCTTTCTTACAGTAATGAAAGCGTTCTCTAACGCTATCGCTGTAAACTAGGTATTGGCATGCTGTATCTTTCTGAAAATACAGTACTATTACAGTGGTACAGGTTGATGGATTTCTGACCATAAACCTTCAGTACTTAAAAGAAATGTGTCGCCAATATTTTTACGGATTAAAACCTTTATTTTGTAATCTGTTTTTAATTTCTGGTTGCAGGTTTTATTATATTATTTTCTGTACGTGATCATGGGACAGCCATCTTGTTTGATCTGCTATTGACAGCATTCAGAGATGTGCTTAATAGCAGCCACGTGGTCTGTAGGAACCTGTAGTCTCATTTGGGAGAGTCATGCCCTGCACTCCTGAATTCTGCCCTCAAAAAGTAGCAAAATACTGGTTAGCTATGTTAATGAGATTTACTGCATTTTTAAAAAGTTGCAAAATAAATCCCAAGCCACTCCAGGAGGAGGGGAGGGGTGTAGAAAGGCTGGAGTGGCATTTCTAGACAAAAGTATAAAGTATAAACACAAAAAGGTATAAAGATGCACCAAATTTAACAAGCAACATGCGCCATTTGCTAAATTTGACTCAAGGTACGCCAACACAGACTCAGAGAAAACTGAATTCAAATATTATCCTCATGATAAACTTTCCCCTCCCCAATGACTTCTATGGAGGAGTTATCTAGACATGCTCTGTGAACTTTGCAGAGGTCATTGTGCAGGGAGGTGGAGGAGGTGAGCTGTGTCCATCACCTCTTGTAAGTGGTGTAATCCTACGTTATCTGCTTCCAGCTTTTATAATAGAAGTGTTACCTTGTAATCCTGGCTGTGAAGATATTGAGATAACTATTGAAAAGTGATCTCTACAAAATAGGAGGAGTGAGGCTAGTTTAAGACTCCTTGGTCAGTGTAAAACTTGCAAGACTCAGGATTTACTAAATAAAAACAATAACATGGAATTAAACAACAAAAATTCTTTAAAATATATTCAACTCAAACTTGATTTAAACAATGACATAATGATAATAGAAAGCGAAACAGAAGTGAGTGGGCTTGGGATTGTTTATACAGTTCACACAACACAAGCTAAGACATAACAACGATTGGTGTATAGGTAGCTGCCCAATGGTCTCCCACCAATAGACCATAGGGGGTCTACTATAGAGTCTACTTTGGTTCCCTGGAGCTTTAACCACTTCTGAACATAAGACTCACTATTTGACATAAGACACAAATAGCCCTGGTGACAGCCTCAAACCTATGAGAGGTAATAATGAGCAAGTATCATCTTTTAGACCATGATAAGGCTACTTTCACACTTGCGTTTTGTTTTTTGTGCGGATCCGTCAGATAGTACAGCCGTCTGCATCCGTTCAGTTTGTATTATCTTTAACAGAGCCAAGGCGGAACCATCTTGAACACCACTGAAAGTCAATGGAGGACGGATCCGTTTTCTATTGTGCCAGATTGTGTCAGTCAAAACGAATCCGTCCTTATCGACATTGTGTGTCAGGACGTGCAAGCAGCATTTTGGTGTCCGTCTCCAAAGCGTAATTAAGACTGAACTGATGCAAACTGATGCATTCTGAGTGGATCCTTTTCTATTCAGAATGGATTAGAATGCAAACTGATCCATTTTGGACCGCTTGTGAGAGCCCTGAACGGATCTCACAAACGGAAAGCCAAAACGCGAGTGTGAAAGTTGACTTAGTTGCCCATGACACAATAGTTTAGTGATGTTTAAAATACAATGTTAAGGGAGTTGTCAGAATTTTTATATTGATGGCCTAACCTTAAGATAAGTCACCAAGATCAGATTGGCAGGGGTCTGACTTTCCGCACCCTCACTGATAAGTTGCTACTTTACACAGTAGTTCTATCCTCAGAAGTCAGCACCAGAATTACATAGCCATATCCATTGTGTAGCGGATGGAGCTTATAACTGATCAATGGGGACAGCATGCAGTTACCATCTATGTTTATTACACAATGGACAGTGCTCTGGTGACAGCTTCCAGCGCTTGAGCTACTGCAGAACATCTTATTGACGGAGGTGCAGGGTGCCAGACTACCACTGATGAGATATTTGTGGCCTATTTTGAGGGCAGGCCATGAATATCAAAATCCAGGACAACCCATTTAAGGCTACAGGAACTGTCTAGGCACTTCTCAAACAGGCAGTTATGTCTCCAGGTAACCCGGGCCTGTAATAGTTAGGTACAGAAACAGAGAAGATTGAAATATATGTTAAGTGAGATTAAGTAGAATAGTGCATTGAGACAGATTAAAAAAGAATCGGTAACATTCCTGTAGCAAATGTCTTCCACCGTGTATACTTGCCTTATAGAAATATGGTAAAATTGTATTTTTATGTATACTTAACTTTCACATTCATTTCAAAGATTACTGTATTAATGTAAAGTTTTGGCACTTTGAAAAGTTGGAGGCTTTTCTTTGAACAAAGCTTGAATCAAGAGAAGAGGAACTTAGAAAAAAAGGAGGAAAGATATAAATAAATAAAACAAGACATCCATCTATTAGAGTTCACAGATCCTCGTTTCCAGATTGTCCCTCCTCCTCCCCTGGCTGTGTCTCAAGTTACAGCCTTGTACAATCCAAGTCTAAATAATATTCACCATGATAAATGACACCATAACTCCGATATCCACAATCAATCTTAGCTTTAAAGATACATCCATCTTCAATAATGTTGATGGGGATTCTGTAAAATGGGAAACGTGACTATTTTGCCGACCTCCGAAAACAGTGGGGGGAAGGAATCTCTGAGTGATGGCTGTCAGCCCACATCTGGCGGCAAAAAACATAAATTAGCTGTATGCAGACAAAATGAAAAGGGACCAGCCCTGACTAGAAAACTGACTCTCTCCAGCCACGGCTCATCTGGAAGGTTTAAGACTTCAGGCTCCAAAGTTATCTTTTCCTCTTTCTCATATTTTTTTTCTAGATATAGCTAAATGAATTGACCCATTTGTGGCTCGCATACAGAATTTATTCACCAACCTTCTATATCTAAAGCCTAATTCATGTACGTTAACTGTTGCCCTGTGCTTATGTTTTTGATCTATAAAACATAGGCAGAAATGATTTTTAATTCCTGTATTTTGAATATATTTTCATATTTACTAAGCTAACATTATATATAGATATATACTGTATAATAATACATTTCAAAACTGAAACACGTTACAATTGCATTATGGACAAGAAGCAATAGACAGGTTAAGGCTTCGTTAACATCACCGTTTAGCCTTTCGGAGCAGCAGAACGGAAAGGACGGATTCAGCACATAACTGAGCACTAACTGAGCCGAACGGAGCCTAAAGACCCTATAGACTATAATGGGGTCCATTAGGTGTCTGCTCAGAAGATGATTTTGGAGTGGAGACAGAAGTCCTGCATGCACTACTTTTGTCTCCGCTCAAAAATCATCCTCTGAGCGGATACATAACGGACCCCATTATAGTCTATAGGGTCTTTAGGCTCCGCTCGGCTCAGTTAGGGCTCAGTTATGTGCTGAATCCGTCCTTTCCGTTCTCCTGCTCTTAAACGGAGCCTAAAGACCCTATAGACTATAATGGGGTCCATTA
Source organism: Bufotes viridis (assembly GCA_033119425.1). Taxonomy (NCBI): domain Eukaryota; kingdom Metazoa; phylum Chordata; class Amphibia; order Anura; family Bufonidae; genus Bufotes; species Bufotes viridis. The sequence goes on along the minus strand of CM065593.1, from coordinate 138,139,295 downwards.
GGTGTCTGCTCAGAAGATGATTTTGGAGCGGAGATACATAACGGACCCCATTATAGGGTCTTTAGGCTTCGCTCGGCTCAGTTAGGGCTCAGTTATGTGCCGAATCCATCCTTTCTGTTCTCCTGCTCTTAAACGGAGCAGAAGAACGGAAAGGCTGAACGGGGATGTGAACAAAGCCTTATACAAGTGCTATAAAATCGGTCCTGCTTATCAGAAGAATAACACTGTAGCCACTGTGGTCTCATAGTAGTCCACAGAAAATGCATATCTTTAAGGCTACTTTTATACTCGTCTTTTGTCATGGACAGATCCGTTCAGATAATACAACGTCTGCATTCGTTCAGAACGGATCTGTTTGTATTATCTTTAACAGAGCCAAGACGGATCTGTCTTGAACACCAATGAAAGTCAATGAAGGACGAATCTGTTTTCTATTGTGCCAGATTGTGTCCCCATTGACTTACATTGTGTGTCAGGAAGGATCCGTTTGGCTCATTTTCATCAGACGGACACGAAAACGCCTCCACAGCGGAATGGTGACTGAACTGATGCAAACTGATGTATTCTGAGCGGATCCTTTTCCATTCAGAATGCATTAGAATGCAAACTGATCCGTTTTGGACCGCTTGTGGCTGAACGCCAGTGTGAAAGTAGTCTAAGGGATCATGAATTCGGAGAAGCCATGTTCATGGACCTTCCCCAGGTTCAATTAACAGGGTGGAATATCTCTGTACTATAACATGCGATGGAGCATACTAAAGTTTTATTACCTAGGAATGGTCCAGAATTATTTATGAATATCTGCTGCTCCATTAATGCAACGTGTAAATGTACTCTTAGGATACTGTCCAACAGGTAACAGGGTTCCTTGGCTTCATATCACTTAGGCTGTGTTCACATCACATTTTTGTCCTATGGTTAACATATATATTGGATATTATCGAAACTTATAGCCACTAGATTGGCTCAAGTTATGCCCGACTTGATAGGTCCCCATCAGGTGGGCTTTATGAAGGGCCGCTAGGCAATTTTAAACATCAGGAAGGTACTGGCGGTACTCAACACTTTCAAAGCAGGGGATATAATAGACAATCCAGCCTTTTTGGCTATAGACGCCGGAAAGGCTTTTGACAATATAAGCTGGTCCTGGCTGGTGGAGGTCCTAGATACCATGGGCATTACAGGGAACTTTAGGAACTATCTCAAAGCACTATATGACAAACCTTGTGCCCAAGTCTATGTACCGGGCTTCTTATCATCCAGGATACCTCTGATGAAGGGCACGAGACAAGGGTGTCCCCTTTACCCTTTACTGTTCAACCTGGCCCTGGAACCCCTGGCTAGATTCTTAATTCAAACCCCCCTATTTGATGGGATCCCAATAGGTTCACAGGAAATAAAACTCACTGGCTTTGTTGATGATCTTTTAATATTTTCTAGATATCCAAACTCACAACTTAACCGAATTCTAGATTCCCTCCTACAGTATGGGACAGCCATAGGATATAAAATAAATATATCAAAAAGTCAGGTTATGTTCCTCCGTAATCCTGAGACATGCTTCAGCCGAAACCTACAAGTAGAGGTCAGACGAGACTACATCACATATCTTGGGGTTAAAATAGGAAGATCCCCTACATCCTTATATTCTCTGAACTACCCACCCTTGATTAATAGAATTGTGGGGGAATAAGGCAGGTGGAAAGACTTACCACTCTCTTTACATGGAAGAGCGTATTTGTTGAAAATGACCAGTTTCTCCAGACTGCTTTATCCCCTTACAGGCCATATTAAAGCACAGGGATGTCCGCAAATTGCAAACAGAGTTTGTTCACTTCCTTTGGCAGAATAAAAGGCCCAGGATAGCTTATGAAAAGCTGACGATGTTAAAATGGGAGGGAGGATTACAGCTACCAAACATTCGCCATTACAACTTAGCAGCCTTATTCAGACACATAAGAGATTGGGTGTGGGGCTCATCTCACTTTACAGCTGACCGGGTGGAACAGGAGTTGGCCAAGCCCTGGGACTTGACTGCTATCTGACTTACAAGACTAAAAGATATCCCATCATGGCATGGAAGGCGGTGCGTAAGATATATAGACTTCCGATATATATATCGCATTACATGCCATTGTGGTCACTGCCGTGTTTCCCACAGGGTAGGGAAAGGTTGATGTATAGGATCTGGAGACAGAAGGGTATAAACAAATTGTGAGATGTATTAGATAATATGAACTCGAGACTGTTAACCTGGGAAGAATGTAGGACAAAACACAATCTGACTGCCCCTCACTTTCTGACATTTCTACAACTACAGTTGTATTGCAGAACCTAAGCGGAGGAGTTGGGAGAAGCAAATAGACAAATCTGGGTTGACTCACTTATGTGCTCCAACGACTCTCTACTCCCCCTATCGGAATTATATCGCAAAATACATAGCATACAGACCAAGTAGGGATAGTTGAGAAAGCTTTCTAGTCATGGGAAAGGGAACTGCGGGTGCCAAATCTAGCTAAACAGATTAGGGAGGGCTTTGAGATGATAAGGAAGGCAATATATAATGAACAATGGCGGGAGACGCAACTAAGAATAATACACAAAGCTACCTACGCTTTTAACCTGTCGTTTTGCAATGCCCCGGCTCACTATCTGAGACACTGTCCCAAGTGCTTGATACCTAAAGCGGGACTTCTTCATGCCATATGGCAATGCCCAAATATCTCACCACTATGGTCTCAAGCTAAGGATTATATAGCTGCAGTCTGGAAGGTGGAAATAGCTCTCAAGCCCCAACAGTGCATCTTCCAATTTATCCCGGTGGATCAGGAGAATGAGGAGGGTAATTGAATAAATATAAAAGGGGTACACAAATTGTTGATGTCTGTTAAGAAGTCTATTTTAAGGCATTGGCTAAGCAAAGATGCCCTGACATGGGAGGAGGTAATAGGTATAATGAAGCATATGCTGTATATGGATCTGTTGGAAATGGAAAGCCATAAAGAGAAGTTGATAGGCAAATTTGTCAAAAAATTGAGAAAATTCATTGAAAGCTCTCTGACGCCAATGGAGATCAGAGATTTTGATGGCTTCATTTACGCTAACTAAGTCGTATCTCGAGGCCAAGATGGGAGGGAAATTGGGCCACCTGGAAGTGGAAGGCGCAGACGGAGATAGTGAGATATGAGATTATGGTTTCGGATAGTCTCCTGATTGGACGGGATAGTCATAAGGCGATTATGTCATTTCCATAGTTCTTCAGTTTGGTTGGGTTAGGGTGGGATGGGGGAATTAGCATAGAACTTTTGGTTGCTCCAAAAGGAGGTAAAAATAAAAACTGGAAGATCACAAAGCATAGGGACCTTCTTTTTGTGGTATTGTGGTTACAAAATTAAACACTGGATACAAAAACTAAAAAAAAAGAAAAAGTGTAATGTTCTTTTTGTCATGTTACTTGATTGTATGATGCCATACCACTTCTTTTTGTAATGTATATTCTATATGACTGATATCTTGATTGTACATTATGAAAATCTTCCAATAAAAAAGATGTTTAAAAAACAAAAAAACATATATATTGGGAAGTGTAGAATATACTAAGCTTTTCCATCCAAAATATATACATCAAAAGGATATTTTTTATTTCTGTGGAAGCCTATGGTGGCTGATGCCACTGGATGGGCTTCTTAAGCGACATCTGTTTTTTACAGCCTTAGCTATAGGTACTTTGGGGTCATTTATAAAAACAGAAATACGCCTAAATTAGGTGTATTTCTGGTGCAGATTTTGGCGCTGCAATCTGCAACTTTTCTATGCTCACGCTAGGTCTAAAAAGTGGGCATACCGTAGGCAGGGAGGGAATGGGCTGGTAGGCCCGTCTCATTGACCAATTTCTATGCCTGTTTTAGGCATAGAAAATGGTCTAAATGTTAGACAGCTAGGAAGCTGGTGGTGGATCTGCTGAAGTTATGTAGAGGACGGCACCTCTACATAACTGCGGCGGATCCACCGCCACCGCAGGGGCTTATTGAGAACGGCGTCTAAAACGCCCTTTGTCTGCTGCTGAAGTATGGTGGCTTATTGAAGCACCACATTCTTTTGTGGAAGCAAAGTAGATCTATAATTTGACTGTGTGCATTAGAAAAAATCCTAATAGATAGTAACTAGCGGCTAGCAGTGATTGATCTTTATCCTGTGAATTATGAGACAATTAAAAAAAGTATAATTACCTCTCAAAACCAGCATACAAGTCTTTCACGATATTTTCTAAGCAGTGTAATTTGTGAGCTTCTCTAGAGCAGAATGCATACAGTATACTAAGCATTGGAATGCCATATACATAGATACAATATTGGATTAAAATTTTGCATACACAGTGGGGTTAAATCTTTTGTCGGATCATTGAGTTCATTTGTAGAAATAATAAAGAGACATATGCGATTGTGATATCTCTGAAAGTGATTTAGAACAGTTTCTCCTCTGCCAACTTTTCAGGAACTTTTCTGGTTAACAATTAATCCTATATGGGCATTTTGTCGACACGCTCCCTTATAAAACATACTGGTCTCATGACAGATGAACTTCAAAGAAGGTTATTGTGGGTCTTCATATTGTCAAGGTTTACTAGCCATATATAATGTTACTATTTACATGTGTTTTCATCAGGCTTTTATGTTTTTTTCCTGTTTCTTTTATATAGCGCCAGCAAATCCCACAACACCGTGAAGAAACTGTCATCACTCACATCCGTCCAAATTCCCAGTGGGACGGCATTTATTTACCAGATAGCACAATTTTCTGTTAATTTTAGCATGTGTGGTTATGCTATACAAGTAATGAAAAGATGTGCAATCGGTTTTAGGGCAGGTAATGACATACCTTTGGCCTATCACACCCAGTTACATGTATGTTGTATCTACAGCGGGAGAGGGGTCCCAGACACCTCCAAAGCTACTCATCCCTAGTTAGGACAAAAAAAGATTTCATGATCCTCTTGTCTCCCAACGATGATTGAGTGCAATGTCTGTGCATTACTTATTAACAGATTTTTCCAAAAAGGGTGAAATCTACCAACAAACCTGTGATGTGTGAGCGACCTAGGCCTACTTCATCGGTAGGTGCAATGAGAGCAGCGACCAATCTGTTAGTTCATATAGCTGACATGAAATATGCAGACTTTAATTTGAACGTGTCTTTGATTCAAAGGGATAAATATATAAAAAGGAAGACCAGCCTGCCACAGCTCTCAGGAGCCGGTATTGCTGGATGTTACTGCAATGCCTGCCAGCCCTATTGACAATAATGGGGTCCAGGATAGATCCGGACAAATACACTGGAATTTACCCAGACAAAAACCACTGCCGGAAGTATAATGCCTATGGCATAGCTAGGTAACTCATCCTTCATTTTCCCATATAGCCCTACAGTTTTGATCAGGTAACTGAATATTCTAGTTAGCAGTGCAGGAAAATTGGACATCGGAGTGCTGAATAAAACGAAGCTTTGAAATATATTAGCATTGCAACAACTGTAGACAGAAAGAAATGGATCGCACATCCACATGTCATGCATTGATCTATTGCTGCTAAGCATCATTTATAAACAGGAACAGTTTATATATGCTTTGATCAAAATGCATAGGGCCACTAATCACGTCAGGGTGGCCTCTTTTCAGTCCCTCTCTACACTAATTTAGTGCAGTGGAGCACCACACAGTCACTATCACTACAGCAACACAGCACTTGCACCCCAGCATCCCAACAACACCCCTTGGCGGGTGGGCCCCTTCGACTCACTGGCACTACAGTAGCCAGAGGGAATAGTGTATATGAATGCAAAAACAAGAGTGGATTATAAATCCACATGCTATACATTGATTTATTTATGATAAGCTTAACCGATAGAGAAGAACCGGGGGCACTTTGTGTACATTTTGATCAAAATACAAAGACTCTCTTATCGAATGAAGGTGGTCTACTTAGCAAAAGACTGCTTGGTTTCAGTCTGGTTTTTGAGACCTCAATTGAAAGGTGAGCTTTTCAGATCTGTTCACATGGTGGGGTGCTGCATGGCTGTCCAACAGCTGAGACCACCACCAATCACGATTGGGTTTACTACACAGAATGTACTCTCTTACAACCCCAATCCTGGAACAGGTGTTATGAAGCTAGACAGGTGATACAATACAAAATTCCTTATGGTCCAATGATCAGGAGTTCTTGGGTACCACCTAGATTGCGCTTATCATCGACTCTAGAGTTTACATCTTGGTTGGCATATTCTCTTTCAGGTCTTTATTTGTAATGGAATAGTTATAATTAAAGGATCATCAAACTCTAAATGTTGTTCAGTTTTCAATAACCTTTGGATACCGGAGTAAAATGTCTCTCATGTTTATCATATCCCCAATACATGATATTTTTTACTCTTTGACAAAAATAAGTAAAGTGCTTATTTCTTGGCAGTTATAAAAGTAGAAGAATATTCCTAGTTACCGTTATGTACTCCAAATGCAAAATGAAATGGATAGTCCGGGTTTTTGTAATGTTATTTATTTTACTCACTTATATGGCGCTGACATATTCCACAGCGCTTTACAGACTTTATCATCACTTGATGTCTTACAATCTAAGTTCCCTATCAGTAGGTCTTTGGAGCGTGGGAGGAAACCCACAAAAACACAGGGAGAACCTACAAATTCCATACAAATCTTGTCCTAGGACTTCATTGATGCAAGGTACCATTGCTAACCACTAAATCACTGTGTTGCCCACACGTTTTAACCAATTCAATTGTTTTCCATACACTTAGCTTCAGAGAATCAAATCATTAACACATGCCTTGCCAAGCAGTCAAGTCAACCTCACCTTACCAGCAAGCGGCATGTAGATTTATAAGGCCATCAGGAGGGAGAAAGATTATGAAAAGGAAACACCACAGTATCTGTACAATTCTATAACGTGCATTTGCATATTCTCAAGCTTCATGCACAAAACTGCAATTTTGTCCTAATGGTTTTCACTGCAGATGAGTGCCAAGGCGGAATTTATTAAAACTCGCAGGCTGGGAATAAATGAGACCAACATTTATTCCCACGGCCTTACACCGTCTCCTTAGTCTAGCCAAAGAAAACCACCTGAGCTCACTAATTTGCCTATTGGATAAAGATGGAAGTCAAATGACAAAGATAGATAACTTGCTGAGGCCTCGTAGCATAAGGTAGCCTGCCATTATCATTCATGATTAGAAGCTATGGAAAAAAGAAAAAAGGATAAAACAATAGGAACCCTGCAAAGCTACTGCTTTACCAATGGCCTAATGTTTGTCATATGGTATATGACTAATAGAGCTCAATCAATTGGACAGTAATTTATTGATCTCAAAAACTATACATGGGACTCTTAGTAGAAGGCCTCATTCACACCGCCGTATTGTATTTCAGACCGCAAAACATGGATCTGTAAGATATGCATATCCTCCGCATGTATTCCGCATTTTTTTCACCCCTAGCAATAGAAATGTGTCGGACCCCCCAAGGTCAGGTATTGATGACCTATCTTGAGGATATACCGATGCGGCAGCACACGGATGGTATCCATGTACTGTCATTTAGTTTTTTTTACGGACCAATACAAATGAATGGAATGGGTCCGTGCGCTATACAGAAAGAATACGGATGGAAAATAGGGTCGTGTGCATGAGGCCTGAGAAAAATACTCAAATCTCAACGATTATATGTCCTGTCTGCAGACTGAAGATATATATACTTCAGATTAAGACATGGCTTCTGCATTTCACATCTTTAGAGCATATATGTGACAGATTATTGTAGATAATGGCTATATTTTCAGGCTGATTTTGATGAAGGGCATAATCAGGCATTTAATGGCGAAAAAGAATAGGTATGACACGACGGAAAGCTGAAAGACAAACCTTCCTCCCTTCCAGAACACTGCAAGCCATTCATAACCCAGCACAGGAAAGACACTTTGTCAGATGAAACGATCATCTTGCATTGCAAGCGGTTTTTGTTTTCATGCATTTCATGACCTTTATTAGAGATTCTCCAGATGATCTGAAGGGTTAATGGCGTGAACGTTGAGGAACTTACAGTAACACTGTGAAGACAGAAACATCACAGGCTTTCCTGGCAAGAGGCTCGCAGAGGGTAGGAGGGGACTGCGAAATGAACTCTCTCAGGCTTTGTCGTGTATGTTTCCCAAGGCCTGCCCTGGCCCCTTTGATAAATGACACATGTCATTCTGTCACTGGCTGACACTGCAGCTGGGAGGGCTGATGATGTATGACTATACTGAAAAGGAAATCAACTTTTTTGGCACCCACCATGTCTATGCCCTGTATAAGGATTCTGTTACTTAAGAAAAGTAAAGAGAAATGCAGTATGAGGGGGGAACGTAATGAACGACAGCTTACACTTAACATAAATTAGCTGGATAATAGTGAAATGTGCTCGGCCGTGATAAATAAAAGCAACATTAGTCAATTATTAATCACACTCCAACTTGTAGCGAAGGCCCATGAGTTAAATCAGAGGCCAGGGATGCCTTGCAAACAGATAAGACAGTACATGATGAATGTCTTGCATAGTATAATCAGGGTGGAATCACAAGCCTAGTCAAGCTCCCCGGGGCAGGCACGTGCAGAAGGTTCTGGAAACAGGAGAGTAACACTTAGCACACCTTACCCATCGACTCAGCAAAAATGAGGAATTATGGAAGGAAGGCTACTTTAAACAAGAAAAAAAGAAAAGAAAAGAGGTCACGCAGGTGCTTCTAATAATAACGCTTTGCTAGCTATAAAAGTGCCAGCGTTTAAAGACACTCAGTCGTTCCCATGGCGATGACAGGTTGACGTGAAGGGAAAAGGCTCTCCCCTATCAGATGGGTTCAATTATGTTAGAAACAGTGTGCATATTCCTTCTTCACTTATCATGGAAGGCTATGAGCACTAGTACCTCCTACCTGTGTAGCACCATTCATATAGTTTCTGATGAATTATTTCCCTATGAAATTGGCCTTTAAGGCCCTCATACAAATTAGTGTTCTGTCGGCCGAACCCCCTGAAAACGGTGCGTTTGGCTGATGGTTTACCGTGTATTGGGGACTTCTGACAGAAGAAGGGTCGGGTGAAAATTATCCCAGGAGAAGTGTCTGGCAGCAGCTTTCTCCCCCCTCACCATTGAATACATATATATGTGTATGAGGGTGCTCATTTTTCCCAAAAGTGCTGTAGACAACATTATAGCCTTCTTACTCATATGACGTTATAAAGGGAATCTGTCCTGATGTTCTCATGTGTGAAGTTCCACCTCCTTGTTTCAGTACAGTCTTTTCACTGACTGTACGGTGCCGACATCCAGAACATGGCCGCTGATGGGGGGTCACATGACCAGCGGCATTGCATATGCACTAGTTCTCATGCTGTGAGCAGTGATATTCAGTGGAGCCCTCTGCTGGAAGAATCCGGGGAAGCGTCTCTTCATCAGCGGCCATCTTCCAGACTGGATTTCCATGCAGCCAGGTAAGAGAACTGAACTGAAACAAGGATCCAGAACTTTACAGTACTGATTCTAATGTAACATTATGTGAGCCCTTTAAGATAGGGAAGTGTTACAATATATGGTACTATTGTGGTACTACTAGAATCTCTAGCCATGAACAAAGAATGGAATTATTAATACCACTCCGTCTTCCCAATAGAGCTCACAGTCTAGCCTCCGTGTATCATTTATTGACACTCCAGAAGCATGCATAATTGCCAACATTTTCTGTAGGCCCTCTGCTCCCTATATCAGATGACTGCTCCGATGCCACACACTACTAGGTGCTGATCTCCAAAAGGTGTGTGGAGGCTTTCCCAGCATCTAGGAAATTCTCTAAGGCCCCTTTCACACGGGCGAGTTTTCCGCGCGGGTGCAATGCGTGAGGAGGACGCATTGCACCCGCACTGAATCCGGACCCATTCATTTCTATGGGGCTGTGCACATGAGCAGTGATTTTCACGCATCACTTCTGCGTTGCGTGAAAATCGCAGCATGTTCTATATTCTGCGTTTTTCACGCCCCATAGAAGTGAATGGGGATGCGGGAAAATCGCAAGCATCCGCAACCAAGTGCGGATGCGTTGCGATTTTCCCGCATTGTTGCTTAGCAACGGGACCCAATCTCTATTATTTCCCCTTATAACATGGTTATAAGGGGAAATAATAGCATTCTTAATAAAGAATGCATTGTTAAATGATGAGGAAGGGGTTAAAAATAATAAAAGTTAACTTACCTTAGCCACTTGATCGCGTGAGTCGCGATCTGTCCTCTCTTTCCCTGCAGCATCGATGATCTAAAGGACCTGTGATGACGTCACATCACATGGCCCAATCACCTGCTCCATCACTATGGTGATGGAGCATGTGATGGTCCATGTGACCATGTGACATCATCCAAGGTCATAATCACTATCCTCAGGCTGTGGATAGTGCTTAGGACCTTGGATGATGTCACGTGGTCACATGGACCAATCACATGCTCCATCACCATAGTGATGGAGCAGTGATTGAGCCATGTGATGCTGTGACATCATTACAGGTCCTTTACATCTTTCAAGCTAACGGAGAGGAGGCCGGGCTTCGCGATCAAATGGACCAGGTAAGTTATGATTAGTTTATTATTTTTAACCCATTCTGCACCGGGTTAAACATAAGGGAGATGGCCAAGGGTATTATTTTACATTATAACTATGTTATAATGTGAAATAATACCAGCGGGACAATTTCTGACCCAAACATGCACTTCTGTGAAGAAGTGCAGGTTCGGGTCTGGGTACCAAAAGTGCCGATTTTTCTCCCGCGCGTGCAAAACGCATGACAGCGCTTTGCACTCGCAGGGAAAAATCGCGGCAATTCCCGCAACGCACCCGCACTGTTTGATGGAGTGCACCCGCAACGCCCGTCTGAAAGAGGCCTAACTCTACCAGGAGTATGGGAGGTCTCCCTTTTTCCCGGAGCCTCCCACACGTTCCAGAAGAGATGGTAATTATGGAAGCAAATGACTCAGTTTTCACTTGTTAGAAACCTGTGGGGTGGTAAAAATCCCATATGGAAGCCATCTTATGCTTATGTTTGGCTTTGGGGACTCAATGACAAGCCCTGACTGTTATTTCAGTGTCCAAGGACCAACCGTAGAGAGTTGTTCATGTATAACGCACAAATGAAGGCCTCTTTATTAATGGTCTACAGATGCCCTAAGTGAGGTTTCTCTTAATGACAAGTATTCAATTAATGCACATTGATGTCGCAGATCCAAAAGTGATATTTTAAAATGGAAAAAAGTAAGAGCAAGAACAGGTTTAAAATCCTCAAACCTAAAGATGGAGATTCAATTTGGCTGCAACCAGTTCTCCTATACATGCATCGCTCCTCGGGTACCACCCACAAACCAAAGATGTAAGTGCTAGCTCCATACTATAGGGCTTGATTATAGATATGCCTACTATTCCAATACCAATGTACGGTAATAATTCCTTACAATATTCTAGATTTTAGAATATAAGTCAGATAGTATGAAATGAAAATCCTAAAACTACAAAAAGGAAAAAAAAATATTCTGCCATTGCGAGAATTAATGCACTGAACTGTAGGTGATGTTAATATAGCATGCTATGTTTATTTTCTATACTTTGATGAATTATGTAAGATTTGATGCACATATAAAAAAATAAACCCCAAATTATATCCCTGGCTGCTTCTGTGTGAGTGCTTTAACCCAGTCATTATCAAATGGATTCACACAAGGACTTCAAGTGTTTCAAATGTGATCATTTTTGCACGGATTGCAATTCGGTTTAATCGAATGAACTCACCACGGGGCCCTTAGGCATAAGAAAATATACAAGTTGGAAAAAAAAATCTATCTATTCACCCATCCATCCAGATATTCCAATTCAAATAATTCTGGTAAATGAATCAAGCGAAAGAATATATTGTAAACTTAAAGCAAGGGCATCTCATGTTTTAACTGGATATATTCTTACACAACGTCTCTACAGTATATCGCTTATGACATCCATGGAAGTTAATGCTCCAGATACAAATACATGTAGGTCTTACATCGAAAAACTTTGTACAATACTAATTGGGACAAAGCATGCTGGTGAGAATAGTGAACACCCCCTTTGCTTTAAATCAAGTTTACCACAATTTAAAGTTTTCCCATCTCAGACAATGGGGGCATATCGCTAGGATATGCCCCCATTGTCTGATAGGTGGGGGTACAATGTCAACGAAGCGGGCAAATGAACAGAAGGCGTACTGCGCATGCGCAGCTGCTCTCCATTAATTTCTATAGGGCCGCTGAAAATAGCAGAGTGCTGTCTCGGCTATTTCCATTATGCCCAAAAAAATTGAACAGGAGCATGGGCCGCGCAAGCGCGTTGTACTCCCATTCACTTCTATGGGAGCAGCGCTTGGTGGTGGACGGACCCCGGGAAATCCGGGGTCCTCGAGCTACAGCGCTCCCCACTTCATTCTTGTTGTAGGTGTGGGTCCCAGCAGCGGGACCTGCACCTATCAGACAATGGGGGCATATCCTAGTGATATGCCCCCATTGTCTGAGATGGGAATACCCCTTTAACTATAAAGTGCGCACATTCCCATAGATACAGTATACCCACAAATTTGAAAACAAGTAAGGTGATAATCACTGATTTAAAGGGGTTTTCAGGGTCATCAATACCTGACAAGTGAAGTCAGACACCCAACACCCATGCTGATCAGTTGTTTGAAGAGGCTGCGACACTCTGGTAACCACCATGGCCTCCGCACACCTTACCAAGCACAGCACCGACCATTGCATACTGGCTGTGCTTGGTATTGCAGCTCAACTCCATTTACTTGAATGGGACTAAGCTGTGCCTAGGCCATGTGACCAATAAATGTGAGGTCCCTGTCACCATGGCCCCTTCAAACAGCTGATCGGTGGGAGTGCCATGTGTCAGACCAACACCGGTCAGGTATTGATGACCTAGGACAGTAATGGCAAACTGTTTAGAGTGCCCATACTGCAACCCAAAACTCACGTATTTATCGCAAAGTGCCAACACTGCAATTTACCCTGAATACTACAGCCCAATATAGTATATCTTCCATGTACTAGCCTGCCTACATACAGTGCGCTGCCTGTGCAGTTCACCGTGCACCCTGTGCTGATGAATGGCAGGAAAAGTCTAAGACACATTGGTACACCATAGACTTTTTCCAGGGTCCGGGTGCCCACAGGAAGGGCTCTGAGTGCCGCCTCTGGCACCCGTGCCATAGGTTAGCCACCACTGACCTAGGATATGGCTGAAAAACCCTTTAAGGTAAAGCCTAACTACATTAACAGTGGTCCAGGAAGCTTAGATAAGGCTAGTTTCACCCTAGCAGCATGGACCTCCGGCAGGCTGTTCCGTCGGGTGAACAGCCTGTAGGATCCGTCCTGCCACTAGTGAACATGTGCCCCCGGACTACCGCTCCAGCCCCATTGACTATAATGGGGGCGGGGCGGAGTTCTGGCGGCAGGACAGCAGCGCACTCCGAGAGGCCGCCGGAATAAAACTACGACATGTAGTGTGAAACTAGCCTAAAGCGATTTTTTGAACAGTGTTCTAATTAATCTGTTTTCCTGTTGAGCAAAAACAAGATAAAATATAACCACTTTGGCTTTCCAACCACTGCCAACTCTGCTCAACTTTCTATGGGTAAAATTAAATACCATGATTAGCAGCACTATTGTCGAATTTTTGTTTTTTTATACTGATTAGTGATCAAAGCAGAATCTTTTTACTTAAAGATTTGCAGGGACTCCAAGTTCTTGCAAAATTAATTAAATACAATATTGTGACAAAACCTTTGTCAGACCACAATTCACATGACAACCAGTTGGTGGCTAGACATTTCCTAAAACCGTTGATATAGATGCCAGTCTTAGTCCATGTAGAGGCGCTGGCAGTGCAACTTGCTTAAATTGACGCCAGTTCCCCCCAAATCTATGCCAGTTCCCTCCTAAATACAGGCATAGAAAATGATAAATGATAGATGAGCAGGCCAGCCCCCTTCCCTGACGACTTTTCCCCGCTCATGCCACTTTTCCGAGGCGGCAGAAAAATGGGGGGGTGGCATGAGCGGGGAAAAGTCACAGATTCTACCCCAAATCCCCTTTGTGACCGAATCTGCGACAAAGGTATGTCAAAACTGGCGTACTTCATAAATGACCCCCACCCTATATAGGATAGACACCTTGTGACAGAATACCGTGAAATCATCTCTTTTTAATCTGGTAATCTCGCTCTGCATATCTCAGGAGATGTTGGGCCAAATTAAGGAAGGACACATCTGTATGTCGTATCCATGTGATTGCTGGAAACAATCCCAAGAATGGTTGTGCTCAGTCAATTGGACAATAGAGAGATCACGCGAAAGCTGGAGCTTTAAAGGCCTTCCTCCAGATTCATACATTCATCTACTTTTTGATTCTAATTTATCATAATAAACCAATACAGATGCATCTGAAATGGTATAACTGTATCAGAATAAAAAATGTTGGTGAAATTCAAAATTCAGTCCTATTCAGTCAGATGAATGAATAAATAGATTTTATTCTCAGTCTTTCCCTGGATAACACTCAATTAATTAAACTTGAATTTCCACCGGGAAATCACACTTAGGCATGTATAGGCTTGAATCGCTGGCAAGTTTTTTATACCAGGTATAATCCTTTGATGAACTTGAACATGCTTACCAGACATCAACTATACGGTGCTAATAGCAGAAGTACTCCTCACTATGATAAAACAAATAAAAGGCGTACCGATTGACACCCTGCTCTTCTATAAAGCCTAGGCTAGATCAGAAGAGTACCATCTGGCCATTTCACTCTTCAGACAAGCTCTTCTCCAAGTCTCACCAGAACCATATCTACAACCAAGAGTCTCATTAATGATAAATATGACCGTGTTTGTCACACATATCATCATGCACCACACATATCTAGACGTCTTGACTTGAGACATTGATGCCTCCAACAAAAAACACATCCACTATGGTAAAAACCAGCAGGTATTTCTGCTATTAACTGGTTTTGACACTAATTGCTCAGTTTTTGGCGCCAACCACACTTCAGTATCACTTGATAAGTGAGCCTGCAAATCTTAATTTTACACTTTTCGATCATTAGAAGCTACACTGGAGTCACAGTTGCATTTTAATAATGACATGCCACATCATATGAGCAAACACACAACGTATGAACCAAAATAGACAGAATTGTCGGGAATGTTGCCATTTGATTAAAAACAGTAATATTGCCATTTACAGTTGAAGATACTGTTTGCGAATGCACAGAATTTGCAGATGTTCTTAACTTGAACCTCCATAAGTCGATTCTCAATTACTCCAGTCTTATGACTTATGATTAATTAAATATAAAGTGTTGGCGTACCACAGTTGTTTTTTTATTGCAGATTGGAGGGAGTAGGGGAATTGGAGGGGAAAGAACATAAGTTTTTATTTTGAAACATAACTAATCTGGCCCACCACTGAGACTTTGGCGATCAAGATAACTCGTTGCTGCATTATTTAATAGGCCTAGCTTTGTGTGCAACATACAGTTATTCCTGCATTGTGTAAAGCAGCACGTTAGATGGCCGTAGTAACGCTTTAATTTCCAGCCTATGATAGTCAGCCAACATTTCATGAACATAAAAGATCAACTCAGCCAATCATTCATGTGAATTCTTATGGAGGCGGTAGGGGGGAGAACCTTTAAGTTACTTCAAGCAGAGGTTGGGTTAAAAAAAATAGATCCCATGAAAAATAAAACCTGGATGCTCCCAAACTCCCAAAAGTTTCTGAACATGGCAAGACCTGGCAACATACTATCCGCCCGTTATAACTGCTGCCACTTTTTATTTGTCCCTGTTCATAGAATAATTACCAAAGTTATCAATATAAGATTGGCGTGGGCCCGCTTTTCACCACCGCTGCCAATCAACTGATTGAAGGGCCATGGTGCTTGTGGGAGTACTTCAGCCTCTGTAAAGCTTACATTGGGTTGCTTTGTCTGATTTACCATCCTAAGGATAGGCCGTCAATTTTACAATGTTGGATCATTGTATACAAAGCAAAAAGGGGTTCCCATTGATCTGAGAGGGAACAGGTTATTTTCACGCTAACATATCACAGCCGGCATCTGATTCTTTATATTTAAACATGCTGGTATTGGCCAAAGACAGGACCTTTTTTGTAATGAATAAATGGCAAGCACACATTACACATATACTGAGTACATATTTAAAGCAAATGCAAATAAATTACAGAATCTCAGAATGGTATAGCTAATGCATTTTGCCTTCCTTCTTCTAATGTATTACAATATAAACGAATTTCTACAGAATCTCTAACTATACCTAACGTTATACCTATACCTATTCGATTTTAAATGCTAGCATCTCTATATCGGTTGTCAGCTAGTAATAGCTTGTGTATTCCCCTATAGTGAGTTCTAATCTATTAGCTACTATATTGAAACACAGGAATTCCTGGCTCTTGCCTAAGAAGAATGGTTTCCTTAGGGAATGGCTGTCTAAATGCTGTAGGTAGCCTTAGCGTGACCCTCACTGGCTTATTCATGTCCCCCCTTCAATCCCTGACAACCAATATGAACTCTATTACATCATTTTTATAGCATGCAATGTAGTAACATACATAGTAATTACAGTATGTAGCTTTTTTTTAAATCAAAATAGTAAAACACTTGCATACTGTAGCTGTTTTATGGATTTTTATGACATAAATGTATACATACCAATGGTCTAGGTGGTTTAGTCAGTCTAACACCAGAGTTGCACAAGATGTGGCAAACATTGAGGGGACTGCTGTAGCATGCCTTGCCTTGACCTAGTGCTCCTATGCTACTTACGTAGCCCAGCTATCATACACTTTGGAGGTAATTTATTATGGTCTTGATGCCAGAAACTGGTGTTAAAAAAGTGCAAACCCATGGTATGCCACTTCTTGAACACCATTGAGCCTAAATTTAAATGCATGTGGTGTTTCTACACCGCCCTCGCCACTTCCTGAAGAAGTGGGATAAGGAAGTGGTATTGGAGAGTCCATCGGCCCCGGAGCGTTCACTATCATTTACGCCAGTTGATTGGCCCGAAGCTGTAGTAAATTTCAATCTAGGAGCCTGGTCTTTCGGAGGATGCACCTAATTTATGACAAGGCACATAAGAATACCAAAGACTGGTGTAAAATGTTGGTCTTAGATAAATGACCCCCTTTATTTATTTATCCTATATAACGCTGACACATATAACAGTGTTTTACCAACATTATTATTACTTGCCGTCCCCAGTGGAGCTCAGAATCTAAGCTCACTATCCATATGTCTTTGGAGTGTGGGAAGAAACCAAAGTAACTGGAGGAAAACCACGCAAACACGGGTAGGACATACAAACTCTATGAAGATGTTGTCCTTGGGTCAGATTGGAACCTAGGACTCCAGCGCTGCAAGGCACCGGTGCTAACCACTGAGCCACCGTGTTGCACCCTTTCTTTCAGAGCGGCCACGCCATGCAGAATGGTGAAGAACCATGAGGCACTCTATCACGCTTGCTACATGTGTAACATCTTCTGGTATTAAAACATTGTGGGAGTCATTTATTAAGCTGAAATACACCTGTGACTCCTCCCCGCTCACGCCAAGCGGGCTTGGGGCGGCGGGGGGAGGGAACAGGCCTCTTTCAGTTGTATTAAAGGGTCTAAATGTAAGACAGCTCAGAAGCCGTCTTACATTTAGAACTGGTGGAGGAACCACTGGCCAGTGCCTCTTCATAACTTTGCCGTATCCAACGACTCTTAGGGGTTTATCAAGACTGGGGTCTAAAACGCTGGTCTTAATAAATGTGCCCCTGTTTTCAAAGGATTTCTCCTATCTTTACCTCTTGTCCTGGGACTAGTGCTAGATCCACACTACATCCATGTTGGACGCTGCCAGTTCTATTTCATTATAATTTCCTATTACCAACATTTTACATAATTCGTGTATGACCTATGCTCAGCTTATATCGCCATGGACATCTACAAAAAAAAGTTCTTTTTTTTTTGCCAGCTCGCAGAGACTTTCTAGTACTTGAAGACTTTTTGTGCAATAAAAGGTATAAATGTACACTAGATTTACCTTCTGGAAAATCTTCAAGGGAAAAAGTGAAAAGATAAACACATATACAGATAAAATGGCATTTGAAACTTCTGCCGTCCCTTTGGCATCATATAATTTTTCCCGAGCCCGTTCAGAATTCTGATAGTGTGCAGTATGTTTATATTACCAAGGTCTCCCCATAAAACGTTTATACTTTTACTTTATGACCTGTCCTTGATTTGACACTTCCGCTCATCAGAAAGGGATTTATAAAATAATCCTGAAGGTGAAGAACAGACATCTGTCAGGCACTGGCTGGGTTTCACTCTACGAAATTTAAGAAGGGAAAGAAATCCTGCTAAACCCTCTTTAGTCACCAAAAGACATCAAAGGTAATTATTAAGGGAGACAGACGTCATTAAACGAAAAATAATAAAATTAATGTCATTCTCGAAAAAAAAAAAAAAACTGAAAAGAAAAAGAAAAGAAAATGCACAATCTTTCAAGGTGTAAAATAGGTAAAAAAATAAATAAAAAATGCTGCATTCCACACAATCAGATTTGTGTGCGGTGAGTGCGAACGTGTGATTTACCAATTTAAAGGAAAGAAAACAATTTTACAAGTTTAAACTAAAAGTCTTTCAAACCTTGCCATCTGTGGGTACATGAACTATGGATGACCCCGAATGATTTGCACTCAGCTCAGAATCCCTTAGAAAGCAGGGAAAAAGTATCATTAAGAATGACTGATGACTGCCAGTCATGGTTGACCTCACCCAAGCTTTGGTCTCTGCCTCAGTAATAAGCTGTCCTTTATTAGCACCAACACTCCATAAAAGGGGTGTGTTTAGTCACAGGATAGCAGGCTTCTAATGCTCATTGCTTCTCCTTGAAAGATTGATTAGTGCTCATTTTTACTGCCTCCTCTGTATATACAGTGAGGATACTGTGGATTGTCAGGGCCTGTAATATTGATGACTCCTCCAGCTGCAGAATTCAGCCAGTGAACGGGAAGGGGACAGAGTTCTCAGACTTTTACTTGCTGGGAGCCAGATATGAAGTGTAAAGTAATCTTTTTATTCCAGGCGGCCTTAGACACGTGTGCGGGGATTTACAGGGGGTGCGTTCGGAATCCTATCCCAAAGAGCTTGCTATCGAAGAAAAAAATGTATAACTCTTCGCTCCAGCAGAAAAATCCTAAGGGACTAGGATGTTTTTTTTCGGACGTCTATAATCAGAAGTGACAGCATTTATGTAAATGATGTGCTGAATAATTAACATGTATTAGCCAGATAGGGAGATTCTGTCCGAAGCGAAATTTGTCACTCTGTAGGGACCCGTCATTAGAGCAGGGGTTAGGATACTGGTGTACAGTAGGTTTACCTTGCTCTTTTCTGGAAACTCGGCTCGGGTCCATATTTCAATATTTTAGAATAAAAAGATAAATGAGTAAATGATAAAAAAGAAATGAAAATGGGCTGGATAAAATAGTGAGAATACAGATGTAGCCAACGTTATCTTGACCGGCTGAAAAGAGCAACATCATACTACAGTGAAACAACAAATCGCGTTCAAGATAAGGTTGGCTACATCTGTACGGGTACTCTACCTTGGGTATATTCCGGCACTGGACACTAGATAGAGAAGGCAAGTGTCAAGAGAGGTATTAATAGTGAAAAAACGAATGTTTTGCCACCGGGAATACAGATGTAGCCAACATTTTTTTGACTGACAATGCAACAAAATCATATTACAGTAAGATAAGGCTGGCAACATCTGTATGTACTCTATCCTGGGTATATTCACACACTAGATAGCGAAGACAAGGGAAACGTTAAAACTAAAATAAATGTAATGCTAAAGCCATGACAACCATTTGTATCGCCATCAGGGAATACAGTCAACCTTATCTTGACCGACCTAACGCAACAAAATCATATTACAGTAATACAACCAATCACGTTAAAGATAAGGCTGGCTACATCTGTACATGTACTCTGTCTTGGTTTTGCGCAACAAACTCACATTACAGTAAGGGTGGGTTCACATAACGTTTTATGCCTCCCTTTGAGGTATACGTTAGAAAAAAAAAGAATACAAAAACAAAGCACACCACATTCTTGTATCCCCCTACAGTTTGGTAAAAAAAAAATAAAAGGATACTTTTTTTTTTACAATGGAACTCTATGGTGAATGGGTGGCACTGTATGGCATCAGTCTGAGGCATGGGTTTACGTTTTTTGTATACGTTAAACGGATGGAAAAAAACGCAATGTTAACCCACCTGAATACAACGAATCGCTGGAGTCAACATAACGCTATCTACATCTATATGCCCGACCTGTCTTGGGTATAGTCAAACGGATATTGTAGGCCAGTGACAAAGGAGACACTAGTATTGAAATAACGCATTTAATAACGGCCATTTGTATCGCCACGCCTTTAAACCCCACATTGAGGCAGCAGTTCACGGATGAGAAATGATTCCTCGGCGTGTAAAGACTAAAGGTCAGCTTGATGTAGCACCGGCAGAGATTGTGGCACTGTACAATCAGCAATGAATTGGATTATTCAGAAGGCGTATATTAGCGCTTGCTATTGATCTGCACTCTTGTCGGCCCCTTAGTGACCTGTCAAAGGTCACTGCCAGGACTCTGAATCTTTTACCTCAGCGCAGGCCCGGACCTCTCACAGCAAACACACTGAATAATACCCCATCCGTCAATGCGTGTTAACATAGGTGTAGCATTGTAATGTATGAACAATATAACTGGATGACTAGAGCTTTATTATCCGTGTATTTTCCTTCCCAAACACAAAGGAGGGGGGGGGGGGATCATAGATGTTTAACCTCTTCACCCAAATCTAGCTCTTCCCTCATAAGGTCAACATTGACTGAATTTACACAGACCCGGTGCCCCCTTCTTTCCATGAAATGTTATGAACGAGGAGCATAAAAAGAGCAGACACTGAATGCATTTCCCATGACAGGAAAATCTCATTTCAGACGTCTCTACAATGTGCAGCTATGCAAACCCTCATGTACCGCTTAATGGGAGATAAATAAAACCCGCTACAATACAACAGGTCTGTCAGAGGCTGGCAGGTGGGCTGTATGGCTCATGGAGCCCTACTGTAGAGCGCGCTCTGTGTCTGTGGCTTTACAACAGGTTTACAAGATGTTACAGCAAAGTGCTGCTGACAGGAACCCTCCATGTAACGGGGAGACTGTGGTAACCTAGACTTCAGGAAAATCTTGCTTCCAGTGACTTTGAGACATCATGGCTTTGATTTCTCTCAGCCGGAGTCAATAGAAGTCAAATGAATGCTAACATTAATATCTCGGAGAGGTGAGCCCCAGCACTAATTCCAGAATTTCCCTACAATGCGAATTCAGCAGAAGACTATATGGCGGTTTTACTTTGCTTTGCAGTTTCTGACCCTTATTAGGCAGAGTTCATTAATATCCTTTCGGTACACCGGCAAAGAGTTAATAGACAGGTGTCTGCTATCCTGGTCCAACAGGTTTTCTGAAGTCTCCTTTATAATCAGGCATCTTACACAACTTTCCAGGTCGTAAAACTATTAGTAGGATGCCCAGATGAGAAGAGGCGCTGCAGCATGTAGGGAAATGTCTCCAGTCCTTTCACAACATGGCCAGAAATGACACCCAAGATTTCAACCAGAAACCGGATACTCTTCAAATGGATTTAATAGTTGTATGGCTTTCCGTATGTGTAATATGGTAATTATTATTCCCGCGTTGTACGGATCGTGGGATCGACAAAACTTTGTTTCATTCCACAGCATGTCATAAAATAGTATTTTGTCACATAATCACAGGGTGTGAAGTGCGGACACTATGTCGCTCTATAGGTTCTGATGAGACTGGATCATATACACAGAACCATGAGGGAGTGAGGCTTTATACAGCGAGTTACGCTTTATTGGACTGGAAGCAAACATGAAATGCAAGCACTTATCCAGCAGGGTCATGAGTCCAAAGCATTACTATAATCCTCCGTGTAATGGTGAACTATTATATCTATAGGGAATGGTTACTGTTTTGTAACATATTATACAGCTATATAGAGAAAGAAGGCAGAGAGATAGATAGAAGACACATATATATAGATAATGGATGGATAGACAGAAAATAGACAGACAGATAGACATATACAATAGATAGACATATAGAAGATAGATAGATAGATAAATAGATATATGGATAGAAGACGCATGGATGGATAAATAGATGATAAATGGATGATAAATGGATAGATGTTAAATAGACCGATAGATAAATAAACAGAAGATAAATAGATGGATGAATAGATAGATAGATAGATAGATAGATAGATAGATAACAAATATACAGATAACAGATGGATGGATAGATAGATAGATAGATAGATAGATAGATAGATAGATAGATAGATAATGGATAGATAGATAGATAGATAGATAGATAGATAGATAGATAGATAGATAGATAGATAGATAATGGATAGATAGATAGATAATTAGATAGATAATGGATAGATAGATGGATAGATAGATAGATAATGGATAGATGGATAGTCAGACCGAAAGACAAACTGATAAATAGAGGGATAGATAGATAAATATTTAATAGATAGATAGATAGTCAGACTGAAACACAGACAGATAGATAAATAGAGAGGTAGATAGATGGACAGGTGACATAAATATAGATAACAGATGCATAGATAGATAGATAATGGATAGATAAATAGATAGCCAGACGGAAAGAGAGACAGATGGATAGATAGATAGATAGATAGATAGATAGATAGAAAAAATAGAGAGGTAGATAGATACATAATAGCTAGATATATAGATAGACGACAGATGGATTAATAGATAGATAAATAGATGATAAATGGATAGATGTTAAATAGACCGATAGATAAATAAACAGATAGAAGGTAAATGAATGAATAGATAGATAGATAGATAAGATAGATAGATAGATAGATAGATAGATAGATAGATAGATAGATAGATAGATAGATAGATAGA
This sequence comes from Bufotes viridis, assembly GCA_033119425.1. Taxonomy (NCBI): domain Eukaryota; kingdom Metazoa; phylum Chordata; class Amphibia; order Anura; family Bufonidae; genus Bufotes; species Bufotes viridis. The sequence goes on along the minus strand of CM065593.1, from coordinate 138,116,062 downwards.
TAGATATCTTCTGAACACATGACATCCCCGGTTCTTTATCATTGCAGCCAGGGATCCTTGCCTTTACCATGTGCTCTATTCAGCAGTGTTTTTTCCTCTGTACTGTCTGTAAGGGAAAAACGCTTATTAAATAGGACCCTGAGGATTTCCCCTATTGGAGCACAATTAGAAAACCCCTTGGAGATTAGAGATGAAGGAGAAAACAGGCCTCCTTTTCTCCTGTCTTAAGTATACAGCGATATCTGGTTGATCACTGGTAACCCCTGCTGTGCTGTAGTGACCTGAAAACACAGACAGAAATAAATGCCCCGTCTCCCACTGGCAGTTAACTGGTTAAACGCATTCCGTCTTCCTAGGCCTCATTAGGCTAGGCTACTCTGTTTCCTCAATGAAATCATACAATGCAATTTAAAGGCATGTTTTCCCGTTGCAATATTAGTTCACTGACTTTTTTTTATATTTTATAGGACGCTACTTTAAGAAAAAACGTAATCCTCGTTCCGCGTATCTTCGCATATAAGGGGCATGTGATAATGGCAGCCGCCACCCTTGCCCCATAGGCTGTTACATAATTACCAGATATATTTCTTCTTTTTTCAGTTAACACAGAACTTTCTTTGATTGACTGCATTTTTTTATTTTATTTTTTTTTGCATTTTACACCTTCTTTTCTTCTGAATTAGACGTTTTATTGAGCGTTTCAATACCCGAAATGGTGAGAATCGTAGGGCAGCTCCCTTTCCACTGAGACTGGCAGGAAACCTGAAATTAACTTTACACAAAGCTCTATAGGATGGCTATTCTGAAAATGTTTTACACACACAATATGTCAATGTGAGCATGCAAACATGTAATTAGGAAGAAGCCAGGCTACGCGTATTGTTCCAAGTTATATATCCTAATTATGTGACTGGGAGCCTCTGACAAAGGAGCACAGACCACTTTCAAGTGACTGCTGGAATGAACAATCTCCTCTCGATTCCCATTCTGCATAAAATAAAATATTTCTGTACGGTGTAGTGAGGTGTAGTCTGTGGAAGAGGAGCGCAGGATAATTATTCTTCAGTAAGAGAGGGCCATGAACTACTTAAAGATCTAACCTCTGCTTCCACCTTACTGATGCCATAACAGTAGTACTCAATGTCTCAAGGACAAATGTTCATTCCAGGCAGTATACAACCCCAGACATGTTATCGCTTCAGCAAACTGTTGTCCCAAAAATTATATTCATTGCTTTTCAAAATGTTATCAACTTAATAAATACCCTTCAATGTGAAAAATACAACGCTACTTTATTTTGTCTGTAAAGAGCCCTTTATCTACAAAATGTATGAGAGTTTCTTATTCTGGAGAATTTTGATGTTATA
>CM065593.1:138109695-138112195 GCA_033119425.1 Bufotes viridis | reverse complement strand
GCACATATTTTTTCCCCTTGCTCTAATCTACCTAAATTGTCCTGGCTTTTGTTTGAAACCTAGGTTTTTGGTGGCAGCTAATCCCTTCATAATATCTGACCCATTTCTAATTCAGCAATATTACTTGTTTTCTCCATAGCTCGGGCACTTACGTTTCGACTGCAGACATGAAAAACAACAAAAAAGTATATGCCATCCTATGCCTGAGAGTGCCTGCTATGTGGATGTCCGCCATAGAACATACATGCTACGACGTCACACACAGAAAAACACCTGCTCATCGTTATAATCCATTCTGTAGGATGCGTGGCACCGAATGTGGTGCGTTTCTAGCACACCGCCACAATATTACGCACAAAGGGACGGTTAAAAAAAAGTCACAATGGTAGACTGAAAAAGAAAATAAAAATTTCCTATTCACAGCCAAGCGTAGGTAGATCTGCAGGTCAACCTGAAACCTTAAAACCCGGCCATAAATACTCATACCGTGCGTCAGTAAATGCGGTGCGTCCCTTTCTCTTACTTCTCTGATCCTTTCTGGATTTAGTCGATACGACTTATTACACTGCCAATCTGTGCACAGACTCAACCTCCAGGGGGTACAATATTGACAGCATTTAGAAGCTTAGGCATCTGTGCCCACCAAGTAAAATTCCACTGATCACTGCCATGTTCTGGCTACCCAAAAAAAACTAATGAAACTCTTCCGCTGGCGCTTACGGTACGTGTTCTTGCCCGTTGTTCAAAAAATACTACAGTAAAATACTAAAAATACTAAAAGACAGGATGTAGGGGTTTGGTGGCTGCACCATCTTACCGGCTGTAGGGTACATTAATCCACCATGATATTCAGTGTTCCACGTGATATGCAAATGGAATTGAATATTGTGGAATATACACCTAACGGCGAACATGAAATCTTATGACTCGTGGACGCCATGGTGTAAAGGGCGACAAAACTGGACAACCGGCAGACCATGAGTGGACACTCTACGTAACAGAATGAAGAATACATAGGCACATAAAATGTCCCGTTCTACAAATGTGTCACATCACGCGATTATTACCCTACAGTAAAGTCCAAGACTTTGAATATTTTTTGCTTTTTCATTGGCGGATGGGAAAACGTACTGTTAACTCAACTGCAACACTAAGTAGCTGACAAAATACTAACAAAAGGAGACATGTAAATACATGGTCGCACCCTCCCTTTGGGATTGCAACCTGTGTGGAGAGGGTTAGAGGGCACTGATTAAAACTGTGCCACCAAGATAATTATTATACCAGACACTACGTAATTTCTCAATTTCTTTGTGCTCTGCGTGATACCGAAAGGGCATCTTCTTCCTCTGCTCCAATCTGATCAGCCGAATATATATAAAAAAAAAGAAAAACAGCAAACAATAAAAATAATGGAGGAAAAGATCCGGTTCGAAATAAAGTCTTACAAGAGATACGGTGCATTTTCTTTTTTTCCCCACTAAACTAAACCACTTTATGTGGTCATAAAATTTTATTTGCACTTTTTGCGGAAATTCTAAGGAGAATGTCAAAATTTAAATGTATCGCCGGAGGCATTACCTTCAGTCATTTTTCTTGTCAGAGCAAAAAGATAATGTATTAACCAATCGCCTCGTCTACGAGGTGTAGTTGGGCCAAGTGTGAGTATAAAATATATAAAAAAAACATAATATAAGGCATGAATCGAAAATCTCCGACTGTGGAGTTTCGCCAACTTGAGGGGTCATGGAAGAGACAATTACTAACTTCAGCAACTGGGCTGAAAATAAACAGCTGAGTTGTTCGGTTTCTGTCCCAGTTTTATTGCGCCGTTAAGAGCGAGGATTACCGAGGTCATTAAGCAGCATTGTCTCCGTGACATGATTAGTCAGGTAGCAAAGTCCATTTGTCACCTGTACCAGCAAATTGAGTTAATACTGCACCACAGGCTGTAGAGACTGTATAATATCCAGTTGATTACATCAAACAGGCAGCAAACTTGACTCCTTGCTGAATCGGTCGGTATTAATCGTTACGCCTGTCACAAATCCATCAGGTTTACAGATAATTAGAGGCCTGTTAATGAAGCCGGCGAAACAACTTGAACTTTTTTTTTCTTTTTTTTTTATAATTAAGAAGCGGCTTCATTAAGAGAAAATCATTTCCTTTCGGCCGTATATTTTGTTTTTCAGAAGGTGGATTCATTTAGATAATATTGGGCTTCCTTCTCCATCATCGTGAAACATTGCTATTCTACATCTGTCATCCCACATCTTCCCACAACTTCCTGCCTACGAAACAATCAATTATTTGACACGAAAATGCTCTTAGGAAAAAGTCATCACTTACAAAATGTTTTCTTCAAGCAGGCCAAATGACACGGGGAAGGCCAGACTTCCTGCTTGCTATGGTACGTAGAGCTCGAAAAACAAACAGGTCTAAGTGTATGGTGTGATCCTGATTCGTCTTACAAACTCCTTGCCTACGAGATTAGGAACAT